>JAPPVO010000017.1:95749613-96004529 GCA_030407325.1 Camellia japonica | reverse complement strand
CCTGTTAAGTTTGTTTTCTTTACAGGCACGATATTATATGTACGGTTCATTTGCGGCTGGTGGAACCAGACGAACCGGACAGGTATTGTATCCTCCGCGTGAGACGTATCGAGAATTGCATAATTCTCTTACATCCTTTCTGCATTGTAGTGTAGTTTGGTGTATGCCAACTTAAAACCGTCGCACGTGTGCTTCGTTACAGCTTTTCTTTGCATGATCATAAGTTATGCTCGGCTTCGTGCATTGTCTTGCATTTTGCCCCTGCCTTCGGGCGCATACCTTGTTTGTCTTGCATGTTTGTCTAAGTCTTCGGCCTTGTCACAAATGGGTCTTCTCTAGGCTTTGACATTCACTCCCGTCATTGTTATGACTTTCGAGTTCTGTCAAACAGGGGCAACTGTAGACACCCCATTTTTGACCATCCTCAAGACTTGGACGTCACCGTTTGAACACTCGGTGATCATCCATGTTTGTGTTCGTTTGGAGTTCCCGGAGGTCTCGGTTGCGCGCCTTGCCTCAGGATCTCTGAACCCGACTGTTTAGTGTCTGGTTTTGCACCAAACACTTGTTTGTTGCCTTGGAGGGGCAGGGAATGCCTTGTGAGGCATCCCCACACATCACCGGCCGTGGCTAGAGGCCACCGGCTGGTGTTTTGTTGCCATCGGCAATGTATATTGCTGGTCGGCATTATTTGTTGCCGGTCGGCAGTTAATTTTGTCAAAATGACAATTTTGAGCGGCCGACTACTGTTCATCTGCTTTTGCAGATATTTTAAGACAGCTGTCTTGCATTTTGTTCCCCTCCATACACGTGTATGGAGGGATGGCCTTCTTATTAGCTTCTTGAGTAAGCTTTACAAGATTGGTTTGCCTATAAGAGGAGCCCTCCCCTCTTGGCATTGGGGTTGGACATTTTAGAGAGAAAAACATTGTTAGAAGTTCTGGTTCTAGGGTTAGAGCTTATACATATTCTATCTCTATATCTCTCTCTCTCTTGAAGTGTTCTAGGTGTATTTGTTCATAGTATTGCACACAAACACCTACCATTACACCTTCTCTTGGCTATTGAGGTTCTAAGGGACTGTTTTCAGAGTTTTGGAGCTGGTTTGGAGCTCAAGAAGCTGCTGGAGCTTCATTTGTGAAAGAGGTCTTCAAGGGTAACAATCTTACCCCTTTTTACCCCATTCTTGCATTGTATTTTTGCCTATCTTAGAACTGTTTTTGAGCTTAGCGTATAATATAAAAAAGTTCTGTTTTTGGGCCCTCTAAATAGTTTGTTTAGAGTGTTTTGTGGTTTGGAGGTGTTTGACCCCTCTTAAGCCTTGAGGGGCTCCATTTTGTGCTATTTTGAGTGAGCTCCGGGACTTTGGTGTTTGGGCCTCCTCACCATTGAAATCTTGAGGGATTTCAGTGGTAAGGATGGTGCCTTGAAGTCCCAAGAAGGAGAGGGCCACCCCCTCTCCTTATTGTCCTTGAAAAGGGCCATTTTTGCCTTTTTAATGAGCACCTAGCTTAGGCTCATGTTGACCATGCCTTGGCTGTTATTTATGTTTATTTTGCCATGAAATAGCATTGTTGTATGTTGGTTTTGGTACACCATGTTAGTTTAACATACATGCCATGTAATGCCTTGTTGTTGCCTTAATATGCCTTAGGTTGTAAACCATTATTCTAGCATGTTTTAGGCTTGGCTTTGTGAAGCTTTTGTGTTTATTTTGCCATGTTCGAGGTCTGTCCTTGGACATTTTGGTCGGCCATGGCATGCATTATATAGCCCCTTTGCATTTTTGGTTTGTTGGCCTTAAGTGCGTGAGTGTATAACATGCATTACTTGCTTTGATTTAGTGGGTTGGGATCATTTTCCATGTTATTTCAGTCCCTTTAACATGCTTGTATGCTTGCCTTGGATGCCTCTTCGATGCCTTATGAGCTTGTGTTGTATGCTCCTTGAAAGTGCATTTGTGCATGCTTTTGAATTCAAGCCATTTAGATGCCATCTAAGCGGTCTTTTGGGCTTTGTTTTATGTGCTAAAACTCTATTTTTGGTCATTCAAGTCTTGCCATGTGTGGTCGTATCAAGTGTAGTTCCATACTTCATTAGCTTGCCTTGAATGCTTGGGCCATTTGTTGCATGTTTAGCCTATCTTGTTTGCTTGGTTTGGCGCCATGTTTTTGCATGATTTTCAGAGCTTAATGCATGCCCCATGTCCATGATTATTCCCTTTTAAGTGTTCTTAAAAGATGCCCTTTGATGCTTTAGCGTTTAGGCCTTAACATGTGCATGTGTGTATGTGTGTTTGGTCCCATCTTCTTAGGCTTTGGCCACTGTTTTGGACCTAACTTAGAGCCGTCCGATTAGTGTAAGTCCATCCCTTGTATGCCATTCAAGTGCTATTATATTATCTCATGTTTGCATGCTTTGGTTACATGTGTTGCATGCTTGAAATCATTTGCATTTGGCATGCATTCACTTGGTCAAATTACTAGCATGTTGCATGATTAGATTACATCTTTCATGCTCTAAGTAGCTTGCATAGTTGTGGCATGCTTGTTTGCCTTGTTGCTTAGGTTGTGTACCTAATGTGCATTCCATGTTTGCATGATCCCTTCTATACCATGTTGCATGTTAGTTAACATGCTTAGGTTGCATTAAACATGCATGCCTCGTCCCTTGATTTAGTGATAGGGATTGGGCCCTTATGTGTTTGCGTGCATTACATTTGAAATCAAAGTGCACACTTGATTCTTTGGGCCATCACGCATTAAAATGCGCGATTGATGGTCCGAGAACCAAGGATCATGTCCCTTTGAGTCATACACATGATAAGGGATATGGTTAGGGCATACATTGCTTGAATTGCATTGCCATGCAAGGCTCTGTCCTCTGCTGCTGTCAAACAGGTTCTGCAGGAACTTCTTGCCGATCGACTGCACAGAGTGCCGACCGGCAATCGATTGGTGGCCGATGGATTCATCAACAGCCGATGACCACATCCCACTGCCGGTGGCAATTCTACTCAGCCGGTGGTATCTCCCAATGTCCAGGGAAGCAATTCAGAGACTTTAGCAGTCTTCAGAGGGGCAGAGCAGGGAAAACAGAGGCAGTCTATGCATGGCAGTGCACTTCCGAGCAAGACCGAGCATGCATTGCATCAGGCTCTCCTCCCGAGGCGGTTTACTGTTTCTTCTAGCTTAGTTAATTTGCTTAGCTAATTAGATGGCCTGTAATACTTAATTAGCTTGTAGGTTAATTATCTGTAATGTTTATTTGGTCTCTCCGGGCGAGGGCGAATCTGTAATAAGTGTGGGTGCGTGTGTGTGCATGTCTTCCAATCCCCGCTTCTTTCTTCCCTTTTATTTACCCGCTTATGATGGTAGATTAGGGCATGTTTAAATAAGCATACCTTATGCTATGCATGCGTGCATCCATACATTTGTCTTGCATGCACCGGGCTCGGTACATCATGCTAACTGCATTTGTACTTCAATTCCAAATTGAATACGTGCATCAATTAATTGCATTTCACATGTCATGTTTAGGTTAGCCGAGCCTACCCTAATTGCATTCTGTATGTGTTGCATTAGTCAATTTGAACATGAACTAGGATCATGCACATGATTACTAACTAGTTTCTGTTTTGGCTTGGAGTACTCTGTAAGTATTTTCATGCTTTAGCATACCACATGAGTGTGAATGTTAAACATGACAGCATGCTTACCATGCGGCTAGATGCTTATGTGTTATAAACTGCCTGAATGCCGGTGGGTGAAGGCTGAATTGTTTGAGTTGGAACAACTCATTGAAATCCGTGTTTTAGCCTACTTGCGAGTAGCAAATCCCAAAGCGTTTTCTAAAACAAACGGATATGCAATGCTTGTTTCCAAATTAGGCGATCTAGTCTATACTTGTATGCTGTGCGCATCACATAGTAATTCTAGGCTAATTAACTGGAATAAGAACACATAACGTTTTCAAAATCGGATATCATGGTTAGTAGAGGCCGGTCTTCGGACCGGGCGAGAGGGGGTGCTCATAGCTGACCTTCCCCAATCGTACCCAAGTTCCTGAGCCGAGGCAACTTTGGTGATGACGGACACGTGGCCTTTGGTACCGAGTCAGGGTTTCCTAAATTCCCCCATTAAAATATTTAGGTGGCGACTCTGTATCTGGCAAAGCAGTCCATGTTTGGCACTTCTTTTCAAAAACCTGTTTCTCAAAACGATTTGCCAGATTTGGACTCTTTGGTTCAGATTAAGAACCGTGACACAAATCGAGTCCGAACTGTAGCGTGTAGCGGGGTCCCTCGTGGGCGTGTTACAATTACATTTTCAACTACTAAAATTTTTGTTGCCAAAACTTCAATTATATAGGGTGACT
This sequence comes from Camellia japonica, assembly GCA_030407325.1. NCBI lineage: Eukaryota > Viridiplantae > Streptophyta > Magnoliopsida > Ericales > Theaceae > Camellia > Camellia japonica. The sequence goes on along the minus strand of JAPPVO010000017.1, from coordinate 96,000,152 downwards.
AAAGTTTTAGTCGCGAATTCTTTTTTTGTTCATCTTACTTCTTTTAGCTACTAAATGTGCAGTCGCCTAAAGTCCAATTTGTTATTTAGCTACTAAATAGTTTAGTAGTCTAAAGTCTAATTTTTTTTGTTTAGCTACTAAAGTTTTAGTCGCCTATCATGTAATTTTTTTTTTTGGTTTTGGCAACTAAATATTTACTCATGAAAAGTGTTTTTCCTTTTTTTTTTTAAAAAAAATTTTCGGCTACTAAATATTTAGTCGCCAAAAGATTTGTTTCCATTTAATTCTTTTTTTGGCTACTAACTATTTAGTCACTAAAAATATTTAACTTCATTTTTTGCTACCAATTGTTTAGTCGCCAAAAAGATCATTTTATGTTTTTTTTTTTTTTAAACTAATTTTTCCACAACCTGTATGTATCCCACGCAACCTGTAACAGGTATACAAACAAAACAATACATATATATTATCACCTATTCCACAACACATATTTCACTTACAACCATCCGAAAAAGAAAAAAAAAGAATAACTTTTAATGTCAAATTCCATACAAACCAAGTATATTCGAACTAAAAAAAATAATTTCATATAGAACAAATAATCATACAAAAACCATGTCTTCTGTACACAAAAATATATTTACTACTATGCGAAATGGTCATTTGGCATGGTACAAATTACCATGATAATCTGTACCACGACAAAAGGTAATCTATATACCACGAAAATAAATATTTGTTCAATATCAAAAGTATTCTGTACCCCGCCAAAAGTTATATGTACGATTAATACCAATTCACGCAAAATGCAGAGGACAACAAAAAAGAGGGATTATTCAAAAGTGCGAATTATCGTCTGTACACAAAAATGGAAGATCTACATGTCCATGCCAAAAGCCGTCTACAAAAAATAAAAAATAAAATAAAATAAAAATTACACCCATTAGTTCCATATATCATTTGAAGATAATTCCACACTTTTGGTGTATTTGTCTTTTCTTCAACTTTTTCATGACATGCAATTTTCCCATTGATTAGCCTCTATTGTTATTACTTTTTTTTATCTTCTTGTTACTTATTGGATTTTTGTTGCTAGGGAGAGAGTTGCTAGGCAATTCTCCTTGGTTTAACTTGATGAATTCAATAAAAGTTTACAATTATCTCTTTGCTTCTTTCTCATACCTGATTTTTTTTTCTCTCTCCAATTTCATTGTATGTGAATATATATATATATATATATATATATATATCTGTCATGTAATTATCAATATTTTTGTTTTTGAAGACACCCAATCCATGTATTAGAGACACTCCAACACTAACAGGCATTTTTCCTAATCCATGGTACATAACCAGTAAGGCAAATACTTGTTCACATGACATCCAAATATGCTCTTATTCAAAGAATGGGGTTTCTGCCGTTATTTGAAGGTGCTTATTTAGAGTTTCTCATAAAATAAGTGAAAAAAAAGGACACAGAGAATATGTTCGGTAAAGATTGCTGCTTTATGTTCAAATAGGGACATGTATGGCATTGTCACTTTTATTTGAGAGGAGGTTTGAAAATTATTGTAGTTCATTGTGTGTATGGGTGTGCCTCACTTAACAAATAAGCTAAGAAGCACCTGTGACATCATAGAGTGGTTCGGGGGTTGTTTTGCATTTTTGCCCCCCGAACAACCTTTTTCGAATAAGTTTAAGGTATTTTTCACTTCAACTCCCAACCTATGTGTGCTAATTACATCTCATTTGTCTCCATAGGTCCTATTTGTCACAAGGAAGTTACCTGTAACATCTATAGACTGGTTCAGGGGCTGTTTTGCATTTTTGCCCTCCGAAAGCCCTTTTTCAACTAAGTTTAAGGCATTTTTCACTCCAACTCCCCACCTACATTTGCTAATTACATCCCGTCTATCCCCACAGGTCTTATTTATCATAAGGAAGCTACCCATGACATACATAGAGTGGTTCGGGGGCTAATTTGCATTTTTGCCCCCCGAACGGACTTTTTCAACTAAGTTTAAGGCGTTTTTCAATCTGACTCCCCACCTATGTGTGCTAATTACATTCCGTTTGTTCCCACAGGTCCTATTTGTCATGAGGAAGCTACCATGACATCTATAGAGTGGTTCGGGGGTTGTTTTGCATTTTCACCCCTCAAACGACCTTTTTCGACTAAGTTTAAGACGTCTTTCACTCCAACTCCCAACCTACGTGTGCTAATTACATCATGTCTATCCCCACAGGTCTTATTTGTCACGAGGAAGCTACAAATGACATACATAGAGTGGTTCGGGGGCTATTTTGCATTTTTGCCACCCGAACGGCCTTTTTCGACTAAGTTTAAGACGTTTTCACTCCAACTCCCAACCTGTATGTGCTAATTACATCCCGTCTGTCCCCATAGGTCCAATTTGTCATGAGAAAGCTACCAGTGACATCCATATAGTGGTTGGGGAGATGTTTTATACTTTTTCCCCCTGAATGACCTTTTTCGACTAAGTTTAGACGTTTCTGGCTCCAACTTCCTACCTACGTATGCTAAGAGTTTAACATCAAGTCCATTATTGTATAAGATCTATCAGTTCTCTTTAATAGTCTTTCTTTATATTTCTAGCCTTTCTCTGATTTTAAATATGTTGTACTCACTCTTTCCAATTTCTTTAAGTTATCAGGAAGATAAATTTTTTGTAAAACATTTCTGATTCAGGTATATTGCACATATTTCTATTTTGTTCTTCAGGATTTTGTCATTCCAAAAAAGGGCTACAACTGCTGCTATTGGCCTGCAAATCAGTGTTGCAAGGTCTTCTATTTCACCTACTAATAGAATTTTCAAGTGTTGCGTAAAAAGTGTTGGTGCTGAATCAAAAGGGATATCACGGGATAGGCTTGCTAGTACTTTTCATATATCATCCATGCAACATTTGCAGTGCAATTTCATGTCGATTGTTGTAAAATTTGAGAAGGTTGTTGCAAGGGCTATGTAATTGATTAGAGAAATTGTGGTGTTAGCTTTAATACCTTTTAGAGCATCCTCAAATGTAGTTATAGAAGCCTGACAATCTATGTTCTAAGCATTAGCAGGTAGATAGTAGACAATAGTAACATCACCAACCTGTACCACTAGCAGGCAACAAACAGACAAGCAACACCAGCACCAGCCAACACTAGAGAACCTTAAGCAACAGCAATCCCGCATACATTAAAGTCTCACTAGGTATGTGTAGACACCCTTTTTTTGACCACCCTTAAGACTTGGACGCCTAAGTTTGATCACTCAATAATGAAAGTTATGTTGTACAAACGTTCGATTTCTTCAGCAAGAAGAGCTTCTAAATCCCAACCTTCACCCTATTTTGACCAAAACCATTTTGGACCAAAACTATTTAGACCTTAAAACCCTCTTTTTCAAAATATTTTTCAAAAATTTTCTACGATGTTCCGAGGCTCGCGTTTCATTCAAAATATTGTATTTTTCGGTAAACCGAGTAAGGACAAAGTTGAAATAAATGAAAGGGAGGTGAACTCTTTGAAAAAATCTTTAAAACATCTTATTTAAAGGTTTGGAGTTGAACAAAATTGGAGGGGAGGGAAGAAAACTAGTTGGGGAGGAAGTTGGGCATCAATCAGTTAGGACAAAAATGAGCAGCCTTCACTAAAATAGGCATATCTCTTCGCACACTTAGAATTTAGATATGAGGTCACCTCCATTGGAAATTAGACTTCTGGGGCTTCAATTTTGACTTAATAATAACCTAAAACCGAGTCCAAATGAAGGAGATATGCACATTTGAAGTCAGGCCTAGAAGCAGATTTTTGCTTGTTGGCCACTAATAGTGGGTTGCCAGCCACTTGTGTCAAAAATGTAGATATTTTTGGCTAGCTGTCCCCCACAAGCCTCCAGCTATTCCTATATAGATATTTTCGACCTGAGGCATATGTTTTCTATATATAGGGGACCTTCCCTCTTGATTTATGGTTACAAAAAATTCCAAAAGTCCTAATTCTTGGAATTCTCTCTCTATCTCTATCTTGCAACACACACACCTTACTCAAACACTTCCTAAACCAATATTGGATCTCTCCTTACTAAGATTATTGAGTCCAAATTTCAGCCCTGGAGAGTGTAAGCTTTGTGGTTTGTGAACAAAAGAGTTACCTTGCTTCAAGAGGTATAATTTTGAGCATCTCTACAATACTTCTCTCTTATCTTTTCTTGCTATTTTTTGAACTATTTTTGGACTATTTTTATGGGCTGAAACTTGTGGTTTAAAGCTACCAAAGGTGGAGGGGTTAATCACCTTTCTTTGAACCTGGTCTCCTAAGCTTTTGCCCTTGTTTTTCCCATCTATTCATCAACTTTTTTGAAATTTTTACCACTGATTTTTAGAGGTTTTTAGAGGCTAAAAATTTGGTTTTGAAGTCCCAAAAATAAAGGGGTTAGTCACTCCTCCTTTGGCTTGTTTACTAGCTTAAATTTCACATTATTTTAGCTTACTTTTTAGCTATTTTTACTTCAATTCTAGCAATGTTTTGGTGTATATTAGGACTGTTTTTATGTGTTAGTTTCATTTATGCTTTGTATAGCATGCTTGTAGTGTAATAGTCCTCATAGGTTTAGTGGTTTAGGCTTTAGCCACGAACCTATTTGAGTTGATAGCATCTATTTCTTAGTTTCCATACTAGTGATCACCTCTAATCACTTCTGCAATCTCCCTCCTTTCTTGGCTTTTTCTTCGTTTTAAAAGTTGTTTCAAACCAAGTGTTTGTTTAAGCATGAGATTGAGGTATTGTGCTTAATGGTTTAATCCCTTTGAGGGTTTATTACCAACGGCATGATGTCTCTCTCATGCTCAAAACAACTCTTTGTTTGATATTTCTTTCCATTAGAGGACTTAAAGATCACTATTGGACTTAATGAACTGAGGAGTGGTTGGTAATTAAAATGAAGTAATAAAATTGGGACTAAAAATGATGCAAGATAATAAGGAATTTGATGTTCAATTGGACGTTAGTTGAACACATGAAAACTTGAGGCATTTCATACTTGCTAGTGATGAAATGGTTCAAGTTTCCAAGGTCAACGACTTCCCTTGATCAATCCATGATAGAGGGGAGGTTTGAGAGTCTTTTATTGTGCATTTATTGAAATTGTACACCTTGGTTCATAGGCCATCATGCAATGAAATTGTATCGATTGATGGCTTGTGAATTGAGCTTGCCACTCCTTTGAGCTGTTTGATGATATGGAGGGGTAAGGTGTACAAACATACCTTGAGATTACCCTGTTTGTGCTCTGTATGCTTTCTGTTGCAAGAGGAGGAACTAGGCTTTAGTGGCCGATAGGTCACTTTTTCTGGCCGGCAAGCCACTTCTTTTGGATGGCAGGCTACCTTTTGTGGCCGGCTGACCACTACTTCCGGCCTACCGGCCACTTTTATCAAATTAAGTAGCAACTTTTTTGAACAGAACGAAGCAGAGGCTGAGGTGAAAAGATGTTCTAACTGTGCAATAGAGGCATTTTGGCAGTAGAACAATGGGCTTTTCGGGTGAAAATCCACGCATGCATGAACATTTCTCGCTTCCCGAGGCTAATTAGTTGGCTTAGTTACTTCTTTCATGTTGTATTCATGTTGTAATTAATTAGTTAATTCTAATTTGTAATTAATTAATTAGTGTAATTAATTAGTTAGTTCCATAGAATAGTTAGTTGGTTAAATTTGTTGTTGTAATAATTAGTTAATTCGTTTTGTAATAGCTAGTTAATTAGCTTAGCTAGTTAGTTTATTCAGACCCTCTTACGCGAGCACAATTGTAATAATGTATATGTCTTCCAACCCTATGTCTTTCTCGCTTTTATTTACCTGCTTATGATAGTTAATTTAGAGCATCTTGTTTCATTTAGCATCTCTCATGCCTTGCATCCATTGTCTTGCATGCATTGAGCTTGACGCATCCTTCTAACTTGTATTGTTAGTTAATACTTCTTTGAATACGTGCTTCTACCCCTAGTCATGATCCAATTCCCGTATGTGTGGAGTGTGGAAAGAAGCATCGTGGAATATGCTATCGGAAGTTTGGAGCCTATTTTCAGTGTGGAAAAACGGGTCATGTGATAAGGGATTGCCCTCAGAGGAAGCAGCAACAAAATGGCAACAGGACTACTACCAGTTTAGCGGGGTCTGCACCAACTACCAACACCAAGGCACCGACCAAACCGACTAACAATAAAGATACCACGAGACAAGGCAGGGTGCATTAGTTCCGGGTGATGTGCAGAATGCGGCAACGGTGGTGTCAGGTATATTTATGGTTCATGGTCATTCTGCTTGTGTATTATTTGATTCTGGCTCTACCCATTCTTTTGTGTCAAAACTATTTGCTCCTAATTTAGATAAATCTGAGGAGGCATTATCTTATATGCTATGTGTACCTTCACCTTTGGGGGATTCTATGATCTGTACCTCTGTATATGTCGCTTGTGAACTCCACCTCGGAGATATTCGGGTATATGCTAACCTGTTACCTCTCAACATGACGTATTTTGATATTGTTCTGGGAATGGACTAGTTGAGTGAATATGGTGCAACTATAGATTGTCTGACTAAGCAAATTAGTTTTCACCCTCCGGGTCAATCAGAATTTATGTTTCAGGGACAGGAAGTAACTTCTCCACCTTATTTGATCTCGGTAGCAAAGGCTTGTAAATTAATTCAGAAAGGGTGTCAGGGGTATTTATGCAGCGTTTTGGAGGAGCAAGTGGTGAACAGGAATACCGACATGATCTCAGTCGTCTGTGAATTTTTGAATGTCTTTCCAGAGGAGTTACCAGGGCAGTTAATCGACCGTGAAATTGAGTTTACAATTGACGTAGCACCGGGAGCTCAACCCATTTCTAAGACTCCCTATAGAATGTCACCAGTTGAGATGAAGGAATTAAAAATTTAGTTGCAAGATTTACTGGACAAAGGATTCATCCGTCCAAGTGTGTCTCCGTGGGGTGCACCAGTTTTCTTTGTGAAAAAAGAAGGATGGAACACTCCGGCTTTGTATCGATTACAGAGAACTTAATAAGGTAACAATCAAGAATAAGTACCCGTTGCCAAGGATCGATGATTTATTTGACCAGCTTCAAGGGGTACAAGTCTTTTCCAAAATTGATCTATGGTTCGGATACCATCAATTAAAGGTCAAAGCTGATGATGTCGAGAAGACAGCTTTTTGAACCCGATATGGTCATTATGAATTTCTGGTTATGCCCTTTGGAGTGACTAACGCCCCAGTAGCCTTTATGGATTTGATGAACCACGTCTTTAAGCCCTATTTGGATGAATTTGTGGTGGTCTTTATTGATGATATTCTAATTTATTCAGAGAATGTAGAAGCTCACGAGAATCATCTTCGCTTGATCCTTCAAACCCTCCGGGAAAAGAAACTGTATACAAAGCTGAAGAAATGTGAATTTTGGCTACTAGAGGTGGCATTTATGGGGCATGTTATCACAAAGGAAAGAGTTTCTGTTGATCCACACAAGATTAAGGCGATCGTGAATTGGCCAACTCCCACTAATGTGACTGAAGTGCGTAGTTTTATGGGGTTAGTCGGCTATTACAGACGGTTTGTTCAAGATTTTTCCAAAATTGCTGTGCTGCTTACACAACTGACTCGAAAGGGAGTTGCATTTGAATGGTCAAAAGAGTGGGAATCTGCTTTCCAAGAATTGAAGATAAGGTTGACTACAGCACCAGTGCTGGCCTTACCATCCGGTACTGAAGGGTTTGTAATCTACAGTGATGTTTCGCACAAAGGGCTTGGTTGTGTACTTATGCAAAATAGAAGAGTTATCGCTTATGCTTCTCGTCAATTGAAACCCCATGAGAAGAATTATCCCACGCATGATCTTGAGTTAGCAACAGTAGTCTTTGCTTTGAAGATATGGAGACACTATCTGTATGGCACTACTTGCGAAGTGTACACTGACCATAAAAGTCTCAAATACCTTTTTACTCAGAAAGAGTTGAATATGCGGCAGCGACGGTGGTTGGAACTTATTAAAGATTATGATTTGCAAATCCATTACCATCCTGGCAAAGCCAACACAGTTGCGGATGCGCTTAGTCGAAAAAGTATGGGGACTTTAACAAATTTGGTTACAGGACAAAAGTAGATGAATTGGCTAAAATAGAAGTGGGCCTTGTATTACGTGGGCAGGAAGCTTTAATGGCAGCAGTGATGGCCCAACCAACCTTACTTGAGGAAATTAAATTGCATCAGATGGAAGATGAAACTCTAAGGAAGATATGTGATGAGTTAGGAAGCAAGTCGAGATCGGGATTTAGTTTAGTAGATACGGTGCTCAAATTTCAAAACCGAGTATGTGTCCCCAAGGTGTTGAACCTTAAGCAAAAATTGATGGAAAAAGCACATACCTCAAGATTTTCAATGCATCCAGGGAGTACCAAAATGTAGCGAGATTTGAAACAAAATTTTTGGTGGCCAAGTATGAAGAAGGAGATCGCGGAGTTCGTCTCTAAATGTTTGCAATGCCAGCAAGTAAAAACGGAGCATCAGAGGCCAGCAGGGTTGCTACAGCCCCTTCCAATCCTAGAATGGAAGTGGGAACATTTGACCATGGATTTCGTTGTGGGGTTACCACGGACTCCTCGAGGTATGAATTCAATATGGGTCATTGTAGACCGATTAACTAAGTCCGCTCACTTCCTACCAGTAAAGACTCAGTATAATGCAGATAAACTGATGGTAATTTATGTGAATGAAATTGTGAGGCTTCATGGTGTTCTGGTCTCAATTGTATCGGATAGGGATCCGAAGTTTTTTTCCAGATTCTGGCAAAGTTTACAAGAAGCCATGGGTACAGAATTAAAGTTCAGCACAGCTTTCCATCCTCAAACTGACGGGCAATTCGAGAGAACGATACAAACGTTGGAAGATATGCTCCGAATGTGTGTTTTAGATTTTCAAAAAAGTTGGGAAACCCATCTACCGTTGGTAGAGTTCGCATACAACAATAGTTACCATTCAAGTATTGAAATGGCACCCTATGAAGCTCTGTATGGAAGACCGTGTCGTTCTCCCATGTGTTGGGCTGAAGTTGGGGAGAAATCCTTACTCGGACCTGAAATTGTTCAGTTGACCACTGAAAAGATTAAAATTATTCAGGAGAGATTGAAAACTACTCAAAGTAGATAGAAAAGTTATGCGGATAACCGACAGAGGGATTTGGAATTTGAAGTGCATGGTCATGTCTTTGTGAAGGTCACTCCGATGAAAGGACATCCAAGATTCGGGAAAAAGGGTAAGTTAACACCCCAGTATGTTGGTCCCTTCCAAATTCTGGAAAGAGTGGGTCCGGTAGCTAACCGGGTTGCCCTTCCGCCACATATGAGTCAAGTACATAATGTATTTCATGTCTCTATGCTTTGAGGGTATCTTACGGATCTGTCTCATGTTATTGATTATCACCAAATTGAGCTAGATGACAAGTTAACTTATGAGGAAAAACCAATCCGCATTTTGGACCAGCAAGTGAAACAATTACGAAACCGAGAAATTCCAATGGTAAAAGTGGAATGGCAAGAACATTACGGAACCGACGCAACTTGGGAAAGAGAGGAGGAAATGCAACACCAGTATCCGCATTTGTTTCTACCCTAAGGTAAAACAAGTTTGAGGGACCAAACTTATTTAAGGGGGGGAGAGTGTAATAACCCGACCCTCGTACATGTTTTCTGATATATTTTCGGACCCTATTTTGTGTTTTTGAATGCTTATTGTGAAATCCTATGAGAAATTAAGGTTAAGTAAGTGAACCCCATGTTTAAGGATGTCTATCTGTTTAACAAGAAAAGTATATGTTACATTAGAATGTTTGGATCAGAAATTGGAAGCCTTAGGGGCTTAATTATCTGAAATTGATTTTATATATGTGATCAGCATAATTTTTAGGTAATATTAAGCATTCCTGGGAAATTTCAATTTCGGATGTTTAAACGATTGATTTTTGTCCTTATTCAATCTATATATATGTATGTCTATAAGATCCTCATTGACCTCAAGACTTAGGAACTTTCTCATAAAATATTCCTTGGGAGAAAAGTGAAGAGTGGATAGGAACAAGGAAGAATTGAGAGAGATTGAAGCTAAGGTAAGTTTAATTTCCCTAGTCCAATCCTCTTCCTCAATTTGAAATAGAAAGTTTTTGATTTGGTATGATCTAGAGTGTGATGAAAGTCTTGGATGTGTGTGTTGAAGTTTTGGTATGATAATCCTATCATTTATATGTCTCCTTCATTATCTAGTTGGTATTCATTCTTATGATCATGACTTTGTGTATCTATGTTATGTTATGTGCATGTGAAGTTAAGAACCTCAAGAAATGGAATTGTGCTTATGAGTTTCAACTTTTGGTTAATCAAATTGAGTTGTGTTCATGGGTTTAATTCAAGTTAGATTATTGTATGTTGTACTTTGAATTACATGCTTTTTGAACCATGATTTAGCAATGAAAAGATCCATCTTGGAGCCTTGCAAACACTTCCAAAAGAATGAGGTTTGCTGCAATTTTCGGGCCAAAACAGGGCAATCGCCGCACGTGCGGCAAATACTGAATTTTGAGGGTTTGGTTCTGCTTAAAAGGCACGTGCGGGGGAATTTTGCCGCACGTGCGAGGGCGTTTGCCGCACGTGCGGGGCTCACAGCCGCACGTGTGGCCCATGCTGAAAAACATGGGTTGCTCCGTTTTGTGTGTAGGACCCTCTAATGTTGTCGGAATATATATTTGATGCCTTTTCGATATTTATAAATTCCTTCGAAGTAAAGCGAAACAGAAAGTAATTTGATATGAAAGATGAACTAAAATGGAAGTTTTGAATGTGTGCAGGGCACACTCCGGGAGGAACGACCACGTCATCACAACACTGTGAGTAGTAGTACGCTTCACATATAGCTAATGATTGTCATTAGCATTCTATTAACACACGACTATTATGTATGTAACTATGTGAATGAAGCCAAGCATGAAAAGAAATAAAGGAAAGAATGAAATACTTTCACGTGACTCTAAGTGTTTGTAAGACTCGGGGCCTATGGCCATTCCGTATAAGTTGTTATAATATGAAACAAAGTGCTACACGGAACTAAGTGCTACGATATGAGTCACCTCTTGAGTTCATACGAGTTTATCCAAGGGCGTAATGCCAATCTATTTAAGGGCTTCGTGCCACTATGTTTAAGGGCTTCGTGCCACCATGTTTAAGGGCTCCGTACCACAATGTTCAAGGGCTTTATGCCACTCTATTCAAGGGCTTACAGCCATTATGTTTCAAGATATTATGTTTCAAGCCATTATGTTTCAAGACTGGGCCTAAGGCCATTATGAAATTAGTACAAAATCAGACTAACTATGTGTGCACTTTCATACGCATTGATCTATTATGTTGCAAGTTAAGCATTGTTTTATTTAAGTATTACTATTCACTGAGCCTGGCTTACTCTGTGTTATGTCTGTTTCTGTAGGTAACCAACCAGGTGGTCAGTCCTAGCCATGACACCCGTTTCCTTTTGTCAACCTTCGTGTGTCCAGGCACTTTACGAGGCCATTTATTTTGTGAAGTTTATTAAGATGATTGGCCTACTTTTTGGTTGCCCATCTAAGGTTGAATGTATATAACTTCAATGGTTTTGTATACGCCCGATTTTAGGGCTGGGACTGTATATGTGTATGTGTATAACTACAGCTAAGGGATATTTTTTTGGACTTTATCTGCTTATTTTGATGTATGTGATCCTGGCATAGTATTAGTAGCTCAATGGAGTTGTTTGTCTCATTGTTGTTTTCATAGTTAGTGCTTCCGATAAGGCCCCATATGTTATGTATACCAAGTTAAATGTTTGTTTCTGAATAGGTCATGCCCAAACTTTTAGGGGCAAGTTTAGGGTGTGACAGTGTTTGCCATCTACTATTCTTGGACGGTTTTCTGGAGGCTCGCCCAAAAGCTTGCCAAAAGGCTAACCGGTCGTGGGCTCTGCCATGTTGGAACATAACCCTTGGATCTGGACTACCGCTGTACCGTTTGATCCTCCTTTCACTTCTTGGTGTTATGTGCGAGAGGTATATTAGGTAGTCTTGCTGTGGGACTCCCTTTGACCATTTTACCTAGTTGCATATAGAAAAGCCATAGTGACTGATCCAAATTAGGACAGGATGCTCACTCTTGTGCAGGATTGCGTGAAACCGTTTGATTGAAATAGTGAAACCCTAGTTCATGCCAAATACTAGGGCAGGGTAACCCTACCTCCTCATAGGGGTGTTTTGGTTCTCTCTTAACTGGTATGTGCTTTACAGTGAAACTATATAGGAATGTGCACATCAGTTGCAAGGTTAATATTTATTTTGGGGCCTAATTCAGTGTGGAGTACAGTCACTCAGCTATGATCATATCTGTTCTAGCGAAATTGGGCTGAAGTGCTGTTTGTTTTCTCTTTTGCTAGGTAGTCTGGAAGCATAGCTTCAGAAGGCTCTGATATCCCCCGGATACGCTGGACTTGTGTCGATAGACTTTATAAGGTTAGGGACCTAGTTCAGGGCCAACCGGTGTTTGCTTCACTACCGCCGATTACAAGCCAAAGGAGGATTAGACAGAATTCACCAGTCCAATTCCTACAGCAGTCACCCCTCGGCTCACCTGTGTCTAATCCGGTTCAGGAACAGTCATCTACTTCTGGTCCAGCACAAGACCAGCCACCTATTCCAATGTCACAGTATCCCTCAGCCAGTATGGAGGAAATAATACATCATTTGCAACAGATAGTCGAGACACTACAACATGACGCAGTCCATCAAGCCAAGGTTACGGCTTGTCTAGCCGAGGTTATGACCAGGCTACAACAACAGCAACAGCAGCCAACAACAGCCACTACATCACATGTACCCACCGCAGCTATCCCTATGCCCGGTGCCACTGCTAATACTGCCAATGTCCAAGAAAAACAAGGCAATCCAACAGAGCCAATCCCAGCACAAGCTTTCAAAGCACCGATTTCTCAAACCGAGGCACCATTTGAATTTGAAGTTGATCCAACTGCGCTTAAAGTCAACAAATTAAAAAAGTTGTTCAAGAGAGCACAAGGGGTTAATTCCATCCTAGACATAGAGGATAGATACACTGATTCTGTAGTTACATTGTTAGATCAGTTTAAGATGCTGCACGTTGATCGTTTTGACGGCTCCGGGGATCCGATGGTCCACTTGCGATTATTTGCTGATATCTTACGGCTAATGGGCTTAACTAGACCATAGAAGCTATCTCTCTTTGGTCATACCGTGTCGGGTATAGTGACCATTTGGTATGCTAAGTTGGAAGATTCCGTCAAACAGAATTTGAAGGAGATGGCTGAACCCTTCGTTGCTCAGTACTCTTACAATACACAGAATGAGGTCACAACTCATGATCTCGAGGCAACCCGTCAAGAACCGAAGGAAGGTTTCTCTGAGTTTGTGACTAGATAGAGAGCCAAAGCCTCAATGATGACCATGAGACCTTCTGAGAAGGATCAGATAGGAATGGTTGTTTGGAATCTGCATGGCAAGTTGCTGCAGAAGATGACTGTTCTACCTCTATTTACCTTTACAGAGCTTCATGAAATGGGGGTTCAAATCGAGGTTGCCATCAGACAGGGGATCATTGTGGAAGATAATGAGCCTTTGAAGAAGAATGTTGTTCACAATTCCAATGCTACTACCAGTGGTAGCACAGCTATGAAATGCTCAGAAGTAAACACTGTCACCACTCCCATTAATAGCCAAAAACTAACCACTTTAACTCGACCCCAAGCTGAAATTTCCATCCTCTTTACATGAGCCTTGCTCAAGCTTTGAAAACGCTGCTAGAAAAAGGGCACCTAGAGCTCCTAGAACCCCGACCCCTCCCAAATCTTCTTCCACCAAGACATGACCCCACTAAATACTGTGCTTATCATCAACAACACAGTCATGATACAAACCATTACATCTGCCTTCGTCATAAGATTCAGGATCTTATTGACAATGAGACCATAGCTCCACTAAAAAGACCTCAAGCGACCACTAACCCATTACCTCCACCTACAACCCCAGCATATACATCACCCAGCCCATTTACCCAAGCCTGAGGTGTTCATTCCAGAAAGCACGGACTTGTATATGATGGATGCACTTGAACCCCAATCATCTCAAACCCAGGAACCCACTATTTCTGAGCTAATGAGCATAATTGAAGATTTGCAGAGACCTATGGCAGATTTAGCCTTTGGGATCTTCGCTCCCTCATCGACCACATCACATACCAGAAATTTCACACCAAAAGGCTCCCCAATCTTGGGGTGAGCTACAATTGAAAAGGGCCAACCCCAAGTTACCTCAAGCCTGGGTGATGACATGTCGACAATAACTGGGCTCCGATCTGATATAGCAACCTAATCCCTTGGCAAAGTGGAGGCAACGGGCAAGAACAAGGTCAGGGCAAGCATCGATCCCCATGAACATCTTCAGTGGGCTATTGAGGCTTTGAAGGTTAAAGGGTTGAAAGTGCTTGCAGTTGTTGCAAAAACTGTGGATGACACTTTTGTCACTCAGGTTGGAAGCATTTTGAATCAAGGGGCATGCCAGGAAAAGGGATGCCATACCAGAAACACCCCTTTCAACTCCAATCCTACACTTGTAAGAGATCATCAAACCCCGGCAACACCTGCTAAGCCCTTCGTCAAACCTGTCAGAATTGGTAACCGCACCTTCAATCCCCTTTACATGACCTTATCCAAAGCTCTCCAAATCCTCATAGGGCAAGGCCATCTCAAACCCTTGACCCTCGGCCTCTCCCTAATCCCCTTCCAGCCAAGTATAAAGTTGCCAAGTACTGCGCCTTCCATCAACAAACCAGCCATGACACTAACAGTTGTTTTCGCCTTCGCCTTGAAGTTCAAGATCTAATTGACAATAAGGTCATCACTCCACCAGGTCCAACAAAGTCTACTAGGACTGGATCGATGAACTTGGGGGATAATATGAGTATGTGATTGGGGATGAACCGCCTGTTGATGGCACTCATTTTACTCCAAATATGGTGGATGGCACGCACTATTTTAGCACTTTGAAAATGCTATTTATTTTACTTTCTGAACTGGGTATCGAGTCAGTCTTGTTATATTGAGTTAGTCGTGTTGTGTCAGAGTTAGGTGATTTCGGGGGTGTTACCTCAGACATCATTTCCCTGTTTGTTTTGTTTGCTTTTTGCACTCTTTCTTTTGCTTCTGTTTTTGTCATTGAGCCAGTTGTGCCAAAAGATCTGAATGAAAACGGTAGTAATTTCCACTTACTTCTCTGTGCCTTTAAATCATTGCATTGACCAAAGTTTTCCCAAAACTTTTCTAAACACTGTAGTGAAAACAAAGAGGGGGGAATTCCTCGGGATTTGTAAAAATTTAATCAATTGAGAGGAAGAAAGGTGCGCTAAGCCCTTAATGAATGAGATCATGTCTGTCAATGTGAGTATTGAGAAAGATCCTGGCTTGATCTAGATTTGTTCTACATTGTCTTCAGAAAAACATGAGCAACTAGTCGCTTTATTAAAAGATTTCAAAATATGTTTTGCGTGGTCCCATGAAGGCATGCCTGGAATTGATCTTGAGATTGTAGAACATAGGATCACTCTCGGCCTCAAGACTCGACCCCTTTGCTTTCAAACTTTGATTCAAAATGATCAACGATCAACCACAATATAAGGCTTGCACGGCTAAATTGGAAACAGCTCTTGAACTAGGGGCAAGAAGGTCAGATGTGATCAAAGGAAGCTTGCATCGCTGTATGAGAAGCAACCCTTGCACTAGGGGCAAAAAGGTTAGATGTGCTCGAAGATCCAAAAGATGAGTCATTTCCCAAGCTAATAGAGACTAGCAAGAAAGCCATATCTCATAATTGGAGAGAAGAAAATTTTTGCTGAAGGACAATCGAGTTCCTATCCACAACACTAGGGGAAAATTCAGACCTAATTGGATGGGCTCTTACATTATTAAAGACAATTTAGCCAAGGACAATAGCCATTCTTGTGGATTCAGATGGCTTAGAGATCCTATGGCCAATCAACATGGACAAGTTAAAATTTTCTATCCTTGAGAAGCTCGTTGGGCTGAAAACCCAGAAAGGGGACCTAGGCAAAAGTTAGAGCAAGAAGAAAAAGGAAAAAGAAGAAGAGAACAAAAATGAAAAAATGGAAACAAAGAAAAAGAAAAGGAAAAAAGAGAAAAAGAAGAAAAATGAAAAGAGAAAAATAGCTCACAAGGTTGAAAACCCAAAAGGGCGGCCTTGGCAAAAGTTAGAGCATAAAAAGAGAGTGTTAATACCTGAGTGCACCTTAATCGGGGAACTACTTGCGGCCTGATTCCCATCTTTGGGATACGTAGGCAACTTCAACCTGAAGTTCGGCCCCAACCATGTTCAACTTGCTTGTCTCATCCATGTTGATTGGCTTATCCTTATTCAAAATCGGATTCTATCCATGTGCAAATTGGCTCATTTTTGTGCTCATCTTCGTTCAAAATCGATTGTCCTATTCCATTAAAGGATTCAGCTGCAAGATAATTCAAGTTCAGATCTGAGGTTGCACATCTCAAGAGTTAATTCCACGTTAGTTGAGCAGTGGCCATTTGCAAAAACAGTTTTGAGCATTTTTAATGAAGTTGACTAATTTTCTCGAACATTATTCCATTTTTCCAAAACTGGACCATTTCTTGGACCCAAAAAAAGGAAAATTTTCAGTGCTCACAACCTGACTTACATGATTTCAAAGTAGAAAGTCAAACAAGCATGTTAATCTAAACCTCATGTTGGTCAAAATTGTTTTAGCAGAAAGCCAAAAACAAAAAATGGTCAAAATGATGAACTAGGGGCATAGTCAAGTCAGGTTTTCTGTCTTTTTCCCATTGTCAACGTACTCGCCAGAAATGGCACAACTGAAGCTAACAGCAAAAGCCAAAAGTTCTCTCATCCTCCAAGCGATGAGGTATCGAGCCAAGTGCGAAGCACGAACTAGAAATGGAGCAGAATATTCGACCCCCCTCATAAGGTCCACAACTTCCAGCTTATCCATCAACCACACCTGGGAAGGGATAAAAAATAAGAGAGATTAAAGAATAGATAAATGTGCATTGAGAGGAAAAGTAAGAAAAGGACTTTTAAGAGAAAATAGAAATTGAGTGCCAAAGTGATGTGAGAGTCACAAATGAGAAAGGGTGGGAAACAATACTTGGAGAAGCAGTGGGCTTCCTGTGAACTGAGAGTTCTCCCACTGGTGGTAAACGTCCAAGTGTTGTGTTTGTTGTTTTTGTTTGTCTCGATTCTTGTTTTGAGTTATTTTGGGTGTAAATAGTTGCGTTTAGGTTGTTTTTACTTTGTTTTTTTTCCTTTGTTGAGTCGTGGTGTACTGTGGTCAGTCGTAGGCTCAATACCCGATTAAAAATTCATTCTTGGTTTCAATTTCCAAAAATAAATCATTTTGTGCTCAGGGTGCCATGTTATTCCCAACATGATGTGCAAAACAAGATTCTTTCTTTCATAAACTGCAAGGTCCAACCCCAATCAAAAAAGAGAGTAACTGAATAAGGACCTATCTGAAGCTATGTAGGTTCCGGATTGCAAAGCAAAAGAAAAGAGGGAAAATTGGAGCATCTGAGTTTGTTTTAACTTCAGCAAATTCCGAGATTGCATTCCGGATGCACCTTCCCAGGATTTGTCATTTCTCCGAAGTGTGAGTGTACCTTGAGCTCAAGCTCAAGCATGCTTCAAGTCAAAATGGCGATCAAAGTGCTCTCCCTGAACACCATTTCCTGCCAGAAGCATCTTGGTTGTGTTTCCAATGAGTTCCTAGGAGACCAATTGTGACGGTGGAAACTAGAGTTCGAATGGCGATGCCTAGAACGCAAAAGTTTGGAATTTCCGAGACTAAAGTCTGGTTTAAATACCCAGGGGTGTATCCACGGCTTGAAATCTGTATGGCAACCCCATAGGTTGAGGTAGCGTGTATGCACCTCAATTCTGGATATTGAACCAACCTAGTCTCTCACCCCGTTGAAGAATAGGGAAACTTGTGAATATGATTAGGAAGAAAAGCAGCATCCATGGCTTCTACATGCAGAAGTTACCCCTTTTTCAGCATTTGAGGGCCT
This sequence comes from Camellia japonica, assembly GCA_030407325.1. NCBI lineage: Eukaryota > Viridiplantae > Streptophyta > Magnoliopsida > Ericales > Theaceae > Camellia > Camellia japonica. The sequence goes on along the minus strand of JAPPVO010000017.1, from coordinate 95,981,933 downwards.
TTGAACTATGAGTTGAAGGTAAGAGTTTGAAGAACACAAGGGGGAGATCCCCGTTAGAGTAGAGCAGTTCATCGCTACTCGCCCCATAAGGTGCTTTCTAAAGCACCGCTTTGTTTGTTTACTGCATTTCCTAAACATCATGCACTACATTGGTTGTAACATGTATCATATTATCGCACTTATTGCATTTATTTGCATCATGTGTTGTCTTGTATCATTTATCCTTTTACGCTGAGTAGGGTTTAGGATCATTGTCCCCCGGAGCTTTTCTCAGGACGCGTGGAACGTGACCTTGAGTTGTTTTCTTAGGACCTCTTCTCACGATTTTAGCATGGTTTGAGTATTCCTTTCCTCACACAATTTTAGCATGTTTGAAATTTTTCTCTGGACCTCTTCTTACGATTTCAACATGGTTCGAGTGTTCCCTTCCTCACACGATTTCAGCGTGTTTGGAATTTATCTCAAATCGAGTGGAATGTGACCCTAAGTGGCTTTCCCAGGACCTCTTCTCACGATTTCAACGTGGTTAGAGTGTTTCCTTTCTCATACGATTTCAGTGTGTTTGGAATTTATCTCAGGACCCATGGAATGCGACCCTGAGCGGCTTTCCCAGGACCTCTTCTCACGATTTCAGCGTGGTTAGAGTGTTCCCTAACTCACACGATTTCAGCGTGTTTGGAAATTATCTCAGGACGCGGGGAATGCAACCCTGATCGGCTTTCCCAGGACCTCTTCTCACGATTTCAATGTGGTTGAAGTGTTCCCTTCTTTACATGATTTCAGCGTGTTTGGGATTTTTTTTTCCTCTTCTCGCGATTTCAGCATGGTTAGACTATTCCCTTCCTTACATGATTTCGGCATGTTTGGAATTTATCTCAGGGCGTGTGGAAAGAGGTCCTGAGCGGCTTTCCCAGGACCTCTTCTCACGATTTCAGTGTGGTTAGAGTGTTCCATTCCTCACATGATTTCAGCATCTTTGGAATTTATCTCACGACGCGTGGAACACGACCTGAGCAGCTTTCCCAGGACCTCTTCTCACGATTTCAGCGTGGTTAGAGTGTTCCCTTTCTTACACGATTTTAGCGTGTTTGGAATTTATCTCACGATGCGCGGAATGCGACCCTGAACGGCTTTCCTAGGACCTCTTCTCACGATTTCAGCGTGGTTAGAGTGTTCCCTTCCTCACACAATTTTAGTGTGTTTGAAATTTATCTCAAGACGCGTGGAATGCAATCCTAAGCGGCTTTCCCAGGACCTCTTCACATGATTTCAGCGTGGTTTGAGTGTTCCCTTCCTCACATGATTTCAGCGTGTTTGGGATTTGTTCTTCTTCTTCTTACGATTTCAATGTGGTTAGAATGTTCTTTTCCTCACACGATTTTAGCGTCTTTAGGATTTGTTCTTCATTTTCTCACGATTTTAGCATGTTCTTTTCCTCACACGATCTCAGCGTGTTTGGGATTTGTTCTTCCTCTTCTCATGATTTCAGCATGTTTAGAGTGTTCCTTTCCTTACACGATTTCAGCGTGTTTGGAATTTGTTCTTCCTCTTCTCACGATTTCAACGTGGTTAGAGTGTTCTTTTCCTCAAACGATTTCAACGTGTTTGGGATTTCTTCTTCCTCTTCTCACGATTTTAGCGTGGTTAGAGTATTCATTTCTTCACACGATTTTAGCGTGTTGGGGATTTATTCTTCCTCTTCTCATGATCTCAGCGTGGTTTGAGTGTTCCCTTCCTCACACGATTTCTGCGTGTTTGTGATTTGTTCTTCCTCCTCTCACGATTCCAGCGTGGTTAGAGTATGTCACCCTATTACATTTATTGCATGCATCTACTACATCATCAATTACATCCACTGCATTATCTATTTTATCACCTGCATCCTTTTCGTGTTAAGCTTAGTTTGGCATGTGCTCATACATTTCCTTCGGTGAAACATGGTTCTGTCATGTGTAAGTACCCATGCTGCACTAAGGCCAGTATTAAGGGTGTCAACACCTTTTCTGTGTTAGATGTGGTTTGTTTTGTGTCCATGCATTTTCTAGGTAAGATGTGGTTCGGCATGCGCCTTTTATTCACTTCATCCATTGCATTCATTGCATCGTACTTTGTTTTGTTGCATTCAGCATGTAGGATCATTATCTTTCCCTAGCAGATCATTCCTCACTTATATCATACCACCCAATTACTTGTACTCTTTCTGCGGAAAACATAGTTCTGTATGTGCCCTCACTCCTTTCACGTTGAAACATGGTTCTGTTATATGTAAGCATCCATGCTGCGCTAAGGTTAGTATTGAGGATGTAGGCACTTAGTCTGTGTTAGACGTCATTTGGCTGTGCCCACTTCTTTTCTATATAAAACGTAGTTTGATTTTGCATCTCCATCCCTTTGTGATATTGGTGTGGTAAGCACCACTTGCAGCTTGATTATATTATTGCATTGCATTGTGTATCATTTGCATCCTACCCTTGAACTAAGCTGGTTTGATTCCTTGCAATGGGATACGTAGGCAACCCTCGGGTTCAATTAACTGCATTTGCATTTTGTTTATTTGCCCAAGTCTTACGGCCTTGTCAAAATGGGTCATCTTCGGGCTTTGACATTCACTCACGTCATTTCATGACTTCGAGCTCTATCAAAGAGGGGCAATTGTAGACACCCTATTTTTGACCACCCTTAAGACTTGAGCACCTCAGGTTGATCACTCAATGATGAAAGTTATGTTGTACAAACGTTCGATTTCTTCAACAAGAAGAGCTTCTAAATCCCAACCTTACACCCTATTTTGACCAAAACCATTTTGGACCAAAACTATTTAGACCTTAAAACCCTCTTTTTCAAAATATTTTTCCAAAATTTTCTACGATATTTCGAGACTCGCATTTCATTCAAAATATTACACTTTTCGGTAAATCGAGTAAGGACAAAGTGGAAATAAATGAAAGGGAGGTGAACTCTTTGAAAAAAATCTTTAGAACATCTTATTTAAAGGTTTGAAGTTGAATAAAATTGGAGGGGAGGGAAGAAAACTAGTTGGGGAGGAAGTTGGGCATCGATCCGTTAGGATAGAAATGAGTAGCTTTCACTAAAATAGGCATATCTCTTCGCACACTTAGAATTTAGATGTGAGGCCACCTCTATTGGAAAGTATACTTCAGGGGGCTTCAATTTGGACTAAATAATGACTTAAAACCGAGTTCGGATAAAGGAGATATACCCATTTCAAGTCGGGCCTGGAAGTAGATTTTTGCCTGCTAGCCACTAATAGTGGGTTGCCAGCCACTTGTGTCAAAAACGCAAATATTTTTGGCCAGCTGTCCCCCACGAGCTCCAGCTGTTCCTATATAAATATTTTCGACCTGAGGCACATGTTTTCTATATATAGGGGACCTTCCCTCTCAATTTATGGTTACAAAAAATTCCAAAAGTCCTAGTTCTTAGAATTCTCTCTCTATCTCTATCTTGCAACACACTCACCTTACCCAAACACTTCCTAAACCAATATTGGAGCTCTCCTTGCTGAGATTATTGAGTCTAAATTTTAGCTCTTGAGAGTGTAAGCTTTGTGATTTGTGAACAAAAGAATTACCTTGCTTCAAGAGGTATAATTTTGAGCATCTCTACACTACTTCTCTCTTATCTTTTCTTGCTGTTTTTGAACTATTTTTGGACTATTTTTAGGGCTGAAACTTGTGGTTTAAAGCTACCAAAGGTGGAGGGCTTAATCACCTTTCTTTGAACCGTGTCTCCTAAGCTTTTGCCCTTGTGTTTCCCATCTCTTCATCAACTTTTTTTGAAATTTTTACCATGATTTTCAGAGGTTTTTAGAGGCTAAAAATGTGGTTTTGAAGTCCCAAAAATGGAGGGGTTAGCCACGCCTCCTTTGGCTTGTTTACTAACTTAAATTTCCAATTATTTTAGCTTACTCTTTTAGCTATTTTTACTTCAATTCCAACAATGTTTTAGTGTATATTAGGACTGTTTTTATGTGTTAGTTTCTTTTATGCTTTGTATAGCATGCTTGTAGTGTAATAGTCCTCATAGGTTTGGTTAGCCACCAACCTATTGGAGTTAATAGCATTTATTTCTTGCTTTCCATACTTGTGATATTGTGCTTAATGGTTTAATCCCTTTGGGGGTTCATTACCAACGGCATGATGTCTCTCTCATGCCCAAAAAAAACTCTTTGTTTGATATTTCTTTCCATTAGAGGACTTAAAGATCACTATTGGACTTAATGAACTAAGGAATGGTTAGTAATTAAAATGAAGTAATAAAATTGGGACTAAAAATAATGCAAGATAATAAGCAATTTGGTGTTCAATCGGACGTTAATTAAACACATGAAAACTTGAGGCATTTCATACTTCCTAGTGATGAAATGGTTCGAGTTTCCAATGTCAACCACTTCCCTTGATCAATCCATGATAGGAAGGAGGCTTGAGAGTCTTTTATTATGCATTTATTGAAATTTTACACCTTGGTTCATAAGCCATCATGCAATGAAATTGCATCGATTGATGGCATACGAATTGAGCTTGCCACTCTTTTGACCTGTTTAATGATAAGGAGGGGTACGGTGTACAAACATACCTTGAGAATACCCTGTTTGTGCTTTGTATGCTTTCTGTTGCAGCAGAAGGAACCAGGCTTTAGTGGCCGGTAGGCCACTTTTTCTGGCCAGCAAGCCACTTCTTTTGGACGTCAGGCTACCTTTTGTGGTCGGCCGGCCACTACTTCTGGCCTACCGGCCACTTTTATCAAATTGAGTAGCAACTTTTTGGAATAGAACAGAGCAGAGGCTGAGGTGAAAAGATGTTCTAACTATGCAACAGAGGCATTCTGGCAGCAAAATGGTGGGCTTTTCGGGTGGAAATCCGCGCATGCATGAACATTTCTCTCTTGCCGAGGCTGATTAGTTAGCTTAGTTACTTCTTTCATGTTGTATTCATGTTGTAATTAATTAGTTAATTCCAATTTGTAATTAATTAATTAGTGTAATTAATTAGTTAGTTCCACAGAATAGTTAGTTGGTTAAATTTGTTGTTGTAATAATTAGTTAATTCGTTTTGTAATAGCTAGCTAATTAGCTTAGCTAGTTAGTTTATTCGAACCCTTGAGGGCACAATTGTAATAATGTGTATGTCTTCCAACCCCACGTCTTTCTCCCTTTTATTTACCTGCTTATGATAGTTAGTTTAGGGCATCTTGTTTCGTTTAGCATCTCTCATGCCTTGCATCCATTGTCTTGCATGCATTAAGCTCGGCGTATCATTCTAACTTGCATTGTTAGTTAATACTTCTTTGAATAGGTGCTTAGACTGCATGCTATCAAATTGATTCATATGCCATATTAGTAGCCGAGCCTAGTAATTGCATATCGCATGTGTTGCATTAGTCACATTGCATAGTTAGGATCATGCATTATTCTAACTCTATCACCTTTTCTGGCTTTGAGTACGAGGTGAGCTTTTCTTTGTTTTAGCATATCGCATGAATGTGGTTGTTGCCATGTCAAAGCATGTTCACCATGAGGCTAAGTGCTTCAGTGATAGACTGTTTAAATACCTGTGGATGAAGGCTAGTTACTTGAATTGGGATAGTTTGATTACTGTACATTTGAGCCAACTTTTTCAAGTGACACATTCACAAACTCTTTTAAAAAAAAACATGAAATCAAATGTTCGATTTTTTGCAAATTAGTCTATACTTGTGTGCACATCACATAGTAACAATAGCCTAATAACCGGAATAAGAGCATTTAATGTAAGTAAGATTTGCATCATGATTAGTAGAGGCTGATCTTTGATTAGGCAAGTAGGGTGCTTAATTCGTGACCTTTCCTTCTCGTGCCTAAGTTCTCGAGCCGAGACAATCTTGGTAATAACGGACACGTGGGCTTTGGCACGAGTCATGGGTTTCCTAAATTTTTTAAAAATATTTAGGTGGCGACTCTATATCTGGCAAAGTAGTCCATTTTTGGCAATTTGATTTAAAATCAATTTTCTAAAAGATTTGTCGGATTTGGACTCTTTGGTGTTTATCTATTTAACATTGCACTTGTGAGATCAGATTCAAAACCACGGGAGTCCGAACTGTAGGGCTAGTCGTATTTGAAAGGAGCACGAAAAGTTGAGCTACAGTATGTATATGGGAAGGGTATAAAACCAACAACCATTCAATTTAATCAAGCTATCAATCCATCAAACATAGGTGGACATCAAGCCCCAGGACACAAGAGCCTGAGCAGCAAGGATCAACACCAACTGATAGATTTACGGACAACTCATAAAAGTCAAGCAGCATACCAATTCACCTATAGGTCTCCCATTCAACTCACAATATAGGATACTCACCACCGCTCAACCCTCATCAAAAATCTCACATCCTATTTTGAGAAACTCACTTAGTCAACTCTCCTCCCTAAACTCTGTACCAACTAGAACCTGCAATAAGCAAGCATTTACAACCATATAATAATAGCTCAAAGACAATATAGGATTCTCACCACCACTCAACCCTCATCAAAAACTCAAATCCTATTTTGAGAACTCATTCACTCAACCCTCCTCCCTAACTCACTGTGCCAGGTAAAACCTGCAATGAGCAAACATTTAGGGAAATTTATATACATTACACTCAACCCTCAACAGCTTACATCACTTACACAACCACTACAAAAAATGTCACTTTTAGTGACTAAAATATTGGTCGCCAATTGTCTATTTTTGGTCGCCAATGACATTCTGCGACCAAAAATTTTGGTCGCTACGTTTGTTGCCAAAACCCTGTCAGTAAAGGTCTTGGAGGGTTTTGCCGACAAAAAAAACCTTTGGTTGGCAAAAAACAAGTCTTTAGCGACTAAAATTTTGGTCGCCAATAGTCACTTATATTTCTTTAAAATTATACATTTACCGACCATTGTTTTAGTCGCCAATAGTCAAGGAATCGCCGACCAACACCTTCAGTCGCCAAAAGCTTCAAACGTGAAAAAAAATAATAATTTGTTGTAGAACAATTTGATCCACTCTTGCGGAGACTCGAACCGCCAACCTCCCGTACCATAAACCGTATGCACCACACTCTTCCCACTATGCCTCTATAGCACCACATGATTATATATGTGACATATATTATTTATATAGTACATACATCCATATTAATATAAAAGTATATGTACAAACATAATTATTTTAATGAACATAATTTATGTAAAATAAACTATTTAGTAGCAAAATAAAAAAAGACCACTTTTGGCGACTAAACATATTTTTTAGTTGCCAATTCTATACTTTTGGCTACCAATTTTTTTTAGTCGCTAAAAAACTTAACTTTTGCCGACCAAAGTCGGATTTAGTCGCTGAAGATGCACTTTCAGCTACTAAAATTTTGGTCGCCAAAAAATTTAATTCCCGCCTTAGGATTTTTGTTCTCCCGAGCTAAAAATGACCACTTTTGGTGACTAAACTTATTTTTTAGTCGCCAATTATATACTTTTGGCTACTAATTGTTTTTTAGTCACCAAAAAGCTTTACTTTTGGGTACTATAATTTTTTTAGTCGGTAAAACCCATATAATCAGCGACAAAAACTTATTTTTTAGTCACCAATTCTATACTTTTGGCTACTAATTGTTTTTTAATCACCAAAAAGCTTTACTTTTGGGTACTAAAATTTTTTTAGTCGGTAAAATCCATATAATCAACGACCAAACTTATTTTTAGTCGCCAATTGTAGACTTTTGGCTACTAAAATTGTTTAGTCGCCAAAAAGCTTTACTTTTGGCTACTAATGCTGTTTTGGTCGCTGAAAGCTATACTTTCAGTGACCAAATTTTTTTTAGTCGGAAAATTTGGTTGCCAAATGTGCTTTTTCTTGTAGTGAACCTACTTTTAAGGCCTTACATCACTCAAATCTCCTCCCTACACAAAGACCAACTGAGTTGAGGCAAACCAGCATTAAAAATGAGATAAAAAGTAGGAGTTCACAAACCTCACCCCTCCATTTTATATTACTCACAGAAGGATCAATATGTGACTCACAACAATCAACCCTCACCATTTATCCAAGCCATCCAAGAACTTGCATTACATACAGTTAGTAACATTTTTTAGTACAGAACCAGGCAGTGACCATTCTTTCAGGAATCAGTCATTAGATAAGTCAAATTTGAAATTCTTCATAGATAGCACCCTGTATCTGACCATGTCCCTGACCCTACTAACAATGGCCACCTCCTTAGAATTCGTAGTTTGGAAAATCCTATTATTTCTTTCCTGCTATATACAATAGATAGAGAAAGTAAAGACAAGCTTACAGATACTAACAGCTAAATATGAACCTGAAAAATGTGCAGCCAACCAACTCACAAGATTATCCCAGTTTAGATGGGGCCAGTCGACATTACACTTAGTCTTCATTGTGGTCCAAATTCTAAAGGAAAAGGAGCACTCAAAAAACAAATGGTTATGATCCTCATTACAATCCTCACAAAGAACACATGTAGGACTATCTCTCATAGCAAACATCCCCAGCCTATCAAGAGTATTCAGTCTGTTCTGGATGGCCATCCAAACAATAGTACTAACCCTAGGTATATGATGTTTAAACCACAGGAGTGTAGCCCACTGAACTTTAGGTTGGTGGGCTCTTCAAAGATTCCAAGCAGAATGGATAGAAAAACACCCATCAGATCTTCTTCTGAAGAAGTTGTGCCATCTATAACATGATACAATTATTTTGCTACTTTTGTGCTTATTCGGTTTGTATTCCTCCATTAGATCAGAAGCTACCTGAATGATCATGGTGCAATAAAAGTCATAAGAAGACAAAATTTAATGAATTCTTATTGGAAAATGAGAACTGTTGACAAAAAAGCTTTTTTGTATATAGACCTTTTTAGCAGCTAAAAACAAAGCCAGGTAACAATTTTGCATATTCTACATAACAATGAATAGAACACAATGCAGAGTTGACAAATTTTATCATTTAATTTTCATAAATTCAACTATGATGAGGGCACACAAAATTGTTTTATGGTCACCATTCCCCATCAACTCTATCAATTTTATCTTTTTCATGAATCAGATGTAAAAGTTCAAATCAAAATTGAGATTTTCCATAGGGAATGGTGCATGACAAAATAGCAATTATAATAGGAAACAAAAGGATGTTCAATAAAAGGAGGGGGCAATCATAATAAGCTTCACAGACATGATGAACTGGCATTATGCCATGAATCATGGTAACTCTCATGTTGTGTTCGGTTTATTGGTATAAGTTGGAATGGAATGATCATTCATCAACATAATCATTTTGACATTTGATTCACTAAATAAATTATAAAAAATATATGTGATCACTAAATAAATCTTCTATCATAGAGGTGCCAATGTATAATACTATTAGCACTTACTTTTTTTTTTTGGTCACAACATAATTTTTTTTTTTTTTTTTTTTTTTAAAGAAGGGAAATAAATGGAAGTTGAATCACAACTTGTACGAAGGAGGAGATTTTGTCATAGCTTGTACAAGCTTACTGAGTCAAGTTGTGAGAGTAAGTGAACCAAACCTTCTGCCCTTGTTTCAGGCCTAGTTGTAAAGCAAGAAAGTGCTCATGTCGTTTGATGCTCTCTCGAAGTGACTCTTCTTTCCATCTGCCAATATAAGAATATTGATATTTGTTAATAAAACTTCAAGAAAGAGTAATATGCTCTTTTGCATGTACATAGTGAACAAAAAGAGACCCAAAACAATTATGTGGAAATCAAGCTTGCCATTTACCTGGGTGCAAAATGGAAAGACTCACACCAACCATATTCATAGAAGCTTGTCAGTACTCAGCAGATCATAATATTTGTTAACCTAAAATCAAAGAGATAGGTAACATAGATCAACTGCCTTTATTTTCAGCAGGTCAATTACCATAGTGCATTGATTCAATCTTTGAAATATCTCCATGAGAAAGGAAACATTAAGATCTTCAAAACTGACACATATAACTTTCTACCTACTTTTAAATTTGAAGTGTTAGAAATCTATCAGTCTAATTATTGTTCTCTAATACACAACAAAAGGTGCAACTGCTAATTTTTAAAATACTTAAGTTGAAGGGAACAATTATCTAGAAAGAGGGAAAAAATAGAGTTTTTACAACCTAGAAGTTCCATAGCAGATCAGGCTTAACACACAGAAAATGGAACCCCAACCATGTGACAAAGGATGATGGCTTTTGCCCAAGCAAGAAAAGAAAAAAACCAATAAAGCCCAAATACCATTCTTTGTTACCATAAATCTTTTCTTAAAAAAATAAATGTATGAATGCACTTATGAATCAAAGCTTCTGAATGATTCTTCTTCGCTAAACTGAAAAAAAAAAAAAAAAAAAAAAATCAGCTTGTTCATTGATTTTGAATTTTGATATTAAAATTTTTCTCTATCAAACCCATAAACCCTAAATCGAACCCATTTTGGACATCAAAGCCAATTTTATAGAAATCAAACCACTTTAACCAAACCCATTTAACAAATCAACACAAAATTAAACTCAAAAAATCATATAAAACCCTAGCAAGTGTGAGAAATGCAGAAATAGAGGAAGGAAGAGAGAGAGAGAGAGAGAGAGAGATCGACAAAGAGAAAGAGAGACCAAGAGCAATAGAGAGAGAGAAAAACATGTATTTGTGGCAGTGGCGGTGGTGATTTACGACGTGCGATGGTGATGAACGACGGTGGGTTGGTGAGTGAGGGTGAGGTTTGGTGGTGACTGTTCTGTGTGTAAGAGAGCTGTGTGTATGTGAGAGAGAACAGAGATTGTGTTTGTGTGAAAGAGGGGTGCGGGCGCCAATATTCATGTAATAACCCGACCCTCATATGTGATTCTGCTATATTTTAGTCTTTATTCGGTGCTTTCAAATATTTAATGTGAACCTGCATGAGAATTTAAGTTAAGTATATATGTCCTAAGAGTGGATACCTTATGAATTGAACATTATCTGTTAGGCAAGAAAAGTATCTGTTACTATTAAGAGTGTTAAAACAGAAATTGGAAGCCTTAACAGCTTAATTATTAGAAATTGATTGTATATCTGCGATCAGCATAATTTTTAAGTAATATTAAGCATGTTTACGAAATTTCAATTTCGGAATGATTAAACGATTCAACTTTGTCTTATTCTCTTATAAGATTATATCTATATATATATATGCCTAAGCTCTTGTTGACTTAGACTTAGAAGCAACAAAATATCTCCTTAGAAGAGGGGAAAACGTGAGAGTTGGGGAGAAGCTCTCCAAGTGAAGGATTTGGGGAAATTGGTGAAGATTGTCTAGATTAACCTTAAGGTATGGAAATTTCTTGATCTAATATCTCTTTCTTGCTCTTAATTTGGAATCCCCTTTGTGTTAGGAAAGCTAAGGTAGATGTTGAACATCTTATGTGATAATTTGTGTTTTAGCAGCAATTAAGTCTTGGGGAGGGGCCTTTATACTTTAAATCCTTGCTAACCCATGAAAATATGCATTTATGAGTTTGAATTGGGTAGTTAAATGAGTATGTATGTATGTGTGTATGTGAAGTATAAAGTGAGTTAGGGAATTTAAGTGATGATTGGACTCAAATTTGTGGAAAGAACCAATATATATAAGATAATTGTGTGTTTAACTGGATTTGGAACTAAGGTAATCCTTAATTATGATTGTAATTGAAAGATTGAGGTTTGAATATCAAGGTAGGACTCAAATGGAGGAAAACAGGGCTTCAGAACTCGTCTGGTCCGCTCGAGCGGAGAGTATCCCGCTCGAGCGAGAAAATCACTCTCTCAGCAAGTTTTCTTAAATTACTCTGTCCGCTCGAGCGGAGGAATTCCCGCTCGAGCGCAGAATTCACTCACTCAGTATTTTCGGTGGAATTGTGCTGTACGCTCGAGCGGCCAAAGTGGCGCTCGAGCGGAGGACTGACTTTCAGGAAAAAAATTCTGTGTTGCTCTATTTTCTGTGCCGTACTCTCTGGTCTTGTTAGAATATTTGTTTTGATGACCTTGAGATGATTATATATTCGTATGAACAAAAAGGGAAACTAATCGTTAAGGATGATTGTGTGCAGGGCACACTTCTGAAGGCACTAGCGCGCCAACACATCGCAGTGAGTAATAGTACCTCATTAGACCTTCACTCAGTTTATTATTATTGACGTTGTGGTTATGTATTAATGTTATATTTTGACGTTACGGACTTCGTTGTCAAACTTGTGATGGTACGAAATATATGTACGCTATAAATGAATCATTATGCAATTGTGAATGTAAGTGAACCATTATGGAATTGTGGAAACATCAAAAAGGTTGTGAAGTTATGCACGTTGTATGTGAAATCTTGTGCACTTGTGAACTAATGTGGCTTAGAGCCATTTGTGAATCAATGTGGCCACGAACCCTAATGTGAAACTATGTGACCAAGGGTCATTTATGACTTGTGAATCAATATGGCCAAGGGCCATTTGTGAATGATGAAATTATGAGGCCAAGGGCCGATGTGTGAAAAAGGAACTTATATTATTGTGAGCTTGTGAATCAAAAAGAACCAAAGGTCTATGTGACGAATTGTACATTATGAACCCAAGGACTCTTTCCTGAATGTGTGAAGTTCTTAAGCCAGGGACCACATTACGACGATTATGAACCGATTACGTTGTCCCAACAAGCTATACAGAGACAGACCGATTACATGATTTCAGCATTAATTATGTTTATAAACATACTTGCACTATTGTTCACTGAGCTTGGCTCACTTCTTATTATGTCTGTTTCTGTAGGTAGCCAACCAGGAGGTCGATCGTAACTCGGCATCGCCATACTTTTGTCAGCCTAGGCACAGCCAAGCTTGGGGTCAGAACCCTGCTTTTGTGGAGTCTGTTAGATGATGGCTTACACTTTTGCCATTGGCTTACCTTCTTATGTACTCAATATTTTTGTTATACACCTCACCTCGGGGTTGGATTTGTATATGCATGTAAATAACTAACTCTCAAATGTATTTTAGCCTGTGATGCACTTGTCCTATGGGATGTTTTGATCCTGGCATAACTTAGTGGCTCAATGGATGGCATATTTTCGGATTTTATATCACTTATATTTACAGCTTCCGGTTAGGCCCCTATATGGAATCAGGTTTAGTGTCTTTTTCTGCTTAGGTCATGCCCAAACTTTTAGGGGCAGGTTTGGGGCGTGACAAGTGGTATCAGAGCACGAGTTGCTATCTCACACACGGGTCCATTGAGCTTTAGGGTGTCTAGAGCCTTGGGCATTTTGCATGACTAAGAGTGATGGCAACGTTAAGTGTCGTCTGATAATGCTAACAATTTTGAATTATGCCTTTGCCTATAATTGCTTGATCTGTAGAAATGGTGAGAACAAGGACAGATGAGCCGGAAGACGCTACATCAGCACGGTTGGATAGGATGGAGAGAATGATTATGGAGCTGGCCGAGACCCTACGACAACAACAACAACAGCAGCCACAACAGCAGCAACAGCCGCAAGAACAACCTCCACCACCACCAATACCTCCACCGGTAGTACCAGATTACCATGCTGAAGACCGGACCATCACCCTTACTAAAGAGTTTAAAAAGATGAAACCGCCAGTCTTCAAGGGCGGAATAGAACCGATGAAAGCGGAGGCATGGGTATTGGGAATTGAGAAGTTATTTGAAGTCTTTCCTTGCACAGAAGCCCAGAAAGTGCAATTAGCTGCTTTCACCCTCGAGGATGAGGCTCGAAGATGGTGGATGCTCACAAGGACCGTACATCCAGAATTAACCTGGGATAGGTTTCTCGAATTGTTTTATGAGAAATATTTTCCCCAAAGTATGAGAGACAAGAAAGTGACAGAATTTGAAACCCTTAGACAAGGAAGTAAGTCCGTTGCAGAATACGAAGCTCAATTTGCAGAACTGGCACGGTTCGCGCCTCATATGGTTGATACAGACTATAAGAAGGCACGGAAATTTGAAGGGGGATTGCGTGGTGCTATTTTAGACCGGGTCAATATGCTAAAATTACCCACATATGTTGAGGTGTTAGAAAGGGCTGTTATTGCAGAAGGAAATCTTGCGGCTCAGAACCGGACTGCAGAATGGAAAGGGAAGAGACAGAATAATCAATGGTCAAAGGGATCAGTTATTCCACCCGCTAAGAAGCACAACTCAGGGAACTTCAACACTACCACTTCTACTCAAAGTCCCACTCCGGTATGTCCAGACTGTGGAAGGCAGCATCGAGGGACTTGTCACTGGAAGACTGGAGCATGTTTTAAATGTGGGAAAACGGGACATTTGGTAAAGGATTGTCCACAATGGGCGCAACGAAAGGGCAATAGGTCTGCTACAAGTTCTGTGGGGTCTACACCAACCCCCAATGCGAAGGCGGCTCCCAAACCTAGTAATAACACAGAAACTGCAAGACAAGGTAGAGTGTTCGCTTTGATTCCAGGTGATGTGCAAAACACAGCAACAGTGGTGTCAGGTACATTTACTGTTTATGGTCATTCTGCGCATGTCTTGTTTGATTCTGGCTCCACTCACTCTTTTGTGTCGAAACTCTTCGCTCCTAATTTAGATAAAACTGAAGAAAACTTGTCTTACATGTTGTGTGTGTCCTCCCCCTTGGGAGAGTCTATGATTTGTGCTACTATATACCTAGCTTGTGAACTTCAACTTGGGGATATTCGGGTGTATGCTAACTTAGTACCTCTCGACATGACCTATTTTGATGTTATTCTGGGGATGGATTGGCTAAGTGATTATGGCGCAACTATAAACTGTGTGACTAAGCAAATTAATTTCTACCCTCCGGGGCACTCAGAGTCTATGGTTCAAGGGCAGGAAGTGATTTCGCCACCTTATCTGATATCTGCCGTGAAGGCTTGTAACCTAATTCGAAAAGGCTGTCAGGGGTATTTATGTAGTATTTTGGAAGGGCAAGGGATGAATGGGGTATTGATGTGATTCCGGTGGTCCGTGAATTTCCGGATGTTTTTCCCGAAGACTTGCCGGGCCAGCTGATAGACCGAGAAATCGAGTTTATGATTGACGTGGCACCTGGAACCCAACCCATCTCGAAGACACCCTATAGGATGTCACCAGCTGAAATGAAAGAGTTAAAGATTCAATTACAGGATCTGCTTGACAAGGGATTTATCCGCCCGAGCGTATCTCCTTGGGGAGCGCCGGTATTGTTTGTGAAAAAGAAGGATGGAACACTTCGGTTATGCATCGACTATAGGGAACTGAATAAGGTGACAATTAAAAATAAGTACCCCCTACCAAGGATTGACGACCTATTTGACCAGTTACAAGGGGCACAAGTGTTCTCAAAAATTGATTTACGGTCTGGCTACCATCAATTGAAAGTTAAAGCCGATGATGTGGAGAAGACAGCTTTTCGAACCCGGTACGGCCATTATGAATTTTTGGTCATGCCCTTCGGAGTTACAAACGCACCAGCAGCATTCATGGATCTAATGAATCGTGTCTTCAAGCCCTATCTGGACGAGTTTGTGGTGGTTTTTATCGATGACATTCTTATCTACTCAAAGAGTGCAGAAGCTCATGAGGATCATCTTCGCCTAATTCTTCAAACACTCCGGGAGAAGAAACTGTATGCAAAGCTAAAGAAATGTGAATTCTGGCTACAAGAGGTGGCATTTTTGGGGCATGTGGTGACCAAGGAAGGAGTCTCTGTTGATCCACACAAAATTGAAGCAATTGTGAATTGGCCAACTCCTACTAATGTAACCGAGGTGCGAAGTTTCATGGGATTAGCTGGATATTACAGGAGGTTTGTTAAAAATTTCTCCAAAATTGCTGTGCCACTTACCCAACTGACACGAAAAGGAGTCGCATTCGAATGGTCAGTGGAGCGGGAATCCGCTTTCCAAGAATTAAAAACAAGATTGACTACAGCACCAGTTCTAGCTTTGCCATCCGGTACCGAAGGATTCATAATTTACAGTGATGCTTCGCATAAGGGGCTGGGTTGTGTACTAATGCAAAACGGAAGGGTTATTGCCTATGCATCTCGACAACTAAAACCCCACGAGAAGAATTATCCCACACACGATCTCGAATTAGCGGCAGTAATTTTTGCTTTGAAGATATGGCGGCACTATCTTTATGGTACAACCTGCGAAGTTTACACTGATCATAAAAGCCTCAAGTACCTGTTTACCCAAAAAGAGTTGAACATGCGACAACGGCGATGGCTTGAGTTGATTAAGGATTATGACTTGCAGATCCAATATCATCCTGGTAAAGCTAACACGGTGGCAGATGCACTTAGTCGGAAGAATATGGGGGACTTGGCAAATCTGTTGGTAGGAAAAGGGGAGTTGAGGATTGAATTGGATAAAATGAATATGGATCTAGTGGTACGTGAACAGGAGGCCAGGCTAGCAGCATTAAGAGCTCAACCCACCTTGCTGGAAGAGATTAAGTTACATCAACTGGAAGATGAGACCCTAAGAAAAATCCATGATGAGTTAGAGGTAAAACCAAAATTGGGGTTCAGTTATATAGATTCGGTGTTAAAGTTTCAAAATCGAATATGTGTTCCCAATGTGTTGGAGCTTAAACGGAAGTTGCTAGAGGAAGCGCATGCTTCGAGAATATCAATACACCCGGGAAGTACGAAAATGTACCGAGACTTAAAACAAAATTTTTGGTGGCCCAATATGAAAAAGGAGATCGCGGAATTTGTTTCTAAGTGTCTGCAATGTCAACAAGTAAAAGCGGAACATCAAAGACCAGCAGGGTTATTACAACCCCTTCCAATCCCGGAATGGAAATGGGAGCATTTGACCATGGATTTTGTGGTGGGGTTACCGAGGACTCCTCGAGGTATGAATTCGATTTGGGTCATTGTGGACCGGTTAACCAAATCTGCTCACTTTTTGCCTGTAAAGACTCAATATAATGCGGATAAGCTTGCAGTACTGTATATGACTGAAATTGTAAGGCTTCACGGTGTTCCAGTGTCAATTGTGTCGGATAGAGATCCCAAATTTGTTTCAAGATTCTGGCAAAGTCTACAGAAAGCTATGGGTACCGAACTTAAGTTCAGCACCGCCTTTCACCCTCAAACTGATGGTCAATCCGAGAGAACAATACAAACTTTAGAAGATATGCTCCGATTGTGCGTATTGGATTTTCAAGAAAGCTGGGAAACCCATCTACCATTGATAGAGTTCGCTTACAATAATAGTTACCATTCGAGCATCGAGATGGCACCTTATGAAGCTTTATATGGAAGACCGTGTCGTTCCCCTGTGTGTTGGGCTGAAGTTGGGGATAGGGCATTGTTGGGTCCTGAAATTGTGCAATTAACAACTGAAAAGGTTAAAATTATCCGGGAGAGGTTGAAAACGGCACAAAGCAGGCAGAAGAGCTATGCAGATAACAGACGAAGGGATTTGGAATTTGAAGTGGGTAGTTATGTGTTCGTGAAAGTCACCCCGTTAAAGGGACATCCAAGATTTGGGAGAAAGGGTAAATTAACACCCCGGTATGTTGGCCCTTTTCAAATTCTAGAAAGAGTGGGTTCAGTAGCCTACCGAGTGGCTCTTCCACCGAATATGAGTCAAGTACATAATGTGTTCCATGTTTCCATGCTTCGAGGATACATATCAGATCCATCTCATATCATAGACTACCATCAAATTGTGTTAGATGATAAACTAAGCTATGGCGAAAGACCACTTCGAATTTTGGAGCGACAAGTAAAGCAATTGCGCAATCGGGAAATTCCAATGGTAAAGGTAGAGTGGCAAGAACATTATGGAACTGAAGCTACTTGGGAAAAAGAAGAGGATATGCAACAACAGTATCCGTATCTGTTTCCATTTTGAGGTAAAAGCAAGTTTGAGGGACCAAACTTTTTAAGGGGGGGAGAGTGTAATAACCCGACCCTCGTATGTGATTCTGCTATATTTTAGTCTTTATTCGGTGCTTTCAAATATTTAATGTGAACCTGCATGAGAATTTAAGTTAAGTATATATGTCCTAAGAGTGGATACCTTATGAATTGAACATTATCTGTTAGGCAAGAAAAGTATCTGTTACTATTAAGAATGTTAAAACAGAAATTGGAAGCCTTAACAGCTTAATTATTAGAAATTGATTGTATATTTGTGATCAGCATAATTTTTAAGTAATATTAAGCATGTTTACGAAATTTCAATTTCGGAATGATTAAACGATTCAACTTTGTCTTATTCTCTTATAAGGTTATATCTATATATATATATATGCCTAAGCTCTTGTTGACTTAGACTTAGAAGCAACAAAATATCTCCTTAGAAGAGGGGAAAACGTGAGAGTTGGGGAGAAGCTCTCCAAGTGAAGGATTTGGGGAAATTGGTGAAGATTGTCTAGATTAACCTTAAGGTATGGAAATTTCTTGATCTAACATCTCTTTCTTGCTCTTAATTTGGAATCCCCTTTGTGTTAGGAAAGCTAAGGTAGATGTTGAACATCTTATGTGATAATTTGTGTTTTAGCAGCAATTGAGTCTTGGGGAGGGGCCTTTATACTTTAAATCCTTGCTAACCCATGAAAATATGCATTTATGAGTTTGAATTGGGTAGTTCAATGAGTATGTATGTATGTGTGTATGTGAAGTATGAAGTGAGTTAGGGAATTTAAGTGATGATTGGACTCAATTTTGTGGAAAGAACCAATATATATAAGATAATTGTGTGTTTAACTGGATTTGGAACTAAGGTAATCCTTAATTATGATTGTAATTGAAAGATTGAGGTTTGAATATCAAGGTAGGACTCAAATGGAGGAAACAGGGCTTCAGAATTCGTCTGGTCCGCTCGAGCGGAGAGTATCCCGCTCGAGCGAGAAAATCACTCTCTCAGCAAGTGTTCTTAAATTACTCTGTCCGCTCGAGCGGAGGAATTCCCGCTCGAGCGCAGAATTCACTCACTCAGCATTTTTGGTGGAATTGTGCTGTACGCTCGAGCGGCCAAAGTGGCGCTCGAGCGGAGGACTAACTTTCAGGAAACAAATTCTGTGTTGCTCTATTTTCTGTGCTGTACTCTCTGGTCTTGTTAGAATATTTGTTTTGATGACCTTGAGATGATTATTTATTCGTATGAACAAAAAGGGAAACTAATTGTTAAGGATGATTGTGTGCAGGGCACACTTCTGAAGGCACTAGCGCGCCAACACATCGCTGTGAGTAATAGTACCTCATTAGACCTTCACTCAGTTTTTATTATTGACGTTGTGGTTATGTATTAATGTTATATCTTGACGTTACGGATTTCGTTGTCAAACTTGTGATGGTACGAAATATATGTACGCTACAAATGAACCATTATGCAATTGTGGATGTAAGTGAACCATTATGAAGGTTGTGAAGTTATGTACGTTGTATGTGAAATCCTGTGAACTTGTGAACTAATGTGGGTTAGAGCCATTTGTGAATCAATGTGGCCACGAACCCTAATGTGAAACTATGTGACCAAGGGTCATTTATGGCTTGTGAATCAATATGGCCAAGGGCCATTTGTGAATGATGAAATTATGAGGCCAAGGGCCGATGTGTGAAATATGAACGTATACTATTGTGAGCTTGTGAATCAAAAAGAACCAAAGGTCTATGTGACGAATTGTAAATTATGAACCCAAGGACTCTTTCCTGAATGTGTGAAGTTCTTAAGCCAGGGACCACATTACGACGATTATGAACCGATTACGTTGTCCCAACAAGTTATACAGAGACAGACTGATTACATGATTTCAGCATTAATTATGTTTACAAGCATACTTGCACTATTGTTCACTGAGCTTGGCTCACTCCATATTATGTCTGTTTCTGTAGGTAACCAACCAGGAGGTCGATCTTAACTCGGCATCGCCATACTTTTGTCAGCCTAGGCACAGCCAAGCTTGGGGTCAAAATCCTACTTTTGTGGAGTCTGTTAGATGATGGCTTACACCTTTGCTATTGGCTTACCTTCTTATGTACTTAATATTTTTGTTATACACCTCACCTCGGGGTTGGATTTGTATATGCATGTAAATAACTAACTCTCAAAATGTATTTTGGCCTGTGATGCACTTGTCCAATGGGATGTTTTGATCCTGGCATAACTTAGTAGCTCAATGGATGGCATGTTTTCGGATTTTATATCACTTATATTTACAGCTTCCGGTTAGGCCCCTATATGGAATCAGGTTGCGTGTCTTTTTCTGCTTAGGTCATGCCCAAACTTTTAGGGGCAGGTTTGGGGCGTGACAATTCGGTTCCCTCATTTTAAAAAATTTTGTTTCTACCTTTAGCGACTAAACTTATATTAGTCGCCAAACAATAATCAATACCGACTAAAATTTTTGTAGTCAAAAGTTTGTTTTGGCTACTATTTTGTTTTTTTCATCTTCAAAAATTGATTATACAACGACTAAACTTTTTTTGTCACCAAAAGTTTCTATTTGCCGACGAATATATTTGGTCACCAAAGAGTAATCCAAAAAGTAAGTGTCACGTCCTCAAAATAAACCCATAATATCATACATTCACAATAGAGAAAAGAGATTTCATATTACAATCATCAGAGTATTCTTACAAAAGGTATTACATGTTGACAATAAAAGTAAATGCCCTCTAGGCTTACAACTTTCCAAGTCAACACTTGGTTACAAAAAGGAGAGTACTAACTCTACACAAAATAAGCCATTGGCTTGATATACATGTAATACAACAAAACAACAAAAAGAGTCTAACAGCCTCAAGCCTCCCAAGCTACGTCCTTGGAGGTGGCATAACACCTGTACCTGAAAATGATGTCCCATATAGGGTGAGCCAACGCCCAGTAGAGATATGCTAAACATAATATGAGTAAAAACTAAAACATTAGCATTTGATAAATGTTTAACCCACATAAATCAATTCATAACCCATCTCAATTACATGACAAATATGTCCGTGTTTCATTCCTCTTTCCTTTACTTAACCGATTTTCAATTCATAAATATGGCTTAAAACCTGGCCAAACAATTCCCATGAGAGCACAGCTCATATCAACAATACTTCCATACTTCACAATAGATACACATATTTGCTGTATCAATATCACATAAAACACTTCCATACTTCACAATAGATAAACATATTCGCTGTATCAATACTTCAATAGATATACATGTTTGCTGTATCAATGGAATCCATCCCCTATCTCCTCCCAAATAATATTCGGTTTAGGAGTCCATCCCCTATCTCCTCCTAAACCGTGGAGTACATCCCCTATCTCCTCCCACATCACAATGTATATAAGCACAAATCATATACATAATCAATCAATACATAAATTTGATGTATTATTCCAACCGTCATATTCAATGACATATTCAATTGATTAGTTTTAATTCACCTAATCATCATGCAAAGCCTACAACATTCAAGACTATCCTCCACCGTTAGCCCAAAGCAATTTATTTCTAAACAGATAATAAATGCATCAACAGATAATTTGACAACAATTTCATAAGTGAACGATTAATAAATCCAACTCCACCATTCCCTCTTATAATGAGCCTATTTTATTATTTCCAACTCAATTCCATATTTCCATAACATTTCCAAATTAATTATATAAATTAATTCATACAACCATTTAGGGCTTTCTCTCCATTTTTCTCTACAATGACCCAAAGGTCCCATATATCATCAACAACATCAATACCATCATTTTAAGACCCAAGATACACATTTATGAGTCAAAATAACAAAGCCCCTCTTTATTCATTTTGAAACCCTAACACCCAAAATTACCCAACTTCAACATTACATCAAAATGACCAATAGTTTATGTCAAAGATCATAAAAATGAGTAGTTATCCCTACCTCAAATTCGGAGCTCAAAGGAGAAGATGAAGAAATTTGAAAGTGCTCCAAACCCCAATATTTTCGGATCAAAATGTAGCCCTCAACAAGCTCCACACTTTTTACAAAGGCTCAAGGGTAGAAGATCACTCCTACTAGATCAAACTCTAGAGAGAAGTTGGAGTTTTAGAGTGAGGTGTTCTCCAATGGAGGTTTTGAAGAGTAAGAGAGAGAAAAGGAGTTAAAAAAGTGATCCAAAAGTCGAACTTCGGACTGATATACTGCACTCCCCGCTCGAGCGTGGAACGCCCCGCTCGAGCATCAGACACAGACTCACGCTCGAGCGTCGGATGCACACTTCCAAAAGTTTTACAGACCAAGGTCCCCGCTCGAGCGTCAGACTCCCCGCTCGAGCGGAGGAACAAAACCAAAAGGGCCCGCTCGAGCGTCAAAACTCACGCTCGAGCGTCCGATGACCTGCAGAGAAAAATACTGGGAGATGGATATTTACGCTCGAGCGTCAAAACTCCCGCTCGAGCGTGAAGGCCAAAAACTGGGCATCAACCTTTGGTTTTTAAACACAACCAACCTGTTTCAAACCTGCCCAACACAACTCAAGACTCAATACAAAGAGTAAATGATGGAAATGAGAATACGACATCAACACACTCACGGAACCAAGTCCGGAATACAATAAACAAAGGAAAGGAAAACCGGGATCGCCATAGTAAGCCTGTTATTTGGCGACTAAACTTTTTTTGGTCGGCAAATGGTTGTATACAACAACTAAAACAAGAATTAATAGCCTAAAATGTAGACTAATGCCGACTAAAATTTTTTTAGTTGCCTATTACATCATATTTAGTGACCAAATTTTTTTTAGTAGCCAATAACTAATATACGGTTAATAAAATATAAAGCATTGTCGACCAATAAAAGTTTTAGTAGCCAAAGGTCTGACTTTTGGCGACTAAATTAGTTCTAGTCACCAAATTTGGTCGCCAAAAGTGTAAATTTTTGTTGTGCAAGTACATCTCCGGGCATAGGATAAGTTTATACTTTTCATCTTCTAACTTGCACTTAAATTTTACTTTAATCTAATCCCTAGTGTTTAAATACAATAATTAACTTTTTAGACTTCAACTTAAGTTTCAATGTAGTCATTCTGTCACTCTATTATTCAAATTTGGATAAATTATATTGACATCCCAACCAATTGAGTGAAAATACAGTAAATGCCACAAGTTTGACATAATTACATTGTACTCCTTTAAAGTTTTAATTCATATAACATTTAACCCCATTTTTCACCAAAAAATTGTTAGTCATATGTATGAAAACATGATGCTATTGAAATGTACAGTTGACATTGTGTTTTTATACCATCTGCATCTGGTCTTTTTAATCTTACTAAAACGGTGGTTTGTGTAATTATGTTAAAACTATGAGTTTTGTTCTATTTTTTCCAAACCACAAGGGATGTCAATATAATTTACGTATAATTTTTGTATGTAGATAAGGTATATGTCATGTGGTACCTTCTACCATTGTGATTAGCTTTAACAGTAGAGTCCACTACATTCATGTTGGGTGTTTGGGGAACAATAAGGGACATATACATTGTCATTAGTAGAAAATAGTGTCACGTGGTATCCTATTAATATACAAAAATTTCTTGTAATTTACCCTTTAAATTTTGAGTAAAGGTAACATAAATGATCAAAGTTAAATTTAAATGAAGTTGAAAAGTGAAAAACTGATGGATAATTTACCCTGTGGGTATTCATGGAGACCCATTCCAAATACATGGGTTTTTCCCTTTTTTTTTCTTATCCATTGGGTAGGGTAAGTAATATTTTTCAAATATCTACAGGGGATGGATCGGGGATGGGTACCCACTAATTTCCCCATATGTTTTTTTTTATTTTTTTTATTTTTTATTTTAAGATTCACGACCAAAGTTAAATATACATTCAATCTTTTTTCTTTTATTTATTTATTTATTTATTTTTCAAGTTCACAACCAATTTTATTATTTTTGTTTTTTTTTTTATTTTTTTAAGATTCACAACCAAAGCTAAATATACATTCAATCTTTTTTCTTTTCTTTTTTTTTCTTTTTTTTTTTTTAAGGTTCACAGCCTTTTTTTTTTTTTTAAAATTTTTAAAATTCACAACCAAAGCTAAATATACATTCAACCTTTTTCTTTTGTTTTATTTTTTTTTTAAATTTTGTTTTTTTTTTAAGGTTCACAACCATTTTTTCTTTTAGATTCATAACCAAAGCTAAATATACATTCAATCTTATTTTATTTTATTTGGCTCAACAACAAAATCAAATACACATTAATTAACATTGTCACATTATTCTTGTCAAATTTTATGCATATCTAGAATTTTTTAAATTTATTTAGAAAAATTCTATTCCTACAGAAAAATTCCATCGTCTTTTTTAGAGTTATTGCTCTCGTTTCCATCTTCTTCTTCTTCTTTTTAAAAATTTTAATTTGCATTTATAGAATGAATTTTCTTGTTTTAATATCTCCTGCAATTGTTTTATTGGATTTCTCTCTGATTTGATGGTAGCCTTAGATTGAATTTCTCAATTTTCATCTTAACTAGCGATCACCTTAATTAAAATTTTATATATTTTTGTCTTCAATTTTCATGTTTTGGTTATGATTAATTGCGCGTTTTTGATCGACAGTCACAATCTTGTCACCGCTAGATTGTTGTCATCGCAAATCGCCATTGCTGTAGTGAGAGGATGAGAGAGAGTGAGAATTAGAACTCTAATTGTCAACAAAGTAGTGAAAACATATGGAGAAATTATTTTCCGATGTACCCAAAAAAAAGAAATATGGGAAAATTAGTGGGTACCCATCCCCGGTTGAGATTTAAAGAACATCACTTACCCTACCCGACGAACAAGAAAAAAGGGGAAACCCAAGTATTTGGGTTGGGTCTCCATGGATACCCACATGGTAGGTTATCCATTGCCATCCCTACTCTATTGACAATTAGAGTTCTAATTCTCACTCTCTCTCATCCTCATACTACAACAACGGCGATTTGCGAGGACGACAATCTAGCGGTGACAAGATTGTGACTGTCGATCAAAAACGCGCAATTAATCATAACCAAAACATGGAAATTAAAGACAAAATTATACAAAATTTCAATTAAGGAGATCACCAGTTAAGATGAAAATTGAAAAATTCAATCTAAGATCACCATCAAATCAGAAAGAAATCCAATAAAAAAATTGCAGAAGATATTGAAACAAGAAAATTCATTCTATAAATGCAAATAAAATTTTTTTTTTTTTAAAAAAGAAGAAGATGGAAACAAGAGCAATAACTCACCTTCAGATTATCGAAGATCAATTAATAGAGAGGAGAAGGAGATACATAAAATTAAAAAAATAAAAATAAAATAGAAGATGGAATTTTTTTTTGTAGGAATAGAATTTTTCTAAATAAATTTAAAAAATTCTAGATATACATAAAATTTGACAATAATAATGTGACAATATTAATTAATGTGTATTCGATTTTATTATTGAGCCAAATAAAATAAAATATGATTGAATGTATATTTAGTTTTGGTTGTGAATCTTAAAATAAAAAAAATAAAAAAAAAAATTGAATGTATATTTAGCTTTGGTTAAGATTGAAT
Source organism: Camellia japonica (assembly GCA_030407325.1). Lineage (NCBI taxonomy): Eukaryota > Viridiplantae > Streptophyta > Magnoliopsida > Ericales > Theaceae > Camellia > Camellia japonica. The sequence goes on along the minus strand of JAPPVO010000017.1, from coordinate 95,956,366 downwards.
TTTAAAAATTCTAGATATACATAAAATTTGACAAGAATAATGTGACAATGTTAATTAATGTGTATTTGATTTTGTTGTTGAGCCAAATAAAATAAAATAAGATTGAATGTATATTTAGCTTTGGTTGTGAATCTTACCAAAAAAAAAAAAAAAGATTGAATGTATATTTAGCTTTGGTTGTGAATCTTACCAAAAAAAAAAAATTTGTGAACCTTAAAAAAAAAAAAAACAAAGGTTGTGAACCTTAAAAAAAAATAAAAAATAAAAAAAAATTTGAATGTATATTTAGCTTTGGTTGTGAATCTGACCCCCCCCCCCAAAAAAAAATTTGTGAACCTTAAAAAAAAAAAATTAAAAAATATTGTATGTATATTTAGTTTTGGTTGTGAATCTTAAAAATAAAAAATGAAAATAAATAAAAAAAGGAGGGGGTCAAGTTGGGTTAGGGAATATCCAAACCCATTAGGAGATGGGGAGGGTAATACCCATGGGGAATGGGGAATGGGGAAAAATAATTATAGGGGAATGAGGATAGAGAATTAATATCCATCCCATTGCCATCCCTAGTGTTCAGCGGATATTCCGATCCGTCCAAACCGACTGAACCGAACTAATCCGTCGCATTTTGGACTAATGTGTGATGACAAGTGAACGGTTGTGGATTATTTTTTGCAATTCATCTAGTTTCGGGCAGATGACAGATTTGAGGTTCATTTGGCCACAACCGAACACCCCTAGTAATTTGTAAGACTTTGTATTTTTAGTTTATTAAGATATTTTGTTTGTGTTTTCAATTGAAAAAGAATTTAGAAATTATGCTGTGTTTTCAATTTAGAAATTCTTTTATTAAACGACAAGTGTTGATATTTCTTATTTTTGTGTGAAAAATATAAGACTTAGTTTTGTCATTTTTTTTAAAAAAATAAATAAAATAGTTTTTGAATAAAAAAAATAATGAAATAGTTTTAATAATGCATGATTTTCTTATATGTATTTATTATTGGTATTTGATAATTTACTTGATAAATATTGAGTTGGATTGTTGCAAAAAACAAAAAAAACAAAAAAAAATATTGACAAGTTATTGTATTATGTTCAAAATTCATAAAAGTTTAAACTATCAAACGGATTTGTATCCACTCGCTAATCCACCAATCTGTCAATCTGCTCAACCCACATCCGCCAATCCGGTGGACTGATGCGGATTGATTTTTTTCAACCTGCCAATTCGATGGATGGATAATGGATTGAAAGTTCTCCGGCCGCAACCGAACCGCAAACACGCCTACTTTTAAAAGATTTTCATGTGCCTAGCACATGAGCAATTTTTGTTAATTTTTTAACTTTAAGTTATAAGGGAACTATGCTAAAATAATGATTGAAATTCGAAAAAGGTTTCGTTTGTTTCGGCGTAAAATATTTTACATAAAAAAAAAATAGTTTTATTGTAAATTGATTTTACACAAAAAAATATTTTTGTTTTTGTTTTTCGGCATTTGGTTGACACTAAAAACAAAATTTTCATTCAATAAAATGTCATTTATGAATTTTTAGTGAGTTAAAATATTTATCTGAAGAAGAAAACATGTTGAAAAAATAGTGACTGAGAGTCAACTTTATAAAAATTGACTTACGAAATTTTTATAAATTAAGTCATTTTTGAAAAAATGATGCAAAAATATTTTTTTTACTTGTTTTTTGTTCAACTAAATAACAAAAAATGAGTAATATATTTTTGATAAAAATAATTTATATCAAAATAAACGGGGCCTAAACCAAAATAAAAGTTGAATGAAAATTAGAAGTTAAAAATATAATTTACCAGAAAAGATGAAGTGATGCCATGCCAACGTCAGAAGCGTAGGAAAGGTGACTAGTATTCAAATATTGAAAATAATTTGGTAGGACAATAAATAAGGGGTTGTAATTATATAAAATTAAACCTTAAATTTTCACATGGAAAATTAGCATGCAAAGGAAGCATATGGGAGAGACGTATTAATTAAGAAATGAATTAAGAACTGATAGGGGGGTTGCAGTTGGATTTGTTAGAAATTCGTTTTGGCTTTAAAACCTATTGGACTTTTCAAGTGTAGCATGCTCTGCCTCTATACTTGTATTTTCAAAGTTCTACACATACCCAATATACTCTATGCAGCATATATATACATGTACATATATGTATATACGTATACGACACCGACTCTCTCTCTCTCTCTCTCTCTTTCTCTCACAGCAATGAATGAATGCTTCCTGCACTTGTGTAGTTGCAATATTACTTCCATTTCCCTTTTTCTGCACTCATCTTGGGAAAAAATTTTCCAACCATTAATACAGTTCCTGCCCCTTAATTCACACTTTCTCTTCTTCTACCATTCCTCCTTCAATGCAATTGACCTCAATTCCATTCAATACAATTGTTTCCCCTCTCTCTCTCTCTCTCTCTCTCTCTCTCTCTCTCTGTATTCCCTCCACCTCTCCCCCCTAATTAAATTAAGTTTTAAAGAGAACCATCTTTCTGCCCTTTAGTCTTCTTATATATATAATAGGCTTGGAGGTTCAAAACCAATAACCACAAGCACTTGAGCAAGAGCATGTTAGGAGTGGTGATGGTCATGAGCCTCATAATCATCACGGTGTAGTCCTCCTCACTGGTCCATCCACAACCCATCCCCATCACCCTTCATCACATATACAATTACAACACCTCTCTCCTCTCCCTTTTGCCTCCCAAAACTTTCTCAATCTCAAGGTATATGCTTATATCTATATAGTATGTGATCATATACTACTTTTATATCTAAGGTCGTTTTGGATACAAGAATGAATATGTATATGATCATGGATGTAAATGTGTGCGCATAAATGTGTATATGAATTGGACCTAAGGTTGTTCTGTATGTAATGGACCCAAGGTCATTATGTGTGTAAGTTGGACCCAAGGTTATTTTGCCTACGATGGACCAAAGGTCGTTTTGTATGCTACATGGACCTGAGGTCGTTTTGTGTTTGAGAAATGATAGAAAGGACCTGAGGTCGTTTTGCTTTATTATTGATTTCCAAGTGTAATAGTGAATTATGATTGTAAGAATTTTGTTCATGAACTCCTTTGCTTTGGTATTATTTACCGGGCGTTAACTCACTCCTTATTTATATGTATGTAGGTAAGCAGCGAGATGTCCAGCCTCAGCCACAGTGAGCAATGACAAACCAAGTTTTAAGGAGTCAACCAAGGTCGCCTCACGCAAGAGGCCTTACTTTTGTTTTGCTTTTCCTTTTGTTCTTCTGTGGTCATGTATGACCAACCCTGTCTATAACCTTGGTTTTTATTAATACTGACTTTTGAATGATCCTAGACGTATGTAATACATACATAATATCGATGTTTGTATAGTGTGAGTTATTACATATATGAGAATGTTTTGGTTAAGCCATGTGTGCACAACTCATTGGACAATCTTTGTAAATTTTGCTTCCACAAATTGGCTTCCTATTATTAAATATGATTTGATTTCTAACTGAGGCCGCAGGTAATCTCATGATTACTGGCCGGTTATGACTCTAATCCATAGGGGAGGGTTTGGGTCATGACATATATGATGTTTAAACCACAGGAGTGTAGCCCACTGAACTTTAGTTTGCTGGGCTCTCCAAAGATTCCAAGTAGAATGGATCTAAAAACACCCATTAGATCTTCTTCTGAAGGAGTTGTGCCATCTATATAACATGATACAATTATTTTGCTACTTCTGTGCTTATTCGGTTTGTGTTCCTCCATTAGATCAGAAGCTACCTGAATGATCACGCTATAATAAAAGTCATAAGAAGACAAAATTTAATGAATTCTTATTGGAAAGTGAGAACTGTTGACAAAAATGTTTTTTGTATATAGACCTTTTTAGCAGCTAAAAACAAAGCCAGGTAACAGTTTTGCATATTCTACATAGTAATGAATAGAGCACAATACAGAGTTGACAAATATTATCATTTAATTTTCATAAATTCAACTACGATGAGGGCACACAAAATTGTTTTATGCTCACCATTCCCCATCAACTCTATCAATTTTATCTTTTTCATGAATCAGATGTAAAAGTTCAAATCGAAATTGAGATTTTCCATAGGGAACGGTGCATGACAAAGTAGCAATTATAATAGGCAACAAAAGGATGTTCAATAAGGGAGGGAGGGAGGGGGGGGGGGGGGGAATCATAATAAGCTTCACAGACATGATGAACTATGTGGTAACTCTTATGTTGTGTTTGGTTTATTGGAATAAGTTGGAATGGAATGATCATTCATCAGCATATTCATTCTGACATTTGATTCACTAAATAAATTATAAAAAAAAATAAAAAATATGTGATCTCTAAATAAATCTTCTGTCATAGAGGTGCCAATGTATATTACTATTAGCACTTACTTTTTTTGTCACAGCATAATTTAAAATTAAAAAAAAAAAAAAAAAAAAAAAGAAGAAGAAGAAGAAGAAGAAGAAGAAGAGGGACATAAATGGAAGTTGAATCACAAGTTGTATGAAACAGGAGATTTTGTCATAGCTTGTACAAGTTTACGGAGTCAAGTTGTGAGAGTAAGTGAACCAAACCTTCTGCCCCTATTTCAGACCTAGTTGCGAAGCAAGAAAGTGCTCGTGTCGTTTGATGCTCTCTCGAAGTGACTCTTCTTTCCATCTGCCAATATAAGAATATTGCTATTTGTTAATAAAACTTCAAGAAAGAGTAATATGCTCTTTTGCATGTACATAGTGAACAAAAAGAGACCCAAAACAATTATGCATAAATCAAGCTTGCCATTTACCTGGGTGCAAAATGGAAAGACTCACCCCAACCATATTCATAGAAGCTTTTCTATACTCAGTAGATCATAATATTTGTAAACTAAAATCAAAGAGACAAGTAACACATAGATCAATTGCCTTTATTTTTAGCAGGTCAATTACCATAGTGCATTGATTGAATCTTTGAAATGTCTCAATGGTTTTCAGTATTTGAAAGGAAACATTACGATCTTCAAAACTGACACATATAACTTTCTATCTACTTTTAAATTTGAAGCGTTAGAAATCTATTAGTCTAATTATTGTTCTCTAATATACAACGAAAGGTGCAACTGCTAAATTTTTAAAATGCTTAAGTTGAAGGGAACAATTATCTAAAAGGGGAAAATAAATAAAAATAGAGTTTTTATAACCTAGAAGTTGCATAGTAGATCAGGCTCAACACACAAAAAATGGAACCCTAACCATTCGACAAAGGCTGATGGTTTTTGCTCAAGCAAGAAAAGCAAAAAACAAATAAAGCCCAAATTTAGATCTTTGTTACCATAAATGTTTTCTTAAAAAATAAATATTTGAATGCACTTATGAATCAAAGCTTCTGAATGATTTTTCATTGATTTTGATTTTTGACATCAAATTTTTTCTCTATCAAACCCATAAACCCTAAATCGAACCCATTTTGGACATCAAACCCAATTTTATAGAAATCAAACCACTTCAACCAAACCCATTTAACAGCAGCTTTGAGGAGAAAGGGTTCTCCAATGGTGAGATATAGCAGCTGTTAAAAATGGCAAATGCCAAACCTGTTGCCAAGTTTGACAACAACTTTGGCAAATGGCAAATCTGCCAGCTCACTCCAAACCAACTGATTTTCTTCCTTCCCTCCCTCCTTTTTCTCATCCGTTTGTAGAAAAACTCAAACAAAAACAGAACAATTTTTCATTTGCGAAATTCACAATTTTTTTTTTTACAACAAATTTTTTTTTTTTAAAACAGAAATTCACTAAATCAACAACATTCAACCAAAAATTTTCAAGCAACAACAACATTCAAACAACATTCAACAAAATCAAAATTATTCTCAGAATAACATCTAAAAATCGATTCTCAGATATCTTCATTAGGATCTGAAAGATTTGATTTTTACTCTAATAGATTGATATTAAAAAAAATAAATAATAAATATATCATACCTTGATCGGTGACTAAAACCAAGAGTCTTGATCAGTGACTGAAACCTTGAGTTGATTAGTGATCGATGACTGAAACCGAGAGGTCATCGGTGATCTATGACTAAAAGAGAGATATAGAGAGAGAGAGAGACGGAAAGAGATATAGAGAAAGATGGTTGAATCGATGGAGACTGATAGAGAGAGACGGAAAGAGATATAGATCGGTGACTGAACCCAAGCTTCGGCTTCATCGATGGAGATCGAGAGAGGTATAGAGAGAGACGGAAAGAGATATATATATATATAGAGAGAGAGAGACGGTTTAATCGATCAAGAGATATAGAGAGATCGGTGACTAAAACCAGACGGTGGAGAGAGATCAGTGACTGAAACTAGATCAGTGGAGATAGATCGGTGATTCAAACCAGATGGGGGAGAGAGATCGGTGAATGAAACTAGATCGGTGAGAGAAAGAAGGTGAGAGTGAGGGAGACAGACTTTGCAATGAAGAGATAGAGAGATAGATAGAGATGCAAGAGAGATAGATAGGAAGACAGACTTTGCAATGGGATGTGTGAGAGAGATGAAGAGGACTCTAGATTTTGATATCAACCATTGGATATAAAGATCCAACGGTGACAATAGTATCTTGGAATGTGTGACATGAGCCCAACGACTCTATGTCAATATGGAAGTAAAAAAAGGGCTAGTTTTCCAAACAATTCAAGACACCAACGGCTATAAATTAAACGGCTAGAAAAAAAAAAAAAAAAACGATCATTTTTTTGTAGTGTATAAATACAACCACCTTATTTTACCAATTTCAGTTCAAAACAAAATATTTTGTGCCAATTATATTTTTCTTTTTTCTTTTTTATACAATCAGTATGAAAGGTTCATTAAAAATAAAGAGAGGAAAATCATTCACTACTCAAGAAGATGTGGCCATTTGTAGAGCTTGGTGGCACATTACTGAAGACCCAATTGTTGGAAATTCGCAATCGCATGCTCATTTTTGGGGAAGAATTTTTGAAAATTTCTACTCGCTGTAGAATGATCACTCAAGAACACAAGTGCCTATCTCATCTCGGTGGGGTGTAATCATGAAATGTTGCAACAAATTTCGTGGGTGTCTAGCGCAAGTCGAAAATCTACATCCAAGTGGGGCATCACAAGTTGATATAGTAAGATTTCATTTTCATTTATTATGTTAGTTTTTTTATTTTGTCTTCTATAAAAATTAACTAATTAATTAATTTAATATTTTATTGATGCAGATGCTTCGAGCAAAACTGTTATACCATCAAGATGAAAACAAACATTTTACTTTTGAACATTGTTGGCCAATCTTGCAAAATAATATCAGGTGGCAAGATATAACTCCTACGAACACGGTGAAGTCAAGGATACATACACCGTTTTCGCCTAATTCAGCCCCTGATTCCCCTATGGATAACTGCATTTCTCTTGAAAATGACACTAGTCCAAGTGTAGGTAACAATCCAACTGTTGGTGAGGGCAGTGTCTCTGCAAAAGGTAAAAGGCCTATGAGAAGGAAAGCTGCAAAAGAATTATTTTGAAAAAATCAAGTCGGTCAAGCTGAACTTCAAAAAATGAGCACACAATTGGACACATTTAACCAATACCTTACTGAGAAGGAAAAGAAAAAAGATGAAAGAGAAAAAAGAAAAAGAAAAAAAAGGATTCAAGCACTGCAGGAGATGAAAGAACTTGAGATAAAAAAACATGATTTTGAGATCAAATGACAAGAACATGAGATGAAAAAGGAAGAACATATGATAATGACTACGGACATTTCTCATTTGGACCCTCAGACGAAAGCGTATTACACAATGCAAAAAAATGAGATTTTCGCCAAGTGGTCCTCAAATGTTAGCAGCCCAAATTACTATTTCCCTCTGCCTCCTGATGAATAATTACGAGATAATATAATGAAATTTTCGTCAAGTGGTTCTCATATTTTTATTTTGTAATGAAATTTCATATTTGTTTTTATTTTTGAGTATTTTCTACAAAAGAATGTAATATTATTTTTGCAATGTATAATGTAGCAAAATAGTTTAGTATAATTTAATTTTTTCAATAACGTATAATGAGAAAATAAATATATTTTTTCAAATGAAGGCAATAAAAAGATAAAATTTATTTATTTATTTATTTTTCCAATTTTTCAATTTTTTTAATTTTTTATATTTGTCTAGTCGGGAATAATATAAATATATAATTTTTTTTACAAACAGTTAAAAAAAAGTCGCAAAAGACAAAAAATAAAAAATAAAATCACAAAAAAACCTATATCCAAACAACACTTATAAATTTGGAGGCAAAGTTGGTTGGAATTTTCCAAAATAGCAAATGAATATTGGAGCACCATTGCTATAATTTGGCAAAATAACACTATTCATTGCCAAATTATAGCAATAACAATGGCAATATAACAACAACTATTGAAGATGCTCTAAGAGAACTATGCTAAAATAATTGTTGAAATTCGAAAATTCAATTCTTACTCAAGTTTCGTTTGTTTCGACGTAAAATATTTTACATAAAAAAAATAGTTTTATTGTAAATTGATTTTAAATAGAAAAAATATTTTTATTTTTGTTTTTTGGCTTTTAGTTGACACTAGAAGCAAAATCATTTTATTGCCTAAATGAAAATTTTTTATTCAATAAAATATCATTTATGAATTTTTAGTGAGTTAAAATATTTATTTGAAAAAGAAAAACATGTTAAAAAAGTAGTGATTGAGAGTCAGCTCTATAAAAATTGACTTACGAAATTTTTATAAGTTAAGTTATTTTTGAAAAAATGATGCAAAAATATTTTTTTTACTTATTTTTTGTTCAACTAAATAACAAAAAATGAGTAATATATTATACCAAAATAAACGGGCCTAAACCAAAATAAAAGTTGAACGAAAATTAGAAGTTGAAAATATAATTTACCAGAAAAGATGAGGTGATGCCAACGTCAGAAGCATAGGAAAGGTGACTAGTATTCAAATATTGAAAATAATTTGGTAGGACAATAAATAAGGGTTTGTAATTATATAAAATTAAACCTTAAATTTTCACATGGAAAACTAGCAGGCAAAGAAAGCATATAGGAGAGACGTAGTGGAATTAATTAAGAAATGAATTAAGAATCAGTGGTATTATATGTATCAATTAATATATTAATTATTGTATTAATATTAATTATGATATTATTATTGACCCTAATCATTAATCACATTACAAATATCAAAAACCTCTTAAATTATGTCATATCATCAATTGATATATTAATTAATACACTAATTGATACATATAACATTATTTATTAAGAATTGATAGCGGGTTTGCATTTGGATTTGTTAGAAATTCGTTTTGGCTTTAAAACCTACTAGCATATCACTCGTGCTATGCACGGATTGTGTTTACAATTATCTATATATGTGAATTGTAATTTTTAAATGTCTTCTTTTTTTTTCCTTTTTATATTATATTAAAGTTTAATATTTTGATAATAATCATATGTGTTACACTTTTCAAGGAATTAAATGTCTTTTTTTTCATTATATTATATTAAAGTTTAATATTTTGATAATAATCATATGTATTGGACTTTTCAAGAATTTTTTTTTATATTTATTCTTAATGCATTAAAATGTTATTATGATGGATAATAATCATATGTGTTGGGACTTTTCAAGGAATTCATGTGTTGGATTTCAAAGAATTTTTTTTATGCTTGTTCTGAATGCATTAAAGTGTTATTATGAGGGTAAGACTTGGGGATTGGGAGAAGTTAATAAATGCTAAGGTTTTTTTTTTTTTTTTAAAATCAAAAAATCAAGAAATTTAGATTAGGAGATTGGAGCTCCCACAAGATTTGGAGTTAAAAATTTTCTTTTGCTTAATATATAACTAGCCTATCACCCGTGCTATGCACGGGATAATTATAGATATTTATATTTGTTTTTATTTTTTTTAATATATAAATTAAATACATGGGGTTTGACTGAGGAGTTTGAAAGAATTTAATAAGTGTTTATTTATTTATTTAAGAGGCATTTACACAATAATTACATAATATATAAATTAAATACATGGGGGTTGACCGAGGAGTTTGAAAGAATTTAATAAGTGTTTATTTATTTATTTAAGAGGCATTTACACAATAATTACATGGGTCTCTTGGGGAAGCAAAAAGTAATAAAATTAGGATTTCATTTATTGCGTTATTCATTTAATAAGTGTAATTATTATAAATTAAGTGTTTATTGTAATCAATAGTGTAATTATTACAATCTTGAATTTATTGTAATCAATAGTGTAATTATTATAATCTTTGAACCAATCACCAATCACCAAGTCAATTTTTTTTAAAAAAATAATTTAAAAATCAGGAAATTAGGATTGGCATGTTGGAGATTCCACAAGCCTTGGGTTTTAAAAGACCCTTTTCCTTAATATATAGATTGGTTTGCAGCAATAAGGGTAATGAAACACAACCTCAGTTTTTTATTATACTTCACTAGCCTATCACCCGTGCTATGCACGGGATAATTATAGATATTTATATTTGTTTTTATTTTTTTTTAATATATAAATTAAATACATGGGGTTTGACTGAGGAGTTTGAAAGAATTTAATAAGTGTTTATTTATTTATTTAAGAGGCATTTACACAATAATTACATAATATATAAATTAAATACATGGGGGTTGACCGAGGAGTTTGAAAGAATTTAATAAGTGTTTATTTATTTATTTAAGAGGCATTTACACAATAATTACATGGGTCTCTTGGGGAAGCAAAAAGTAATAAAATTAGGATTTCATTTATTGCGTTATTCATTTAATAAGTGTAATTATTATAAATTAAGTGTTTATTGTAATCAATAGTGTAATTATTACAATCTTTGAATTTATTGTAATCAATAGTGTAATTATTATAATCTTTGAACCAATCACCAATCACCAAGTCAATTTTTTTTAAAAAAATAATTTAAAAATCAAGAAATTAGGATTGGCATGTTGGAGATTCCACAAGCCTTGGGTTTTAAAAGATCCTTTTCCTTAATATATAGATATAGATTAGACTTTTCATGTGTAGCATGCTCTGCCTCTATACTTGTATTTTCATAGTTCTACACATACCCAATATACTCTATGCAGCATAATATACATGTATATATATGTATATACATATATGACATCGACTCCCTCTCTCTCTCTCTCTCACAGCAATGAATGAATGCTTCCTGCACTTGTGTAATTGCAATATTTACTTCCATTTTCCTTTTTCTGCACTCATCTTGGGATTTTTTCCAACATTAGTACAGTTCCTGCCCCTTAATTCACACTTTCTCTTCTTCTACCATTCCTCCTTCAATTCAATTGAATTCAATTCCATTCAATACAATTGTTTCCTCTCTCTCTCTCTCTCTCTCTCTCTCTCTCTCTGTATACCCTCCACCTCTCCCCCCCTAATTAAATTAAGTTTTAAAGAGGACCTTCTTTCTGCCCTTAAGTCCTCTTATATATATAATAGGCTTGGAGGTTCAAAACCAATAACCACAAGCACTTGAGCAAGAGCATGTTAGGAGTGGTGATGGTCATGAGCCTCATAATCATCACGGTGTAGTCCTCCTCACCGGTCCATCCACAACCCATCCCCATCACCCTTCATCACATATACAATTACAACACCTCTCTCCTCTCCCTTTTGCCTCCCAAAACTTTCTCAATCTCAAGGTATATGCTTATATCCATATAGTATGTGATCATATACTACTTTTTTATTTTTTTATTTTTAAAGACATAGTTTATTTACTATTATATGATCAAAAACTGATATAATATGATGTTTCAATACTTGTTTTTTTTTTTTTTTTTGTGGTTAATTAGACTGGTGGTGAGAAATTGTATACAAAGAGAGTGAAAAGGATGAGTCGACGGGGGAATGGACCAAAGCCAGAGTTGAAGCTGAATTTGTCACCGCCGCAGCCGAGGATGAGGGAAAACAGGCAAGTGGTGGAATCGCCGAGAAGATTGGGAACGGTGTCGCCGACGTCACCGCAGAGTTCATGCGTGTCGTGGGAGCAGAACCAAGATTACTCCTGCAGCAGTAGCTCCACGGAAGAAGCCACGTCGATGATGCTGGTGGGTTGTCCTCGCTGCTTCATGTATGTCATGCTCGCCGAGGAGGATCCCAGATGCCCCAAATGCAAGAGCACCGTTTTACTCGATGTCCTCCGTCAAAACACCACCCCCACCCCCACCCCCACCCCCACCCCCAGGAAGACCTAAACTACCAACCCTCTCTGCAACTTCCTAATTTTACCATCAACGATTGAGACCCTATTTTTTTTAAACCCCCACAATCTTTTAGATCTCTACCATTGATGGTATGAGTCCTACACATACATGAATAGGTCCCACATATACATTAATCGTTGACATCCAAAGAGGATTGTGGAGCTCTCCAAAAAAATAGGGTCTCAAGCATTTTTCTAGCATTTTTCTTTTATCATTATCTCACTAGTTTTTTTTTGTTTTGTTTTTTTTTTTTTTTTTTTTTTTTTTTTTTGTTTTTGACTTTTTTGCCATTTGAGCTCTACTTTAATTATAAAGTTAAATAAATTTATATAACAAAAAAGTGGAGTTTGAATAGTCTTATTTTGCTTTTCTTTTATTTATTTTCATCTATGTCTCTCCTTTTTCATCTATGGGATTTAGGCAATATCGGTACAGTAGTGTTTTGGTGGGTTTGTTAGGTATCTTCCCTCTTTGACAGATGACAATGTACATGGGCTTCCTGTAACTGCCCAAATTTTCATTATCAAAATAAAATTAGATAATTTCTACCGTCCTTTTCACAAACAATTTTAAAAACATATAATCGATTATACAAAATGTAAGTTGAATCATTTGAGTGGAGCAGCAGCGATAGGCGCCATTCTCTACTGTGTATGACTACTATTATTTTTTTTTGCATAGTTTCTACAGTTGATTCTGTGTTAGCAAAATTACTATTTGGTTTAATTTTTCAATCTATTTTTTCATAATAAATTAAAAATTAAAAGCAATTTGGTAAAATAAAATGAAATTTTTTCAAAATATATATTTTATACCATTTTCAAAATAAATTGGTTTTTCTTTTGCCATATTAATTTTAGTATTTAAAAAATAAAAAATACCATGTAACAAATTCAAAATTTAAACCAAACATTAGTTATTTTAGTGTTATATCAAATCACACCAATTGAGTGATGCATATGAAAGAGAAAAACCAAGTGAGTCGTTTGCCAAAACGAAATTCAATAAGGCCATCTCCAACGTTACATTAAATTCATCACCAAATTTAATGTTTGTTTGGGATAGTCTATAAAAGATAAAAGTCAGAAAATTATTTAAAAAGTCAAAAAATTATCACTATTTACAAAAAAAAATACAAAAAAAAAAAAAAAGAAAAGAAAGTACACAAGCCAAATTTGTATTGAAGTGATGGTAAAAGCTAAAGTACGAACAGGAACATGTTAAAAAAAATAAAAATAAATAAAATAAATAAATTAGATGAGGCTTTTCTTCAGCCTTCATCGAATTGGAGGGTATTCTTGGGCCCGTGAGGGCCCACCACGGGTTCCGTTTCGATAATCTGAGCCGTTCAGTGTGTAGAACTTGTTGAGTACTATATGCCTGTAAAAAATCACATTGATTGGCTATCGATAGCTATGTGATCAAATCAGATTTTTGTCAGTCGTTTATTTTTCACCGTCTTTATATATATATATATATACAAACTATTTTGATCACATAGCTATCGGTATCCGATCAATGTAATTTTTTATAGACGTGTAGTACTCAACAAGTTTTACATATTAAACAGTTCAGATTATCGAAATGGAACCTGTGGTGGAACCTTATGGATCCAACAGTATTCTCCAGTCCGATGAAGGACTAGAGGGAAGCCTCATCCTATACATGTATATTCTGAAGCATGCATGCCCACCATCTCATTTCAAAACAATCCGTACTGGTTCCTTCAATCATCACTGTTAGGACGCATAGGGTGTAGGGGTAATACGGTAATTTTGCTATTTTATATCATATTTTAATATAAATTTTTTCGTAAAAAGTCAAAAAGTTATCCCAAACAATCATTTTTTTTGCTTTAGTTTTTTATCCAAAAATTCAAAAAGTGCACTTATATAGTTCATTCCAAACAATCCCCTAAATTTAGTGAAAATGACCATTTTTTTGTACTTCAATGGTTTCATTAAACATGTATCAAATTGAGAATCTAAAAAATATTTCACAAAACTGAGGATCTGGCCACCTTTTACCATTTTACTGTGCATGATCGTTGAAGTGGAACCCACCGGACGACCGGTCGGATGTCTGGCCGGATGTCCCTCCGGTCATCTTCTTTCTTGAATAATTCCCACAAAAATAGGTAACACGGAGTGTCAGAAAAATGGTTTGTGCAACCATGACTTTTGGGTAAACTTTGAGCCTAAATTGAGATGGGCTCCGGATACCGATTGAAGTGTGTCCGAGTGGAAATGCATTCTTTGCCAGGTAGTGATTCACTTCGTCTATTTGGTTGTTTAAACCATTTTCTAAGTGAATGCGAAATTGACTCTGAAAGAGGCTTTGACAGCACAGTAGTTGAATGAATTCAAATTGAATTCGTCCATGGCATGGTTCTAAATCGCGATATCAGATAACGTAACGGTATCGATCGTGGAGTATCGGTATCAGTAATATCAATCGGTACATATCGGGAATCGGGTGTAGCAGTGGTGAAATTTTAAAAATTATTTCACAGGTTTTTCAGCTTTTTCACCAGTGAATATCGGTACGTCGCTGCTTGTTTAATGGCTTATGTAACGGTTACAAACAGATACGTACCGGAACTCGGCTGATTCTCCTGCGATTTTCAATCTCAGCGGTGTACCGACCTGTATCCGTCGCGGTGCCCTATTTTTCCGATACGTATCTGCCGGTTTTTAGAACTATGGTCCCTTGTTTCTTCATCAACAATGAGTTCACAAGCACCCAAATCTTCAAGATCAATCTTCATAAACAATGAACTCACATTCCCAAATTCAATCTTCATAGACCCCCACCTCTATTTCTGATTCTTCATCAACAAAAAAATCAAACAACAATGAGTTCAAAAGCACCCAAATCTTCAAGAACTATTTCTTGTTTTATTTGTTATTCTATGGTTTTATTGGATTTTTAGAAGCTCCCCGTCTCACCATCCCTCATGAACACACACAGATTCTATGTAAGAAAGGAAGGATCGTTAACAATTTTTTTTTTTTTAAAGATTAGTGCATATGGGTTTTGCAATTTAATGCAAGACATAGCAATGGATGGCTATGAATTTGTGCTTCAATTAGCATCAAGCTCAAGAACACCGGCTAATGTGATTGACCGGCATTTCTTGAGAGAGACACAAAGCGTCAAAAGATTAGCAGTTTCAAAAATGATAACTCATTTTAGCTTTCCCATTCAACAGTGTTGAGCTGAGAGAGAGAGAGAAAGGATAATAAAAAAGAATTTATTTTCTTTCAGTTTCTGAGGGGCCAAACAAAGACAAAACAAAACTTTGTATTCCATGGTCTTTGGCTTGTGTTTTCACTTGCCGGTCGATCAGATGAATGTCCGACAAGTCGTCTCTCGGACGACTTGGGTTTTGCTGATAGCCAAAATTTCACTGTTGGAGAGCTCGATATCAAATTGAGAAATTTCTCAAATTTTTACTCAAATTTAATAAAAAATTTAGTACACTGTTGAAGATGTCCTAACTAAACCTTGTTTGTTACATGAAAAACCAAAAAGAAGGATATCGGTTGTAAAAAAAAAGTATATTTTGTGTACTTGATTAATTGATTGATTGAGAACAGTTACTGCAAAATAAATAAATAAATAAATGGGTAAATGTGGCGAAGTTCGGATTTGGACGCACTGAGCCGACGGGGTTGGGCCACACTGCTGAAGTTACATTGCATTGCATGGCAAAACGATCTAGGGCTCTGTCTGTTAATTTTTCCTGAACCGAAACCTCATGAATCGTCATCATGACCACCACATGACTCTCTCCAGTAGAAATCTCTTCTGTAAAAATGGTAATTAGTATATGTTCGGATTCAAGAATAATTGTTAAAGACGTGTATGATATGTAAGTAATGATTATTATAAATGATACAATTTAATATTATAAGAGTTATAATTTAAAAAATAATAATAATTAAATAAATGAGTTAAACCAAACATCACATATGGTATAACAAAAAATTCTTAGATTATAACTAAAATAATGTTATAACCAACATCATAATAAGTCATAATTAATAGCACAATAAATCATAATCAAAGATAAAAAGTTATATTTGTTTGCCAGATTAGATTAGATGAGATTGTGAGTACTGTGCGATTGAGTGAACGAATTACTAGTGTTGTGACATCCTAAAATCTAGCTAAGGTTGCAGTCAAGGGAATATCACCAATGAGACCTTGGCCAATAATCAGATAAGATTCTAGGAAGGTCAGAGTCCCTTCAAAATCTAACCACCCCAGATAGCAATGCTACATTTTTTACAAAACTTAACCAAATATTAACATAAGATCCCAAAATATATATTTATAATAGAGAAGAGCAATAGTAATTACAAAGTTTTAATATAGTTACAAAACAGGATCCACTAAAATACATTTCAAAAGAGTAAAATAATATAGAGGAAAATAACCCTAACGTTGTCTAGGACAGCGAGTAATCTTCAAATGTCTTTGGTTTTTTGTTGCCATGATAGGTTTCTTCGATACCTAACATGAAACACCATGAGCTTGGAATGCCAAGTAAATGCATATAACCCCACCCCACCCCACCCTATTTTCTAATCCAATACTGTAGACACCCCATTTTTGACCAACTTTAAGACTCAGACGTCGCCGATTGAGCGTTCGGTGATGATGCATATTGTGCTCGTTCTGAGGTCACAGAGTCTCGGCTGAGAGCCTTGCCTCCGGACTTCGGGACTCTTTTGTGCTTTACCTCGGTTTGCGAACCAGGTCTTGTTTTCTCTGTTTTCTCTTCCCGAAGGGAGGGAGGGGTCTCGAAGACCATCTCTTAGTGGCCGTAGGCTACGTTTCATGGTGTAGGCCACTATTCCCATTTGGAGACCAGTTTCCGGTTTTCAGAGCCGTCGGCCGTGCGCTTCGGTTCGGGACCGCTTAAATTTCTCCGTCTACTCCGGTTTTTGGCACACACCTTGTTTCCTCTCCCTAGAGGGACACTGTGGCCCGGGAGACCACCTTTGTGGTCGCACGCCACCTTCGATGCTTAATAGTCAGTTTTCGGGGCCCCGCTGCTTGTTTGGCCCCTGAACCTTCGTTTCGCATCGGTGTGGGTTCATTTTTGCATGGACCCTAGTTTCATTGTTAGAAGGTGGTAGTAGGGTGGGAGACCACCTTTCTTCTTGGAGACCACCTTTCCCCGGTCGGCCGTTTTTCTTGACAGGTAAGTGGTCTCCCTCACTTTTGAGCCACAATTTCTGGTCTCCCATACCACCACTGAGTTGTATTCACCTGGGAGACCACCATATGGCGCCAACACCTAGTTTTGAGTTGGACCTTTTTACTTGGCTGGCGACCAACTTGGCCTGGTCGGCTGACCACTTGAACTAGTCGGCCTACTCCCTCCTGTTTTGTCTTCCTGAGTTGCTTCCAACTGTGCCAGCTGCGAGGCATTTGCTGCATCCTCCATAACGTGTATGGAGGATGTTAATCTTGCTTCCAAGCTTCCAAGAGAAGCTTTAGACCTTTTGGCTATAAGAGAGACCCTCCTCTCCACTTGCAAGGGTTGAGAAATTTTGGCTAAGGCATATACATACACCTCTCTCTATCTCTCTGCATCCAAGCTCCAAAGCTCCATTGTTCTTGCACCATTGCACTACACCTCCTATCCTAACACCTCCACCATCACTCTAACCACCTTGGAGCTGGTTTTCAGAGGTTGAAGGCTTACTATTTTGGTCCAGAAGCTGCTGGCTCTTTTGACTACAAGGGTAACTCTCATTTTCCCTCTTTTTAGCATTGTTTTGCTTCATATCTTAGCCTAGTTTGCAAGCATATTTAGGCTTTGTCATAAACTGAAAAAAGTCTTGTTTTAAGCTTCATAACATGTTTGTTTAAGACCTCTTTTCTGTTGGGGGTCATCTACCCCCTTGCATGCTTCATTTCCTCTTGTTTTAGGCCATGCATTAGGGCCTTTGTTGTGAGCTTTGTTGGCCCTTTTGACCACTGAAATACACCGGATTTTTAGTGGTTATTATGTGTTTTTGAACATCAAAATCAGAGAGGGGTGATCCTCTCACCCCTTGTCTTGTTTACTAGCATTGTTGGCCTTTCAAAGGAGCCCATATTTTCACACTTCTTGAGCATATTTCAGGCCATTATTTGTGAGTTTTATGACCTGCATGAACTCGGTCTAGAATTTTTTTTTCCATGTTAGATGTCTATTGTGCATGTGTAGAGTAATCCTCTTCAAGCCTTTCAAAGGGCCTTTACTTGCATGCTTCCTAGGCTCATTTCAGGCCCTTTCAGTGAGTTTAAGGCCATCATAACCTCTGTCCAGAGGTGGTTTTCCATTTTGTATGTCCATTATACATGTGTAGAATAACCCTCTTATTGGCCTTTCAAAGACATATCATTCTTGCATGCATTGGCCATGTTTCCATGGGTTTTTGGGCATTATTTGGCATGGCATACTTCCGTTTTTGGCTGGTTTGGTGAGCCCTCATGTGCTTCATATAGTTGTAGTGCAAATCATGGTTCACTAGCTTGTATTGCATGATCATTTGGCCCTTAATTCTAGCACATTTTGGCCATGCCTTAGACTGATTTTGTGCATATTTTGGACTGCCTTAGCTCTATTTTTGGGTCTCATGGTCGAATGATGTTTGTTTTGCATGCTTGTAGTTCAATGTCCATGCTTAGTTTTGAGTTTCAAGGTCTATTACATGTATACACTGAGGTGTTTTCATGTTTTGGGGCTATTGCATATCATATTTCAGAGCTTACCTGTATGCCATATTCCCATGATTTTCACTCTTTAAATGCGTTTGAGAGTTGGGCTTGTATGCCTTGTTTTCGGACCATTGAATGAGCTTCATTTCTTTGCATATTGAGCCATCATTTTAGGCCATTTTCCACTATCTTGGACCTGCCTAGGTCTGTTTGGGGCTGGTCTTGCCATTTTTGCATCACTTTGTGTACCTCTAGTGTAATCCGCTTCACTAGTTTCGGTAATTGTGCCATCTAGCATGCATTTGTGAAGTGTTTGCATGATTCGGGACCATTGTGCATCATGTTTCAGAGCTGGAGAATGTCTGTTTCCATGCCATATTTCATCCTTTGCCATGCTTTGTTAGAGTTGCATGTTGTGCCTTAGGATCGGTCCTTTGCATTCGTGCATGTTTGCATGTATTTCGGTCGTCTCATTTTCATGTATGGCCACTGATTTGAGTATGGCTGAGGTCCACTCACTTTAGTTTAAGTCCATATTGCATTGCGTATGCCATATAGTTCGTGTGCATTGAGTATGCCATTCTCAGCTCATAGCATTGCGTATGCTAGTTGTATGTTTGCATATCATCCCTCACATGCCAGCATGATTAGGTCGCATTGCATTTAGGGTTGCATGTTAGTCACATTGTGTATGCCATCTCATTGCATTGTGTTTGGAGTAGGGTTAGTCCAAACACGGGAAACGAGGGACGTTTTGTACTCCAAGTGACGAAACGTGTCTCAATTCCCAGTCGCCGACACTCCGGATTACCCATGATGGAGTTTAGGCCTTGTTATGCTTATATGTGCATTCATTTCATATTGAGTCATGCAATTCAACTCCTTGGCCATCATGCATCGAGATGCGTGATTGGTGGCACGAGGATCGAGGACTACACTCCCTAGAGCTTATGCAATGACGAGGAGAGTGGTCATGCACACATGTGTTGAAAATACTTTGCCATGCCCCTTTCTTGCTCTCTGTTGCAGCAAATCGGAATCCAGCAGCAAAAACTAGTCAGCAGCCTTCGGAAGTTTTGTACAGTGTTCTACGACCAATTGCAAAACAGAGGCAAATCAGGGCATAGCAAGGAATTTCCCGACAAAGCGACCCGAGCACGCATGCATCTTTCATCATTCGGAACAAGAGCTGAGGCAGTCCATTTTATAGCTTGCATGCTAGTTTATTCGCTTTCCTAGTTAATTTGTTAATTAATTAGGGTTTTGTAATATTTAATTAGCTAGAGTAGTTAATTATTTATTCGGACTGTATTATTTATTCGGACCCTCCAAGCGAGGGAAATTGTGTAATAAGTGTGCGTGTGTGTGATGTATGTCTTCCGACTCCACGTCTTTCTCCCTTTTATTTACCAGCTTATGATGGTTAGTTTAGAGCATGTTTCAATTAGCATACTTATGCTCGCATGTTTGCATCCATTCATCTGTCTTGCATGCACCAGGCTCGGCGCATCATACTAACTGCATTGTATTTCAATTTTAAATTGAATACATGATTTTTGTAGCATTTCATATGCCATCTTAGAATAGCCGAGCCTATTGTCGTTGCATTTTTGCATGTGTTGCATTAGGCATCTCAGCATAGTTAGGATTCATGCATGATTTCTAATTAGCTTCCTTTTTGGGTTGGAGTACTCGGTAAGTGTTTATGCTTTAGCATCCTTGCATGTGTGTGAGTGACTGTCATGATAGCATGCTTACCATGAGGCTAAGTGCTTATGTGATATAACTGCCTGAATGCCTGTGGGTGAATGTTGGATTACCTGAATTGGAACAATTCATTGATTGCGAGTTTTAAGCCCACTAGATAGTGGCAAATCACCATGTTTTCTAAGCCCACTTGAGGGTGGCAAAATCTGTATTTTAGCCTACTTGCGAGTAGCAAACCGCTTTCAAAAACAAACATGAAATGTTTTGTTCCAACTCAGGCGATCCAGTCTATACTTGTATGCTGCGCGCATCACATAGTAATTCTAGGCTAATAAACCGGAATAAGAACACATAATGTTTTCAAAACTTGATATCATGGTTAGTAGAGGCCGATCTTTGATCGGGCGAGCGGGGGTGCTCACGAAGTGACCTTCCCCAATCGTACCCAAGTTCGCGAGCCGAGGCAACTTTGGTGATGACGGACACATGGCCTTAGGCACGAGTCAGGGTTTCCTAAATTCCCCCAAAATAAAATATTTAGGTGGCGACTCTGTATCTGGCAAAACAGTCCATGTTTGGCACTTCTTTCTAAAAATCTGTTTTTCAAAACGATTTGCCGGATTTGGACTCTTTGGTGATTTATCGATCTTGCATTGCACTTTGCGAGATTAGATTCAGAACCGTGACATTTGAGTCCGAACTGTAGTGAGCCCAAATGAACAAAACGGGATTCCCTCCCGGGACGTTCGGGGATGTCTACAAATACACATTCACATATATAATAAACATTTAACTATGAAGATCAAGTGACAGGTAGCACTACAAGAAAAAGCAGAATTGGCGACTAAAAATAGAATTTTCGTCGCTGAAAGTAGCAGAATTGCCGACTAAAATGGAATTAGTAGCCAAAAGTGAAGACTTTTGGCGACTAAAACAGTTTAGTAGCCAAATGTATAGTTATTGGCGACTAAAAATCAGTTTAGTTGCCGATTATACAGGTTTTAGCGACTAAAAAAATTTTAGTAGCCAAAAGTTAAGGTTTTTGGCGACTAAAAACATTTAGTAGCCAAAAGTATAGGTTTTGGCGACTAAAAAATAGTTTGGCCACCGATTATACGTGTTTTACCGACAAAAATAAATTTTGTAGCCAAAAGTGAAGGTTTTTGGCTACTAAAAAAAATTTAGTAGCTAAAAGTGTACAATTGGCGACTAAAATTCAGTTTAGTCGCCGAAAGTGGAGGTTTTGGCGACTAAAAAATAAGTTTAGTCACCAAAAGTGGTTATTTTTAGGCGGGAATGAATTTTTTTAGCGACTAAAATATAATTAGTAGCCAAAACTATAGAATTGGCGACTAAAAAACAGATTTAGTCGCCAAAAGTGGTCTCATTTTTTTTTTTGTAAATAATTTATTTTTTACATAAATTATAATGAATAAAAATAATTATGTTTATATATATAGTTTATATTAATACGGGTCAATATACTATATAAATCATATATGTTGCGTATATATTCATGTGGTGTTGTAGTGGCATAGGGGAGAGAGTGTGTTGCTAAAGGTTTAGAATGTGGGAGGTTGGTGGTTCGAATCTTAGAAAAAGCAGAAAAGTTAGTATTTTTTTTTCACGGAATAACCTCTGGCGACTAAACGGTTTGGTCGGCGATTCATTGACTATTGGCGACTAAAAGATTAGTCGCTAAATGTATAATTTTAAAAAGTGTAATTCACTATTGGCGACCAAAATTTTGGTCGCTAAAAACCTATTTTTTGCCGACTAAAACTTTTTTAGTCGCCAATACCTTCCCCGACCGTGTTTTCGCGACAAAACCGGCGACTAAAAAATTTAGTCAGGGAAACTAAAAAGTCAACTTTTGGCGAC
Organism: Camellia japonica; assembly: GCA_030407325.1. Classification (NCBI taxonomy): domain Eukaryota; kingdom Viridiplantae; phylum Streptophyta; class Magnoliopsida; order Ericales; family Theaceae; genus Camellia; species Camellia japonica. Next base: position 95,933,757 of record JAPPVO010000017.1, on the reverse strand, counting down.
TAAAAATTTAGTCGCCAAAGGTGCTTTTTCTTGTAGTGTAGAGAGTTACAAGATTAGAAATTAGTAACTAGAAATCTCCCAAAGTGATGTCATCCTTTTAATCTCAAGAATAGGACTCGGATTATTAGATATGTCCCATCTTTTGCTACTTTGCAGACCTTATCATGGATGCCCATCACGGTTACGTACCACGTAGGACCAACTGAGGATCTCGAAAGAGACGGTACAATAATAGCCTTGCCCATTCCCTCCTTAACCGAACCATCTAGGGTCCGAATCCAACTAATCCATTCAAGTGTGTGAATAACTACTTGCACAAGACTTTACTTTTTAAAATAGGAAGCACGTCCAGCCAACCAAATTACCATAACATTGGCTCATTAATCAATCCAAGTGTCTGCAACCCATTACTACCTCATTAAGGTTTCTCATTGAGTTAGATAATTTAGGTTAAGGTTAGTGTATGCCATTGAGACCACAATTTTACATAAGCATGAGTATCATCAAGGCATTAGGGTAAAGAAATACAACCATAACATATGTAAATATCACACCCAATCATGAACAAGTGATAATAACATATTCATGGAGTTAAGAGCATGCGATTATCATCAAAGGTATATTTTTGGATTTGGTGGCACTTTAAGATTGCAATGAAAGGAACAATTTCAATTTTTTTCCCCAAACTTGGCCTTCCATAGGTTTGTAGAGAACTTTATCTAGTTTTCAGATCATTTTTTGAATGTAAAAATCGGTTTTTCATACACAATACGTAAAAGATGAAGATTGGTAAGAAAATAAGGTAATTGGCGGAAATTTTTCACTTCTCTTGTCATAAAAACATGTTATATAATGTACTAATAACTTAGATTTTTAGAGTGATGGTGCCTTTGGAAATAATGTGAAAAATGGGTTGAAAAAGATAATTTTGCACTTATTAAGAGAAAACACAAGTAGAAGAGGAATCAAAGTTCAAGTTATCAACTTTAAACACATGAACATCAAAATTTCAAAACTGAAATGATACTAGAGAACCTTCTAAAATTATGTATTTCAATAAGAAAATTAGAAGAAAGTGTTGTGTTGTAGCTTACTTATTGTCTAGAGAAGTGCTAGCTCAAGAATTCTCCTTTTTTTTTTCCCTCCACCACGAAAGCTCTCTCTCTCTCTCTCAATCGAATGTAGGAGTGTGTGGTTGTGTTTTTGATGCTCAAAGTATGGATGGGGTGGGGTATTTATAGCAAAAATGGTGTGAAAAGTCTATATTGCCCATTGGTTGAAAATGAATTGAATAGTTTGGATTTAGTTATGATTCAATGGAATGGAGGATGATTAAGTGCTAATCATGATGTAGTTATGGATTTTGTTGGGATTGAATTGAAAGCACAAACAAAATCCCCATTTTTTGGAATACTAAGATACTAGGGTTATGATTACATCCTCAAATCATGCAAAGTGTATCAAACGTACATGTGTATATATATATATATGCACCTAGTTTGGCCGGCCACATTGGTGGATTTTTTTGAATTTTTTCTTTCATTATGTGTACTAAAAATCTATGTATTGAAGATATTGGTGTATAATATTGTTTGTTTAATTAGAGGCACAATCTATATATATATATATATATATATAATGGTACTAGTATAGGGTCAAAATGTAATTCAATCAAAGTGTGAGGGTTGGGGCTTTAATTTATGATTTTAAAAATCTATTTCAAAGTAGATTATAATTAAATTAGGGTTTGGGAATTCAATTCGGTTTAAATTTTTTCATGTCGAATTAAACGGTGATCAATTGAATGAGCGTGATGAGAATTGGAAATCTAGAGTTTTGAGTGACAAATCTTTAATTGGGAAGTTAATTAATTTGTATTAGGGTTTTGAAAATGATTCCTAAGTTGCTGGGTTCGATTAGGGTTTGCGTGATATTGATTAGGACGCATTTTCTATTCTAGGTTTAAAATGGCAAGACATCAAGGAATTGAGGGTTTTCATTTAAGTAATTCAAAAGTGAGGACCACAAAGAAAATTACAAAAGTCAAGGGCTTCACAGGTGATGGTGCTAGGTTGGAAATATAAGTTAAAATATGTTTGTTTGTACGCTAGTGTGACTCTATTAATTGGTTAGGGTTAAATTCATTTGACCCCGTTGTGGCTTAGGACTGAAATGGTTTACTCCCTATCGTTCAAATATAACCAGGAAGCCCCCTATGTAGTTTTGGATTGAAGTGCTGTCGTTATTTTTTTTATCCAAACTAACGGAAGGTGTACTACACACACCAATTTTGAGAGTGGGTTTTGTTTTATGAAAAATTATAATAAAATTAATACAACAAAAGGACAATTTTACCCCAATTTTCTTCCTAAAATTATATTAATATGTTAATTAAATTAAATTATAATTAATAATTAATCTAACATATAAAATATACTTAAGAATTGATTTAAAATATAATTAAATAAAATAAACAATAATTAAGAATTGATCTAAAATAAAATAAAATTAGATTAACATGTTAGAAATTATAATACATATAATTTAGAATTTAGGATTAATTGTGATATAGAATATAATTAAATTAAAATTAGATTAAAAGGTTAGCAATTACAATAAATAGTTAAATATTTAGGATTAATTGTGATCTAAACTATCATTAAATTAGAATTAAAATGGAAATTTAAGAATTATAATAAGTAATTAAGAATTTATGATTAATTATAATTTAATTGAATTAATGCTAGACATTATAAATTACATGTACAAGAGATGAGAGAGAAACAAAATAAAAAATATATATAAAGTTTGAGGGTATTATAGGCATTTCACATCTAAAGTTAATGGTGTTAATGGTTGTATTTTAGTCTAAAATCACGTGGGAGGCATATGACTATTTTTAAAAGATAGGAGGTAAAGTGCTATCTGTAGACACCCCATTTTTGACCGTCTTCAAGACTTGGACGTCACCGTTTGAACACTCGGTGATCATCCATGTTCGTGTTCGTTTTGAGTTCTCAGAGGCCTCTGCTACGCGCCTTGCCTTAGGATCTCTCAACTTGTTTGTTTTTGTGTTTGGTTTTGCACAAAATACTTGTTGTTTTGCTTCTGAGGGTGGGAAATAGCTTGTTGGCCATCCCCACACCTCACCGGCCATGGCTTGAGGCCACCGGCCATTGGTGATGGCCGGTCGGCACTCTTGGTGGTCGGCCGGCCACCTTTGTTGGTCAAATGGCCACTTTTGTTGGTCGACCACTGTTCATCTGCTTTTGGCAGATATTTTGTGCCAGCTGGCACAGCTGGCACCCACTTTGCACCCCCTCCATACACGTGTATGGAGGGATTTTCCTCTTGCTTAGCTTGTTTTGTAAGCTTTGCAAGAGTGGAGTCCTGTAAAGGGAGGACTCCTCCTCTCTCCTCAAGGGTTCCAAGAAATTCCAGAGCTCTGAGATTAGGGTTAGAGGATTGTGTATCTATTCTATCTCTATATCTCCATCTCTTCCATATTGTGTGTGTATTAAGGTGTTTTGTTCATAGTTTTGCATACAAACACCTAGTATTACACTTTCCTTTGGCTACTGAGGTGCTAAGGAGTGATTTTCAGAGTTCTTGAGTTGATCTAAGCTTGGAGAGACCAGTTGGAGCATTGTTCTTGAAGAGGTCTTCAGGGGTAAGAACTTTCCCCCTTTATTCCCCGTTTTTGCTTAGGCTTTTAGCCATCCTTGCATCTATTTTTAAGCTTTGTGTATAACTAATAAAAGTTCTGATTTTGAGTGCTTAAAATAGTTGTTTAAGGCTGTTTTGGTGTTTGGGGTTTTTTTGACCCCTCTTAGGCCTTGTTTGGCCTCATTTTTGTGCATTTTTGGTGAGCTCCGGGACCACCTTGTCTTGGCCTTCCCACCACTGAAATCCAGAGGGATTTCAGTGGTGGGGATGGAGTTTTAAGGTCCTAAGAAGGAGAGGGCCATCCCCTCTCCTTATTGTCTTCAATACTTGCCATTTTAGCCTCATGTGTGAGCACCTTGTTTAAGTCCATGTTGGCCATGTCTTAGCTGGTATTTGGTAGTATTTTTCCATGGTTTACCTCTATTTTAAGTTGGTTTAGACACACCATGCATGCTTTGCATACTTGTCTTGTAATGCCATGAAATTGCCTTAACATGCTTTGTGCTTTGAGCCTTGTTTTTAGCATGATTTTGGCTTAGCTTTGTGAAGCTTTTATGCATGTTTTAGTATGCTTGAGGTCTGTTTTTGGTTGTTTGGGCCATCCATGACTTGCTTTGTATAGCTACCATGCAATCTCTCTTGTAGGCCTTGAGTGTTGGCCCCTCTAGCATGCTCTCCTTGCATCATTTCAGTGGTTTGGCTCCACTTATCATGTCATTTCAGTCCATATAGCATGTTTGTATGCTTGCATTTATGGCTCCTTTGATGCTTCAAAAGGTTTGTGTTTTATGCTCCATGTTTGGACCTTTGTGCATGCCTTTAGATTTAGGCCATTTAGATGCCATCTAAGTGGTTTTTGGGGCTTACTTTGGCATGATTTAGGACTGTTTTGGTTTACTTTGGTCATTTGCTTCATGTGTCACATGACCATAGTTTAAGTCCTTGGACTTTGTTGCATGCCTTGATTGCTTTGTTTAGTTGGTTTGGCACCATCCTTAACATGATTTTCAAAGCTTATGATATATGCCATTTGTCCATGTTTTGTCCCTTTTAAGTGTGCTTAAAAGTTGCTCTTTGATGCCCAAGTGTTGGACCATGTTTGCATGCATGTTTGTATGTGCATTTGCCTTCATTTCCTTGGCATTTGGCCACTGTTTTGGGCCTATTTGAGAGCTGCCCAAATTGGTATAAGTCCATTGTTCGCATGTTGTTGCATGCTCACCTTGCGTGTTGTTGCATGCTCGGCCTACCGCATGTTGTTGCATGCTTGAATCACATTGCATTTGGCATGCACTTCCTTGATTAAGTTGCTTAACATGTTACATGTCTTGCATACTTACATGTTTACATTTCATCTTGCATGCTTGATTAACTCGCATACTTGGTACATGCTTGTTCGCTTAGGCTGTGTGCCTAGTATACATTGCTTGTTCACATGTTTGATAGGTTGTCACATGCTTGCATGTTTGCATGTTTTTCCCCATGCTCATGTTGCATACTTAGCTCGCATGCTTAGGTTGCATTTTGCATGCATGCCTTGCCTCTTGAATTACCATGATAGAGGTTGGGTCCCTTGTGTGTTTATGTGCATTACATTTGACATCAAAATGCACAACTTGGCTTCTTGGGCCATCATGCATGGAAATGCGTGATTGATGGCCCGAGGGTCGAAGACCAAATTCCCTTGAGTCCATAACATGATGGGGAGGTTGGTGGTGCAAATATTGTTTGAAAATGCATTTCCATGCCTTGTCTGTCCTCTGCTGCTGTCAAAACAGGATTCTACAGACATAGATGGCCAATCGACCAAATTGAGTGCCGGCCGACCACAAATCTCTGGCCGAGAGCCATACCAATGGTCGATGACCACTTTCCCATGGAAGGTGACCATTCCTCATAGCCGGTGGCACCCCACAGTGTTCAGAGAGTGCTCCTTGGGACTTGTGCAGTCCTCAGAGGAGAAAAACAGTGAAAACAGAGGTAGCTTGTGCATGGTGGTGGATTTCCGAGCGGAGTCGAGCACGCATGCATTGGACCCTCTTCCCGAGGCTGTTTTATCGCTTTATTAGCTTAGTTAATTTGCTTAACTAGTTAATTGGTTTGTAACTATTTAATTAGCTTGTTAGTTGATTAAATTGTATTATTCTTTCAGTCACTCTGAGCGAGGGCGAATTTGTAATAAGTGTGCGTATGTGCGATGCATGTCTTCCAACCCCCACTTCTTTCTCCCTTTTACTTACCTGCTTTTGATGGTTAGTATTAGGACATGTTTTGATTAGCATACTTATGATAGCATGTTTGCATCCATTCATTTGTATTGCATGCACCGGGCTCGGCGCATCATACTAATTGCATAGTATTTCAAATCTATCTTGAATACATGTCAAGTTGCATTTCACATGCCATCCATAGATTAGCCAAGCCTATTCTAGCTGCATTTTGCTTGCGATGCATTAGCCATCTTAACATGGACTTGGATCATACATTTGATTACTAACATGTTCCTTGTTTTGGCTTGGAGTACTAGGTGAGTGTTTATGCTTTAGCGTCTCGCATGAGTGTAAATGTTAACATGAAAGAATGCTTGCCATGAGGCTAACTGCTTAGTTGATTTACTGCCTGAATGCCTGTGGGCGAAGGTTGGATTGTTTGAGTTGGAACAACTCGTTGAAATCCGTGTTTTAGCCTACTTGCGAGTAGCAAATCTCAAACTGTCTTTCAAACAAGCGGATATGCAATGCTTCGTTCCAAATTAGGCGATCTAGTCTATACTTTTGTGTTGTGCGCATCACATAGTAAGATTAGCTAATTAACCGGAATAAGAATGCATAATGTTTTCAAAACTAGATATCATGGTTAGTAGAGGCCGATTTTTGATCGGGCGAGCGAGGGTGCTCATAGCTGACCTTCCCCAATTGTACCCGAGTTCCCGAGCCGAGGCAACTTTGGTGATGACGGACACGTGGCCTTAGGCAACGAGTCAGGGTTTCCTAAATTCCCCATAAAAAATATTTAGGTGGCGACTTTGTATCTGGCAAAGCAGTCCATGTTTGGCACTTCTTTCTAAAATCTATTTTTCAAAACGATTTGCCGGATTTGGACCCCTTGATGATTCATCGGTCTTGCATTGCACTCTGCGAGATTAGATATAGGACCGTGACATTGAGTCCTGAACTGTAGTGAGCCCAATGAACAAAACGAGATTTCTCCCGGGACGTTCGGGGACGTCTACAGTTTCTGGCGACTCTGCTAGGGAGTTTGGAGAGCTTGACTCGAACTCATGATATATTGTTTTGGCTACACTTATGTGTCTCTTTGCATTGTATTTGCATTGGTACGCCTAAGTCACAGTGTTTGCCGTCTGCTATTCCTGAACGGTTTGCCGGAGGCTCGCTTCGAGAAGCGTGCCATAAGGCTGACCGGTTACGGGCTCTACCACGATGGGAACACAAACCCCGGTTGTCACCGGGGCACCCTTTTGACCATTCGACCTAGTGCATGTTCGGAATCCATAGTGACCATTCCAAGCTAGGACAGGTTGCTACCCGATTATAGGTTGTTTGAAACCGCTGCGTGCGTAGTGAAACCATAGCTCCTGACAAAACAGGACAGGGAAACCCTACCCCAAAATAGGGGTGTTTTGGCTCTTGCTTGCTTGTTATGTGCTTTTTGAGTTGACCTCTACAGGGAATGCATATATCAGTTTGCAAGTCTGAGTATCAAGCCTGAGGGCATCAGTATCGGAATTTGAGAATCAGTTATATCTGCGGGTGTATCAGATTCAGTTTTTGGGGCAGTGATTTTGGGGAACAATGATCAGTAGTAGAGTACAGTTATTCAGCCATGCTTGTGTCTGTTCTGATTGGGCCGAAACGCTGCGTGTTTTCTCTTTCAGTTCAAAGATTTAGTACAGAATAGCCAATGTTCTCCTTTGCTAAGGCAAGACAGACACCTGATCCGTCAGTCACCGTTCAGCTCAGCGGACTTATGATGACGCAAAGTTCAGAAGAAATAGTGGTTATGGCAGCCACATTGGACCAAGGAAACATCTTGCGGGATGAGACCAATGTTGAAGTACCATACCTGCCCAGGTCGCCTGCCGCGCACCCGGTTTGGACGCCACAGTTGTGTCAAGCTCGTGAGCCCACCACGTTTGAATTAATGGGAATGATCGGCGATCTTCAGCGATCTGTGGCTGATCTCGTCTACGGAATGTCGGCTTCGCCACCAACCACATCCTACGCCTGGAATTTCCTACTGCAGGAGCCCCCGCTATTGGGGTGAATTGTGATCGAGCTCAGCCAACCTGAGGCTATCTCAAGCTATGGCCATGACATGGCAACAACAACTAGGTTTCGCTCTGAAATAGCAACCCAAACCCTCAATCAAGCTGAGGCCAGAGGTAAGAATAAGGTGGGAACAGATGCCGATCCCGTTGAACAATTGCTGTGGGCAGTCGAGGCTTTGAAAGCCGGAGGATTGAGTAAACAACAAATATTCGCAGTGGTGGCTAAAACTGTGGATGATGCTTTCCCCACTCCAACCGAGGGGAGTTCCCGCCAAGCAGAAAATCGGGATAGGCCCCGTCATGCCAGAATAGTTCCCTCCAATCCCAACCCTGCACTGGGAAAGGATCAGAAAGTCAAGGCGGTACCTGCCGACCCTTTTTCGAGTACATCCAGCAAACGTCCACAGGCTTCGAAGTATCTGCCCCGAGGGCGCAGAGTATTCCACACCCTCTATATGCCTTTGTCTAAGGCACTCCAGATCCTTGCCGAAAAGGGCCATCTTAGACCCCTTGAGCCTCGGCCTCTCCCGAAGAATCTCCCTCCCTCATATGATGCTACCTTGTACTGCGCGTACCACCAGCAAACCGGTCATGGCACCGACAACTGTTTCCGTCTTCGTTATGAAGTACAGGACTTGCATGACAATGAGGTCATCCCCCCGCCTACCTCAGCGAAGTTTGTCACTGCTGAGTTGTTAGATTTCGAGGATACTGCGAGTATGTGATCAGAAGTTGGTCCACCTACGGGCGGCGCTCAGTTTACTTCGGATGTGGCATATGGTACGCACTTTTGAGCATTCGCGAATGCTAGTTTTGCACTCTCTGACTTGGGTATTCAGTCAGTTTTCTTATCTTGTATGTATATAAGTAGTCTTTTTGTACTATGTCGGTCGGGTCTGTCTTGTTGTGTCGAGTCAGTCCCATTGTACAGAAGTTCGGTGATTTCGGGGTATTACCTCGGATATCACTATTTTATTTTGTGTTTATCCTTTTGCTTTCTTTTAAGTTTGTCTCTGTTATGGAGCCAGTTGCAACCCAGAAATCTGAATGAAACAGTTGCGGCTATCATGTTTTTGTGCCTATTGCTACTTTGAGCCTGTTGTGCCAGCAAGTTTAGAATGAAAAGGTAGCGCATTTCACCTGCTCTTTTTGCCTATAAGTCATTGTATTGACCTAAGTTTTTCAAAACTTTTTGAACAATGTGATGAAAACGAAGATGAAGGAATTCCTCGGGTTTTGCAAAATTTGACCAATTGAGAGAAAGAGAGGCGTGCTAAGCCCTTAACGAATGAGATCATGCTTGTTAGTGTGAGTACTGGGAAGGATCCTGGCTTGATCCAGATTGGTTCCGCATTATCTTCAGCGCGAGCGATTTGTCGCTTTCTTAAAAGATTTCAAAAAATGTTTTGCGCGGTCTTGCGAAGACCTGTGTGGAATCACTCTTGAGATTGTGCAACCTAGGATCGCTCTCAGCCTCGAGACTCGACCCCTTGCTTTCAAACCTTGAACTTAGATTCAGAATATTCAACGGTCAACCACTATATAAGGCCTGTGTGGCCGGATCAGAAGCAGCCCTCGAACTAGGGGCAGGGAAGTCAGATCAGGAAGATCAGATGTCGTCAAAAGAAGCTTGCAAACCTAGATTTGAAGCACCCCTCGAACAAGGAGCAAAAGTCGTCAGAGAAGGTACTCGAAGAGTCCATGACAAAGATTGGCAAGAATGCCAAATCCCAGAAGGAAAGAAAGAAGGAGGTATCGCTGAAGGACAACTGAGTTCCGATCCACAACACTAGGGGCAAATTCAGCCCCCATTGGATGGACTCTTGCATCGTCAGCAAACAGTAGCCGTTCTCTTGGATTCAGATGACTTCAGGATCTTAAAAACCATTTGGCATGGACTTGTTACACTTTTACCCTTTGAGAGGCTCGCTGGGCCGAAAACCCGGAACGGCGACCCAGGCAAAAGTTAGAGCAAAAAAAAAAAAAATGAAGAAAAAGAAATGCAAAAAAATCTTGAAAAGATGAAAAAGAAAAGAAATGAAAAGAATTGAAAAGAAAAGAAGAACAAAGCTCGCAAGGTTGAAAACCCGGAAGGGCGGCCTTGGCAAAAGTTAGAGCATAGAAGGTGAGGGTTACTACACGAGTGTACCTTACCTGAACTACGTAAGGCTTGATTCCCATGTTTGGGATACGTAGGCAACTTCATCCTGAAGTCCAGCCACCAACACTTTCAAAGTGACTGTGTCCATATATTGGTTTTGACCATCTTCGTCTTCTCTGTATCCGAGAGTTCGGTTGCAATCATCACTAATGAGAACTGTTCATAGTATGCTACGGCGTTATCCAGACAAGGGGTAACTTTCCATTGCCATGCAGCTCCATTCAAGCAAGGGGCAATTTTCCTTTGGATCCGAGGTTGCGCATCTCGAGAGTAGGTTCTGCGCTCATTGAGCAGTCGCTGTTTGCAAAAATAGTTTCTGAGAAAATTATTCCATTCTTCTAAAATTGGACCATTTCTTGGACCAAAAAAAAGGAAAATTTTCAGTGCTCATAGTCTGACTTGCATGATTTTAAATCAGAAAATTGAACAAGCATGTTAATCTAACTCTCTTATTGGTCAAAACTTGTTTTAGTAGAAAACCAGAACAAAAAATGGTCAAAATGATGAACTAGGGGCACAGTTGAGTCAGGCTTCCTGTCTTTTCCCCGTTGTCAATGCACTTGCCGGAAAGGGCACTCTACTCGCCACAAAGGGCACAACTGAAGCTAGCAAGTAAAGGGCTGAAAGCTCTCAATATCCTCCAAGCAACGAGGTATCAAACCAAGTGCGAAGCACGAATTGTAATGGGTCAAGACACTCCACTCCCTCAGCTGGGGCATCGACTAGACGCCACCAGAAGAAATAGCTGCGAGCTAACAGCGTTGGGCATGAACCCCCAACTTCTCGTTTATCCGTTAACCACCCAGGGAAGGGATTGAAAAATGAGAGATTGAAGAATAGAGAGATGTACGCTGAGAGAAAAAGTGAGAAAAGGGCTTTTTCGAAAAAAAAAAAGAGCCTGAGGGCCGAGTGATGTGAGAATCACAAATAAGAAAGGGTGGGAATAATAGCCGAAGAAATTGGCTCCTCGCAAACTGAGAGATCCCTTGTCTTTGTAACACGTCTGTGTGTCGTGTCTTTTGTTTTGTTTACCTCAACTTTTGTTTTGAGTCTTTTCGAGTGTTACTCGATGTGTTTAGGTTGTGTACCTTCTGTTGAGTCGTAGTATGCTGTGTTCAGTTGTAGACTCAATACCCGGTTGAGAACCCTTTTCTCATTTTCAAAAAAATTGTTTTGTGCTCAGAGTGCTGTGCCATTCTCCACATTTGTGCAAAGCAAGACTACTTCTTTCAACGACCGCAGGATTTGACCCGGGTCATGTCAGAATAGTAAAACCTGGACCTATCTGAAGCTTTTTTGGGTTCCGGGCTGCGAAGCAAAAGAAGAAAGGAAAAATTTGGAACGTCTGAGTGTGTTTCAATTTCCGCCGATTCCATCTTTGTATTCCGTCTTTTCAGATTGGACTGTTTGTTCAGGATTCGCCGTGTGCAGAATGAACCAAGCACTGTGTTATGGGCTATGAGTTCAGAATGAGCAGTGTTCAGAATGAGCTGTGTGTTTGAGCTGTGTGCTGGGTAAACCAAGCGCTGTGTTATAGGCTGTGTGTTCAAAATGAGCAGTGGGTTGTATGAGTTGTTTTGTCGTTGGCCGGTTCATTATCTGGTAATTACGATGCAAGTGTTCCAATTTTCAAACAAAAGATCAATCTCACTCACAATGTTTTGTAAAGTGATGCAATGCGATGCGATGCGATGTGATGTACAAATGTAACACTTTCTTTTTTCAAACAAAAAGCTTGTTTCATTTCATCATCTTTTCAAGTACATAGCTTTGAAGAAAACAAAACCTGCCTACGGCAGTACAATATGCTCAAGCTACCAGCAAAAAGAAAAGTAAAACAAAAGAAGAAAAGCAGTAAAAGTCTAGATCAACGTCAAGTGGTCTCAGGCCTGAGGGTCGGTCCTCATCCTCTTCCTGGACGAAAGTCCAGGAGCATCATCGTCAGCACCATCATCTGAGCCTGAGCCCGAGTCATCTCCGATCTCCTCCTTGGACGACTCTGCCTCCGTCTCCGCCTCTGTCTCGGACTCATCATCGTCTGAGATCGGTGCTCGAGAACTGCTCCCAATATGAGTGCGCCCCGCTTTGGTGCGGGGATATACTGTGCCTCCTCGCCCTCCTCCTCGAGTAGAAACAGAAGGCCCAGCTGGAGCACCTCCTGCAGTAGGAATCTGGAATGGAGGCTGAAAAGCACAAATGGCAAACGCATTAGTATGCTACGCAAAGCAGAGTATAAATACTGTGAGCAGTGTATGAATACAAAATACAGTGTATGAGTACAGTGTATGAAAGCTGCGAGCAGTATATCAGTGAAGAATGCAGTGTATGAATGTCGTGAGCAATGCTGTGAACAGTCTGCGGGTTACAGTGTATCGAATGCCGTGAGGGTCGTGTATCGAGTGCTGTGTTGGCGGTGCGAAGCATCAGATTATGTGAAACAGTTTATGTAGAGTTTGAGACTGTGGTCAAAAAGGAACTTACCGGAATGCCGTAGATGGTCAGTAGATCGAGGCTCCGCTGTAACATTCCCATCACCGAAGCAGTCAACTCCAGGGACTGGTGAGTGTACTCGGAGGAAGCCTGCAAAAGTGTTAGAAGTATCAGTATTTTGCGGAATATCAAACAGAAATGAAACGAAATGACTGTGCAGAATGCAAAATGCAAAAGTACATACCGGGGGCAAGCCATGGAATCCAACTAACTCATGATCAGCCGGAGGAGGAGCGATGGGGATCTAGTAAGTCTCCCCAACCTGCCCTCGGCATGTCATCATAGTAGGCAGCTCGGGCCACCTAACCCCCCGCCCTCTCTGGGACCCAGCTCCCCGCTCTCTCCGAGACCCCCGGGACCCACTCCCGCCTCGGGCTTGAGGTGCCCGTGACGCTCCTACCCTCGTTGCTGGTGCCGCTGGTCTCTCCCCCTCAACCCGGCCAGCACCCGTCAGTGGCCGCATGATATAAGTCTGGACGAACTCTGTGTAGTCGCCCTCGTCTATAAACTGCTTATAACTCCGACCAACCGTGTGGTGGGTCAGCTCCGCCAAGGTGTACCTCTCGGTGTACCTCGCGTGGGTAGGAGGAGGTGCTGGAACTTGCTGCTCGAGCACGCCCAAGGTCTGCCGTATGAAGCGCTCTCCAAAGTACCAAGCCCGGCAGACCGGGCCCTCCAACAGAATCCTGGATCGGGCGATCTCTTGAGCGCCCTCACACCGCTCCCGAACCGCGATAGGCAATGAGGCCCATGGCTGCCAGGTGATCTACAAATGAAGTACAATTTGTTATCTACTGTTGTTGAAAATGCAATGCAAAGCGAAGCTTAAATGAACTGCAAGTTCTAAAATACCTCTGCGGCGGTGATGGTGTCGAAGTAGCGACGGAAGAACATGAAAAAATCCCGAGGCCTCCGCTCGCATGTCACGTCGAAGTGGTGGGAGAATGGAATCACAGGGGGCATCTCCTCCTCCGGTACTAGGGCAAGCCTAGGAAAGTAGGCATACACCCACAACTGTATAGTGTGACAGAACAGATATGAGCGGTATACAGATAAAGTAGTATGCAGATAAAGCAGAAAGTAGTGTATTGTGCAGTGTGTGCAGTATACAGCAGTATAAAGCAGATTGCGTGTGCGCAGTGTATGTGGTGTACAGATAATGTAAAGCACAAATGTAAAACAGAGAAGAAGATGTACCTCCCAAGCTCGCCAGTAGCCTTCGAGCAACTGTCCGCTGCGGCGGGACGATGAGCTCATGTAGCCGTAAAGAGTGGCCAAGCTGGCGCCACCCCAGTCATAGCGGCGGATCTGTGTCACGTCCACCAGTGCGCTCAGCAAGTAGAGGGCGGCGGTGTTCGCCCGGTCGGCGAAGAGCGTGGTCCCTAGCAAGAACATAATGAAGCCACGCGCATACTGCTCCTCCTCCTCCTGGGTAGTAGGCGTCTAGATCTGAAAATGAGCCTCGAACCAAGAATATCGCACGAACCCTGCTCGAGCGAGAGGTGGCTGGGTGCCGAGAAGGTAAAGCTAAGCGGCATCCCACTCGTCCATGTCTGTGTGAAAGGGGATCAGATCACCCCCCACCCCAATGCCAGTGAGCATTAAGAAGTCGAGGGGAGTCATCGTCATCTCCCCGGTGGCAGAAAGGTGGAAGGAGTCAGTGGTGTCCTACCACCTCTCCACCAGAGCGGCAAGAAGGGGCCTGCTCGCAGTGAGATGCGAGAGTCCCATGCAGAAGGTCCCGAAATCGGCCTGATCAACGATCTGACGAACTGCGTCAAGTAGCTCCATATACCATCCCTAGGCCTCGACGTTTCCATACCCTCGGAAGGCATAGGAATCTCCCTGTAATTTAAAGCAGGCAGTCGCGAAGCAATATCAGATATGCAATGTTTTTGAAAGCATACAGAATGCATACAAGACAGCGTGTGTGCACGTGTTCAAATTCAAACAGACATTGGGTGCTGGTGTGCTTGCAGAGAACTACAGCATATGATGTGTCAGTGTGCTTGAATGGTTCAGTGGAAAGACAGTGTGTGTGCACGTGTTCAAATTCAAACAGACATCGAGTGCCGGTGTGCTTGCAGAGAACTACAGCATATGATGTGTCAGTGTGCTTGAATGGTTCAGTGAAAAGACAGCGTGTGTGCACGTGTTCAAATTCAAACAGACATCGGGTACCGGTGTGCTTGCAGAGAACTACGGCATATGATGTGTCAGTGTGCTTGAATGGTTCAGTGGAAAGACAGCATATGTGCACGTGTTCAGATTCAAGCAGGTATCGTGTGCGGGTGTGCTCGCAGTGAACTACAGCATCTGATGTATCGGTGTGTTTAAGTGGTTCAGTGAGAAGACGACGTGTGTGTATGCGTTCAAAGATCAAACAGATATCGAGTGTAGGTGTGTTCACAGTGGACCACAGCATACGATATACCAGTGTATCTGAGTTAAGTAGTTAAAGAACAATATCGACTGGCACAGTTATATGTTCTACATTGCAGAAAATGAAACGGGGAAGAGTGTACCTCAGAAGCGCCGTATGATAGATGTGACTCTGGCTCGCGCAGTAGAAGCTCTAGTGGCGCGCCTCACGCGTAGCTCTGGAAGTGGCGAAGGCTGTCAGGAGGGAGCACATGCACCGCCGGCCTATAGGTCGCCAAATCGAATGGTCGGATGCGGAGAGGGAGGAGCTCGACCTCGGGGTCCACATCCATCTCCGGGGGAGCCCCGCCCTGTGGAAGATCGTCTGCCATGTCGAGTAGGGTGCGAAAATGGCCAGAAATGTGAAAACCGAGCGAGAATGTGAAAAGTCAACTGGAAAGTCAACCCCGAGAGGGTGAAAAATGGCCGGAAAGGTCGAAGTGTGGAAAAGGCACAAGAATCAAGGTAAACTCGGGGGAAACAAACCCCGAGTGGTGGAAATCAAGAAAGAGGCACCGAAAACAAATTTTGTTCGGTTCAAAATGCTCGAAACGGCGAGGGTTTCGTGAATCGAACGTCGAAACGGGCCCGAAAATCGAAAAAATGATGGATCGAAGGAAGAAAAATCGCCTAGAGAGAGAGGGCAAGAGTTTTCGAGCAAGAGGCAAGTAAAGAAATAGGGTTTAAAGCCCTATATTTAAAGACCCGTGCCGAATTGACAAAACTGCCCCGAACAGGCATTTTTGCCCGGTCGGCCAAATAGATGGCCGGTGGCCTTATTTTGTGGCCGGTGGATGGCCGGTGGTTTCCCCCGATGGCTGGTGAGTCTCCTACACCCTTGTTTCGGTCAGATATGTGGTTTGGGGCTCTCTTTGCTCAAGACAGTGCAAGAAACTGCATTTTTGAAGCTTAACCGGTCTCTGTGCCGTGTCTTCTGTACGTAGCACTCAAATACGTGCAAGGTGTATTCTTTTCGTATCCTTTTGTATCTTGCAAAGTCCGGAAACAGCTTTAAATACGTTGCATTGTTATGCATATCTCCTATACGTTGCAGCGCGCATCATACTCGCATTGTCATGCACATATGTTATGCGTTGTCACGCACGCCACACTTCCATTGTTTTGCATCTTCTTTAGGTCGCATTGTCATGCGCACCTCACATGCATTCACATGCATGACCCTTGTCACACGTTGTCACGCATACCTCACGCACATTGTCATGCATCTCCTCTTACCTCGCATTGTCATGCGCAGTTCATTCGCATTATCATGCATTTCAAAAAAACAAACATGCATTATCATCCACATTTCATTTGCATTATCATGCATTTCAAAAAAAAAACAACAAAAAAAAAAACAAACATGCATTGTCATGCATTTTCTTACCACGCATCGTTATGCACACCTTACACACATTGTCATGCATATCATGCATTTTTCCTTACATTGCATTGTACATAAGTTTACATGCATACTGTAAATAAACATTGTACATAAGTTTACATGCATATTGTATATATAGCATTGTAAATAAAGCATTGCATGCATTTGCTGCATCCTCCATTTATGGCTTGCGTCTTTCCAAGTTGAGCTTGGTCTGGTATGTGGCCATACTTTTCACGTTGAAACACGGTTATGATATTTTGTGTACGCACCTAGTGTTGTGGGTGACAGCAATGTTTCCGTGTTAAACGCGGCTTGTATGTGTCCATGCCTTTCCTAGGCAAGATACGGTTTGGCCGCGTGCCTCATCCATTGTATAAATCGCATTACAGCATACATTACATGCATATTGTATATATCGTATTGTAAATAAAGCATTTCATGCATTTGCTGCATCCTCCATCTATGGCTTGCGCCTTTCCAAGTTGAGCTTGGTCTGGTATGTGCCCATACTTTTCACGTTGAAGCACGGTTATGATATTATGTGTACGCACCTAGTGTTGTGGGTGACGGCACCGTTTCCGTGTTAAACGCGGCTTGTATGTGTCCATGCCTTTCCTAGGCAAGACACGGTTTGGCCGCGTGCCTCATCCATTGTATATATCGCATTACAGCATACATTACATGCATATTGTATATATCGCATTGTAAATAAAGCATTGCATGCATTTACTGCATCACATCCATCTATGGCTTGCGCCTTTCCATGTTGAGCTTGGTCGGGTATGTGCCCATACTTTTCACGTTGAAGCACGGTTATGATATTATGTGTACACACCTAGTGTTGTGGGTGACGGCACCGTTTCCGTGTTAAACGCGGTTTGTATATGTCCATGCCTTTCCTAGGCAAGATACGGTTTGGCCACGTGCCTCATCCACTGCATTCACTGCATTGTAGTGTAGTTGATAGCATTCAATATTTAGGATCATGGTCGCTCCTGAGCAGAGCATGCCTCACTTATGTCATTCCACCCAATTACTTGTTCTCGTGTTCTGCCTACACACACATAGTTCTGCATGTGTACGCGCCTATTCCACTGATGGGATTATGGTTTGAGGGTGTCGACACCTTTTCTATGGTAGACGGATTTTGCATCTCCATCATCTTTATGACATTTGTGTGGTTTTGTACTGCCTGGGGTTTGATCATCTCGAATGCATTGCATATCATTTGCATTGTTTATACATAGTTTTGTAAATATTGCATTGTCATGCATCTATTCCGCATTGTTATGCGCCACGTATAGGTCGCATTGTCATGCACCTCTTCACTCACGTTGTCACGCACTTTCAATTGCATTGTTATGCATACTTCTAACAATATTGTACCTGTTAAGTTTCTTTCTCTTTCAGGCACGATATTGTATGTACGGTTCATTTGAAGCTGGCGCGACCAGACGAACTGCACAGGTATTGTATTCTCCGCGTCAAACATAGCGAGAATTACATAATTCTCTTACATCCTTTCTGCATTGTAGTGTAGCTTGGTGCTACCTTAAAACTGTTGCATGATTTGCTTCGTTACAGCTTTCTTTGCATGATCATAAGTTATGCTCGGCTTTGTGCATTGTTTTGCATTTTGCCCTTGCCTTCGGGCGCATATCTTTGTCTGTAGCTTGTATGCTTTGTCTAAGTCTTCGGCCTTGTCAAAAATGGGTCGTCTCTGGGCTTTGACACTCACTCCCGTCATTATTATGACTTTCGAGTTCTGTCAAAGAGGGGCAACTGTAGACACCCCATTTTTGATCGTCCTCAATACTTGGATGTCAGCGTTTGAACACTCGGTGATCATCCATGTTCGTGTTCGTTTTGAGTTCTCGGAGGCCTCGGCTACGCGCCCTGCTTTAGGATCTCTCAACTTGTTTGTTTTTGTGTTTGGTTTTGCACCAAATACAGGTTGTTTTGCTTCTGAGGGTGGGAAATAGCTTGTTGGCCATCCCCACACCTCACCGGCCATGGCTTGAGGCCACCGGCCATGTTTTCTTGCCACCGGCCATTGGTGATGGCCGGTCGGCACTCTTGGCAGTCGGCCGGCCACCTTTGTTGGTCAAATGGCCACTTTTGTTGGTCGACCACTGTTCATCTGCTCTTGGCAGATATTTTGTGCCAGCTGGCACCCACTTTGCACCCCCTCCATACACGTGTATGGAGGGATTTCCCTCTTGCTTAGCTTGTTTTGTAAGCTTTGCAAGAGTGGAGTCCTATAAAGGGAGGGCTCCTCCTCCTTCCTCAAGGGTTCCAAGAAATTCCAGAGCTCTGAGATTAGGGTTAGAGGATTGTGTATCTATTCTATCTCTATATCTCCATCTCTTCCATATTGTGTGTGTATTAAGGTGTTTTGTTCATAGTTTTGCATACAAACACCCTGTATTACACTTTCCTTTGGCTACTGAGGTGCTAAGGAGTGATTTTCAGAGTTCTTGAGTTGATTTAAGCTTAGAGAGACCAGCTGGAGCATTGTTCTTGAAGAGGTCTTCAAGGGTAAGAACTTTCCTCCTTTATTCCCCATTTTTGCTTAGGCTTTTAGCCATCCTTGCATATGTTTTTAAGCTTTGTGTATAACTAATAAAAGTTCTAATTTTGAGTGCTTAAAATAGTTGTTTAAGGCTGTTTTGGTGTTTGGGGTTTTTTGACCCCTCTTAGGCCTTGTTTGGCCTCATTTTTGTGCATTTTTGGTGAGCTTCGGGACCACCTTGTCTTGGCCTTCCCACCACTGAAATCCAGAGGGATTTCAGTGGTGGGGATGGAGTTTTAAGGTCCTAAGAAGGAGAGGGCCATCCCCTCTCCTTATTGTCTTCAATACTTGCCATTTTAGCCTCATGTGTGAGCACCTTGTTTAAGTCCATGTTGGCCATGTCTTAGCTGGTATTTGATAGTATTTTTCCATGGTTTACCTCTGTTTTAAGTTGGTTTAGACACACCATGCATGCTTTGCATACTTGTCTTGTAATGCCATGAAATTGCCTTAACATGCTTTGTGCTTTGAGCCTTGTTTTTAGCATGATTTTGGCTTAGCTTTGTGAAGCTTTTATGCATGTTTTAGTATGCTTGAGGTCTGTTTTTGGTTGTTTGGGCCATCCATAGCTTGCTTTGTATAGCTACCATGCAATCTCCCTTCTAGGCCTTGAGTGTCGGCCCCTCTAGCATGCTCTCCTTGCATCATTTCAGTGGTTTGGCTCCACTTATCATGTCATTTCAGTCCATATAGCATGTTTGTATGCTTGCATTTATGGCTCCTTTGATGCTTCAAAAGGTTTGTGTTTTATGCTCCATGTTTGGACCTTTGTGCATGCCTTTAGATTTAGGCCATTTAGATGCCATCTAAGTGGTTTTTGGGGCTTACTTTGGCATGATTTAGGACTGTTTTGGTTTACTTTGGTCATTTGCTTCATGTGTCACATGACCATAGTTTAAGTCCTTGGACTTTGTTGCATGCCTTGATTGCTTTGTTTAGTTGGTTTGGCACCATCCTTAACATGATTTTCAAAGCTTAAGATATATGCCATTTGTCCATGTTTTGTCCCTTTTAAGTGTGCTTAAAAGTTGCTCTTTGATGCACAAGTGTTGGACCATGTTTGCATGCATGTTTGTATGTGCATTTGCCTTCATTTCCTTGGCATTTGGCCACTGTTTTGGGCCTATTTGAGAGCTGCCCAAATTGGTATAAGTCCATTGTTCGCATGTTGTTGCATGCTCACCTTGCGTGTTGTTGCATGCTCGACCTACCGCATGTTGTTGCATGCTTGAATCACATTGCATTTGGCATGCACTTCCTTGATTAAGTTGCTTAACATGTTACATGTCTTGCATACTTACATGTTTACATTGCATCTTGCATGCTTGATTAACTCGCATACTTGGTACATGCTTGTTCGCTTAGGCTGTGTGCCTAGTATACATTGCTTGTTCACATGTTTGATAGGTTGTCACATGCTTGCATGTTTGCATGTTTGTCCCCATGCTCATGTTGCATACTTAGCTCGCATGCTTAGGTTGCATTTTGCATGCATGCCTTGCCTCTTGAATTGCCATGATAGAGGTTGGGTCCCTTGTGTGTTTATGTGCATTACATTTGACATCAAAATGCAGAACTTGGCTTCTTGGGCCATCATGCATGGAAATGCGTGATTGATGGCCCGAGGGTCGAAGACCAAATTCCCTTGAGTCCATAACATGATGGGGAGGTTGGTGGTGCAAATATTGTTTGAAAATGCATTTCCATGCCTTGTCTGTCCTCTGCTACTGTCAAAACAGGATTCTGCAGACATAGATGGCCGACCGACCAAATTGAGTGCCGGCCGACCACAAATCTCTGGCCGAGAGCCATACCAATTGTTGATGACCACTTTCCCATGGACGGTGACCATTCTTCATAGCCGGTGGCACCCCACAGTGTTCAGAGAGTGCTCTTTGGGACTTGTGCAGTCCTCAAAGGAGAAAAACAGTGAAAACAGAGGTAGCTTGTGCATGGTGGTGGATTTCTGAGCGGAGTCGAGCACGCATGCATTGGACCCTCTTCCCGAGGCTGTTTTATCGCTTTATTAGCTTAGTTAATTTGCTTAACTAGTTAATTGGTTTGTAACTATTTAATTAGCTTGTTAGTTGATGAAATTGTATTGTTCTTTCAGTCCCTCCGAGCGAGGGCGAATTTGTAATAAGTGTGCGTGTGTGCGATGCATGTCTTCCAACCCCCACTTCTTTCTCCCTTTTACTTACCTGCTTTTGATGGTTAGTATTAAGACATGTTTTGATTAGCATACTTATGATAGCATGTTTGCATCCATTCATTTGTATTGCATGCACTGGGCTCGGCGCATCATACTAATTACATAGTATTTCAAATCTATCTTGAATACATGTCAAGTTGCATTTCACATGCCATCCATAGATTAGTCGAGCCTATTCTAGCTGCATTTTGCTTGCGATGCATTAGCCATCTTAACATGGACTTGGATCATACATTTGATTACTAACATGTTCCTTGTTTTGGCTTGGAGTACTAGGTGAGTGTTTATGCTTTAGCGTCTCGCATGAGTGTGAATGTTAACATGAAAGCATGCTTGCTATAAGGCTAACTGCTTAGTAAATTTACTGCCTGAATGCCTGTGGGTGAAGGTTGGATTGTTTGAGTTGGAACAACTCGTTGAAATTCGTGTTTTAGCCTACTTGCGAGTAGCAAATCTCAAACTGTCTTTCAAACAAGCGGATACGCAATGCTTCGTTCCAAATTAGGCGATCTAGTCTATACTTTTGTGTTGTGCGCATCACATAGTAAGATTAGCTAATTAACCGGAATAAGAATGCATAATGTTTTCAAAACTAGATATCATGGTTAGTAGAGGCCGATCTTTGATCGGGCGAGCGGGGGTGCTCATAGCTGACCTTCCCCAATCGTACCCAAGTTCCTGAGCCGAGGCAACTTTGGTGATGACGGTCACGTCGCCTTAGGCAACGAGTCAGGGTTTCCTAAATTCCCCCATAAAAATTATTTAGGTGACGACTCTGTATCTGGCAAAGCAGTCCATGTTTGACACTTCTTTCTAAAATCTGTTTTTCAAAACGATTTGCCGGATTTGGACCCTTTGATGATTCATCGGTCTTGCATTGCACTCTGCGAGATTAGATACAAGACCGTGACATTAAGTCCTGAACTGTAGTGAGCCCAATGAACAAAACGGGATTTCTCCCGGGACGTTCGGGGACGCCTACACTATCAAACCTACCAAAAGAAAATAAAATAAATTTTGCCCAATTGGTTATGACTAAATCTATAAAATTACCCAAAAGTCTTTACTAGATAAAGGGTTAAATTCATTTTATCCCCTTGTAGTTTGAGACTAGAGCACTTTATGCCCTATTGTTCAAATATAGTCAGAAAGCCCCCGTGTGGTTTTGAACTAAATTGCCACCGTTAGTTTTTTCATCCAAATTAACGGAAGGTGTATTACACACACAATTTTTTAGAGTGAGTTTGTTTTTTGAAAAATTAGAATGAAATTAAAACAAGAAAAATACAACTTTATCCCATTTTCTCTAAACCTAAAATTAGATAATATGTTAATTAAAATAAAATAAAATATAATTAAGATTGATGATCTAAAGTGTAAAATATAATTAAGAATTGATTTAAAATATAATTAAGTAAAATATAAAATAAACAATAATTAGGAATTGATCTAAAATGTAATCAAATTAAAATTAGATTAACATGTTAGATATTATAATAAATAATTAAGAATTTAAGATTAATTGTGATATAAAATATAATAAATTAAAATTAGATTTAAAAATTATTAATTACAATAAATAGTTAAATATTTAGGATTAATTGTGATCTCAAATATAATTAAATTAAAATTAGAATAAAAATTTAAGAATTACATTAAATAATTAAGAATTTATAATTAATTTTGATTTAATTGAATTAATACTAGATGTTACAAATTATAAATATGAGAGATGAGAGAGAAAGAAACTTAAAAAAAAATATAAGATTTAATGATATTATAGCCATTTCACATCTATATATAGTTAACGGTTTTAATGGTTGCATTTTAGTTCAAAACTACATGGGTGGCGTATGGATATTTTTTAAAGACAAAGAGGTAACGTGCTATCAAACCATACCACAGAGAGATAAAATAGATTTTGCTCATATATAAAAGACTACTTTGTTATTTTTTGTAAAATAAGTAGAGTAATGCCTTTTCTCTACCAATCCCATGAGATTGGATTATGAACCTCACATTTCCCATGGGATTATTAATTCCATCCTTTGGGGTATTAACAATCCTATGGGATAGTTTGTCACATAACTATGGTTACAGCCAAACAAGATTTAAGTGGAACGCACCTAATTCCCACCACCATTTGAGAAGGACAATAAATCTCGTAAGTATTGCATTTAATGCACATTCTAAAGTAGTGCATATAATATACATCCTAAAGGGGTGTGTACCATTAAATCTTCCCGGATTTATACCCACTGAGCAATGATTAGTAAAAATACCCTTTCCTTCAATCAATTAACTTATAATCACACCATTTCATTTTTAAAAATTAATAAATATTTTTAATCATCGTAAATACTTTCTAACATTTTAAAATTGTATTATAGGCACTATTATTTGTTGAAAATACACTAACATCCTTGACATGGATAGATTAATTAGGATCCAACAAGAGTCTAGGGTACAAAACTACTCTAGCATCATCAAAGACTTGAGTGACAATATTATTAGGAATAGTAAAATAAACTACTAAGCCTTCATTTGCTAAGATATCCGCACAAGCGTTGGATTCACTGAGGATATGATTAATTCCCTTCACCTCTAGATGCTCCATGAAGCACCTGCAATCACAAATGAGGTTGCTAAGATGGTGGAGATTTGAAGTCTTTCCCAGCACTAGCTAGTTGTCGAACTGTCAATGAATCCACTTCTACATCAAGATTTGTGATATTGAGGTTTCTTGCTAGTTGAAGACCGCCTCTAAGGCCTTATAACTCAGTTGCAACACGGGTAGTGTGGCCAATGTTGCGGTTGAAACTTCAAATCCATTGGCCAAGCCAGTTTCTGATGATGCCTCCAGCTGATGCTGCTCTTGGGTTGCCCTTCGCTGCTCCATCAGTGTTTTATTGAATTTGGAATTGTCAGGGGGTTTCCACTTCATGAGAGATGGATTTATACCTGGGGGATTTGGGAAGGTAGTTGATGAATTCCCATTCAATGGCTACGACCATAGTCAATTTGTGGTTTAAAGTAGGGGAGGGTTGGCTTGAAAGACAAAGGCATTCGTATGCTTCAAGATGGCCCAACAGATAAGAGGAAAGAGAACACACCACAATGTATTGGAATAATGGGATAGCGAATTTGTGCAGTTGGTTAGAACCCAGTTAGAGAGCTCACATATACCTCTGGCATTTACAGACACTTTCTAACATTCAGTTAAAATACACAGACGACCCTTCACATTGCAGTTAGGGACCCCTTTAGTATTTTGGTAAAATTTAACATCACACATATTTATTTAAATTATATTTTTATAGCAAGATAGGGTCAAAATTATTATCCTGAATTGCATACATTGAGTTCAAAAAAAAAAAGAAAAAAGAATTGCATACATCTTTTTTTTTTTAAATAATTTTATATGTTTGTACCTATAGGCATAAACAGACAAACCAATTTAAATTATCACGTATATTCATTTAAGTTACAGTTAGGAGTGTCAAATTGGCCGGGTTTGGGCTAACCCGGCCAAGGTCCCATCGGGCTCCCACTGAAACTCGAGCTAGGCCGGGTTGGCCCATCTTTAAAATTTTGCAATCTAGTGTAGACACCCTATTTTGACTGACAATCGACACTTAGGTGCTTGAAATGCTTCCCAAAGATGAAAGATATCATAATTTCAACCTTAGAGATGCTTGAAATTGTTAGAGCTATTGTATTGCCATTTTTGTGCCAAAAACTATTTTTTTGGGTCAAAATTACCGTTTATTGATTTGCCTCGAAGGCCTATTTTCACCTAGAAAAAAATGGAATTTGAAAATTTCTATTTCACCTAAAATTGTTTCCCTTTGAATTAGCTTTCCAACTCCACTTGATTTGCCTCAATCTGATGTCGAATGAAAAAGATATGTCTAAAATACAAAATGTTGTCAAAGATTTGCTTGGACTGTATTGCGAATTGAGCGGGAGGTGTCATAAGTTAGCGATGAGGGATCCCTAGGGGGACTTTTCTTGGCCCCTAAGGTTCCTTTTGCCTATAAATATACCTCCTCCTCCATTTTCAAAGGTTGAACACTCAGACCAATTTGGAGATCTTTTTAGTAAGTTTGAGAGTGAAACCTTACAATCTTAACCCTAAGTCCAAAAACATGAACCCTAAACAGCAGCTCTACTAATCTAAAGTAAAGTGAATCAAAGTGAAATCCAAGCTTGAAGGAAGCAATCAAACAAGGAATCTTGTCTTTTTACGTGCTCTTCGGTTTGATATTCAAATTAACGAGTAAGTCTTCCATTTTTCTGTATTTTCAAAATGCGTTAATCATGTTTTATATAGATGATCATGATTAGGGTGTTAGTTAGCACAAAAGCATCATGTAGGTTAGCTTATCTGCATGTTCTTTGGTTTTAGGTTAGTTTATTCATAATATAAACATGCATATGGCCCAGTTTAATCATCACGTGATATTTAGCATGTTTATTTTTTGTGTTAGTTGATTTGTGCGCATTAAATCATGTTAGTAGCCATTAAATCGGGCTTAGGTTCATGATTGCTTGGTTAGTTGCATGTTATAGGTTGATGTTTGACGCTAGGTTGTGGAATCTGGGTAAGTTTTCTCAATCTCCATAGCATGGGTTTGTCCATGTTGCATTCTTCTTTTCAATAAATCATGTTAGATGCTTTTCTATGTAAAATTGGTTGTTTTGGATGCTTTTTTTGGATATTGTTTATTTTAGATTAAGTTTATGACCATGATTTATTAAAACCTATTCTTATTAGAAAATCACTATTTTTAAGAAATATGACTTTATTTTTTTAAATCTGAAATAAATGATATTTATTTTATTCAAATCACATTGTTTTAGGATTAGTAAAGGTTTTAGGATTAATAATGAAACTTGTATGAAATAATTAATCACTAAACTCATAAAATAGAATATTAGTAGAGGCCAAACTTCGGATTGGGCAAAATGCTCAACATTGACACGTGAAACATGTTGTGCATTTGTTCCACACCCGGCTGTAAAGCAACCATATTGGCAACGGGACCAAGTCTCTCCATAATCTGGAATGGCCCAATATACCGGCGTGACAACTTACCCTTCTCACCGAATCTCGACTGGCATTGCACTAGAATTACACGGATGAATACATGGTCGCCAACTTCATATTCAAGTGGCCTCCTTCTAATATCTGCATAGCTGTTTTGTCTGCTTTGTGCTGTCTTGAGCCTTTGTTGAATAACTTTGATCTTTTCGGTGGTGGTTTGTACAATTTAGAGCCAAAGTAAGACCCTATCCACGACTTCTGTTCAGTAGACTGGTGATCTACATTTTCTGCCATATAAGGCTTCATACGGTGCCATGCCAATCCTGGAGTGGAGGCTGTTATTATACGCAAACTCTGCTAGTGGTAAGTAATCTTCCTAACTCCCTCGAAAATCTAAGGCACACATTCGGAGCATATCTTCCAAAGTCTGTATAGTTCGTTCCGATTAGCCATCAGTTTGTGGATGGAACATGGTGCTAAGTCTCAATAATGTTCCCATTGCTCTCTGTAGGCTTCGCCAAAATAAAGACACAAATTTCGGATCTCTATCTGACACAATAGATACCGGCACTCCATGCAAACGGACAATTTCATCAACATAAATTGTAGCCAATCGATATGCATCGTAAGTTGTTTGAACAGGAAGAAAATGTGCAGATTTAGTCAGTTTATCGACTATAACCCAAATAGAATTCGTACTTCTTGGGGTTCGAGGCAGACCAACAATGAAGTCTATAGTAATATGATTACATTTATATTCCAAAATAGGGAGAGGTTGAAGTAGATCTGCCGGTTTCTAATGTTCAGCTTTAACTTGTTGGCACTAAAGACACTTGGACACATATTATGTAATTTCCCGCTTCATATTAGGCCACCAATAACTTTGTTTCAAATCCTGATACATCTTGTTATTGCCTGGATGCATCGCAAACATTGACTCGAGGGTTTCGTCCAGAATTTTCTTCTTCAAATCAAAGATGTTCAGAATACACAATCTGTTTTTGAAGTTCAGCAATTCATTCTCTACACTAAACCCTGGTCTCAGATTTGATTCAGATTCATCAATTACTTTCTTGAAGAGCTCATCCTCCTTTTGTTTCTGTTTAAGCTCATCAATAATTGTCGATTAAGCTAAAATGGCGACTATCATTCTGCCATGTTCATGTAATACTACTTCAATCTCAGATTTCACACAATCTTGCGAGATTTCATTTTGTTCAGTGAGTAGACAAGCCAAGTTCCCCGTCGATTTTCTACTCAATGTGTCAGCAACTATATTAGCTTTCCCCAGGTGATACTGAATCTGGAGATCATAATCTTTTATCAGCTCAAGCCATCTTCTTTGTCACATATTCAATTCTTTTTAGGTAAAGAAGTACTTTAGACTTTTGTGATCCGTATAAACCTCGCATTTTAACCCATACAAGTAATGACACCAGATTTTTAGAGCAAACACAACGGCAGCCAATTCCAGGTCATGCGTTGGGTAGTTCTTTTCATGTGGTCTCAACTGTCTGGAGGCATACACAATTACTCTCTCATTCTGCATTAATACACAACCCAGACCATTATAAGAAGCACCACTAAATATCACAAAATTTTTCATACCTGAAGGCAATGTCAACACTGGTGCAGTAGTTAATCTCGTTTTTAGTTCTTGGAAGGCAGATTCCCTCTCATCATTCCACTCAAATAGTTTTCCTTTTTCGAGTTAGTTGGGTAAGCGGTACAGCTATTTTTGAAAAGTCTTTTACAAATCGTCTGTAATAGCTAGCTAAGCCCATGAAACTGCGAACTTCCGTTACATTTGTCGGTGTCGGCCAGTTCACACTTGCCTCTATCTTCGGTGGGTCCACAGAAATCCCGTCTCTGTTAATGACATGCCCTAAGAAGACAACTTTATCCAACCAAAATTCATATTCCTTTGGTTTAGCAAATAATTTCTTTTCTCTAAGTGTTTGCAAGATAGTTTTCAGATGTTGTTCATGTTCAATTCTACTCTTTGAATATATCAAAATATCATCAATAAAAACCACAACAAACTCATAAAGATAGGATTTAAAAATTCGGTTCATAAGATCCATAAACGTCGCAGGTGCATTAGTCACTCCAAATGGCATAACCAGAAATTCATAATATTCGTACCTTATTTTGAGTGCGGTTTTCTCAACATCCTCTACTTTCACCTTCAATTGGTGGTATTCCGATCCCAAATCAATCTTTAAAAACACTTGTGAACCCTGCAACTGGTCAAATAAATGATCAATTCAGGGCAATGGTTGTTTATTCTTGATTGTTACCTTGTTCAACTACCGGTAGTCAATACACAAACGTAAGGTCCCATCTTTCTTCTTTACAAATAAAACAGGTGTGCTCCATGGCGAAGTGCTCGATCGGATAAACCTTTTATCAAGCAAGTCTTGCAATTGTTCTTTCAATTCTTTCATTGCCACGGTAGACATTATGTAAGGAGTTTTTAAGAAAGGTTGGGTGCCCAATGCAACATTAATAGTAAACTCTATTTCTCTGTCAACAAATTCTCCTAGTAATTCATTTGAGAATGCATCCAAGATTTCTCTTACAACAGGAATACTGTCTATTTCAACATTCATAGATTGCTCAGTGAATATGCTACACAAGTAACCCTGATACCCCTTCCTAAGTTGTTTACATGCTTTCATTGCTGAAATTAGATAAAGTGGAGGCACTACACCATTACCAACAAACACAAACTCATCATGTCCTGGTGGTCTGAACAAAACCTATTTTGTTACACAGTCAATAGTAGCACAGTACTTAGACAACAAGTCCATTCCCAGAATCACATCAAAATGTCTAATGTCTAATGTCCAAAGGTAACAAATCCACATATAAAATAGCACTGCCAATATGCATATCAAAAATACAATACACAGATGTACATAACACAGATTCCCTAGACGGAACAGATACACATAACAAATATGGCAATGATTCTAGGGGTCTATTCAATCTAGATGCAAATGTAGTAGACACGAAGGAATGTGTTGATTCGGAATCAATTAACCAAAAGCATCTTGATTACATATAGAAATAGTACCTGAGACAATGACTTCTATATTTCATGTGTCACTTGGGACAAGTGCAAAGACTTCCCTTGTCTCATTGTGTCTCTGGCAGTAGCGGGCCTCGTGGTATTCCCTAGTATTGGGATTGATCTAGTCGAGCTAGCAGCCGATTTTCCACTCCTTTGTTGTTGAATTTGGGTACATTCCCTTGCCATATGTCCCGCTTTACCACATTTAAAGCAAGCCCCGAAAATACAGTAAAAAACCCCACAATGTTTCTTACCACACTAATTACATATTGGTGCCGTATCTCTGGTGGAGCCCGAAGTACTTGAGGATCTCATATTCCACTTTTTCGACGATCCCCTCTTTGAGGAAAAAGCCATGTCTCTTACTTTTCCAGTCAGTTGGTGGTTTACTCTGATTGGCCATATTAGTTTCTGACATTAAAGCCGGGTTTAACACATCAACGTAAGTATGCAGTTTGAGTACATTCACTCTTTCTTGAATATCATTGTGGAGACTGCCCTCAAACTTTATTGCCTTCTTATAGTCAGTGTCAACCATATATGGTGTGGACCTGGCCAATTCTGTAAACTTTGGCTCGTATTCTGCCACAGTTATATTGCCTTGTTTATGCCCCTCAAATTCAAACACTTTTCTATTGCGAGCACATTGTGGGAAGTATTTATCATAAAAGAGCTCAAGAACCCATGTCTAGTCTACGCCCTTGTTGTCATCACGAATCAACAGCCACCACCTTCTTGCTTCATCTTCCAGTGTAAAGGTGGCCAAATGTACTTTCTGTGTTTCAAGGCATCGAAACACTTCAAACAGTTTCCCAATACCAAGGACCCAAGCCTCAGCCTTCAACAGATCTACTCCCCCGTGGAATAGTGGTGGTTTCATTTTCTTAAGTTCTTTGGTGAGAGTTATTGTTCAGTCATCGCTTTGCAAGTATTGCACAAGTTGTACCGAAGATGGGGGTGGCAGTTGTTGCCATTGTTGTTGTTGCCTCAGTGTTCTGCCATGTCCTGTATCAATCTTTCCATTCTAACTAATCTAGCAGTAAAGGATTCATCTATCTCCTCAACTCTTGTTCTCATTATTATCTTATGAGACTTGCATTATACTTCATACAAAAACAATGTACACAATATCCATAGATAGAAAGAGCACGCGTATACAGATAGGCAACTGTACATATATCATGTAGTCATATATTTCATAACACTTTAGCATATTCTTAATGCATTTAAGCACATATTTATCAAATGAATGCAACTTAGGTCATTTCTAGACTCTATTGCTTAGTTGGAAAAGTATGTGAGTTACTAACTCGTGCTCTGATACCACTCTGTCATGACCCAAACTCATCCCTATAGATTAGGATCATAACCGACCAGCAATCATGAGGTTACCTACGGCCTTAAATAGAAATCAAATCGTGATGAATAATAGAGGGGCCAAAAGAGGAAGCAAAATGTAAATCATTGTCCAATGAGCTTGTACATAAATGACATGGAACAATTTTTTTTTTTTTTTTTTTACTCGTATTAATAATAACTCACACATTCATACAAAAAGAACATCATTCATGTCCAGGAACAATTATACAAAATCTTCCAAGCCAAAACTTATATACAAAAGCGGTCGTACATGACCAACAAAAGTAACCCAAGGACAAACAAAAGATTAAGAATAACGCCTCTTGCGTGAGGCATCCCAGGTTGACCTCCCAAAACTTGGTTTTCTCATAGATCACTGGGGTTGTGGTTGGACATCCCGCTGGTCACCTACATACATATAAATAAAGAGTGTGCGAATGCCTAGTGAATAATACCAGAGTAAAGAGGTTATATGAATAAGACTCTTATACAGGTAAATCATACTCATGAGCAGCACATGAAGATTATTATAAAATAAAATAAAATAAATGATTTCAGGTCCATTCCATTATGCTCAAGGCATATCAAAGGGGCAAAATGACCTTGGGTCCAAACATTTATTTATATTCTTATTCATGTGCATCTTCAAATTCATGATCATGTTCACATTTAATGGATCCATACAAAAATGACCATCCGGTCCTTCAAAACACATGTACAAAATGATCTTAGGTCCATCATTTCAAACGTGTGTTTATAGTCATGATCACGTTCATATTCATATGCATATTCAAAACGACCTTTGGCCTAATCAATTCATACACGTGTTCATAGTCATGACCATGTTCACATTTGTATTCATATTCAAAACGACATTTGGTCCAATCAATTCATACGTAAGATGAACTTAGGTCTATCTTTTCAAACATTCTTGACAGTGTTAGACCCATTCTGTGTCCTTGTCAAATATACCAAATGACCTTGGGCCCATTACGTATTCCCACCAACCATACCAAACGGCCTTGGGCCCATTTTGTATTCATACAAAACGACCTCCGGTCCAATCTTATGGTTTCATGCTTATCAATTACTTTTTCAAGCCTTTTACAAGCCTTTAATGAATCAGACAAGTGGGATACTTTCAGAAAGCTTACCACATAGGTAGTATTTAGAAAATAACATATACAAAAATATCTTTACTAAGATATTAGTCACAGTGTTCCGTTGGCTGATTCATCCTCAGAGTTGACCCTACACAATTCGTAACACATACAAAAATTGGGTCACAATACAATTCAATCCGTTCCTTAACTCGTTTAATGTTCTTAGGCTTCTTTCATGTTCTTTCATTCATTTAGAATGCTTATGTATACTGAAGAATGCTTCGAAAAGAAAAACAACAAAAATTGAAACATAAAACAACTTTTCAAAGTTTCCTGAAATAGGGCATTTTGCTCTAGCGCAACATTGGTCGCTCGAGTGGTTCAACAATTTACAAAGGGTTAGCTCGAGCGCACACTTGGTCGCTCGAGTTGTCTGTAAAGACTACCAAGGTATTAGATGCTTGATTTTCACGCTTGATAGTCGCTCGATAGTTGCTTGAGCCAAGTGTTGAACAAATGTGGGTTCGCTCGAGTGCACACTTGGTCGGTCAAGCCATTATGCAATTGTCAATTGGGAGCTCGAAATGTGCGCTCGAGCCACCTTTTGGTTGCTCGAGCGGTCTGTCGAAATTCTAGAAATTTCAGAGTTTTGTTTGAGCTTCAAACACATATCCATGGTTCCAAATTCATGCACGACTCACTCAAATATGGAAGAACACTCCCAAATACATATATTTGAAGCAAGTTTCAATCCTTAGTTCAAAATTCCATGAATTCATCAAAATTCAAACCATGAACTTCATGTATGTGAACCATTTTTCAAGTCTTGCATCCATAGAATTTTAAGCTTAGAATCGGACTCTAAAACATGATAATTCATCCATGCATGTAAGATATAATTTGCAATTCATTATAGTTTACAACGTTCATGCTCAAAATTGAAGAATCAAAACAAATTCATGCATGCACGCCCAAATTAATCACAATTCCTACAATCTTTGCTCAATTCAAATGCTTAACTACACATTCTTCTTGAATTCACATTTTTATGACTTAAGTTCATGAATTTAGAGTTAAATCACTTACTTAGAGCCTTAATTCCTCCAATCCTAGTAAGTTCTTGAGCCTAGCTTTACTATCCTTCAATTTCTTGAGCAAACCCCAAAGCTTTCCTCTTCTCTCTCTTGAATTCTCACTTCTCTCCTCTATATTGTGTATAATCTCAGCAAGGTATAGAAGATGAGCTCAAGTTATGAGCCTAGGAACTAATTTAGCATATATATATAGTGATTAGCTAAAGCTAATTAACTAAGGGTTAGTTTAATTAATTAAGGTCCATTATTTAATTCAATCTAATTAATTTGATTCGAATCAGTTTTTAATTAAATTTTACCGTAGGCTCTAAAAATCATACTAATCACAATGGTACAGTCAATTTTAGTTTCTGTCGCCTCTACACCCCTCAATTTTAGATTATGATAGAATATAGAATAGAGATCTTACAATGGACAAATGTAAAGTCAAAAATCATATTAAGCACACAATTGCAAAGATAATTAAAGAGTAACAACATATCACAGAATGGGGTTGTCACATTCTTCCTCCCTTTAGGAAGTTTGGTCCTCGAAACTTATGGTGCCTTCCATTCGGAACAGATGTGGGTAGTATTATCGCATCTCATATTCTTTTTCCCACATCGCTTCCTTTCCATAATGGTCTCTCCATTATACTTTCACTATTGGAATGGATTTGTTTCTTACTTGCTTCACTTGTCGGTCAATAATCTATTCCGCCCATTCTTCATATTCCATATTCATCAAGTGCTATCCAGTGATAGTCTATAACATGAAATGGATCCCCAGAGGTAGCCCCTCAACATTGACACGTAGAGCACGTTGTGCAATTGTTTCATACCCAACGGTAAAGCAACCCTATAGGCAACAAGACCAAGTCTCTCCAGAATTTGGAATGGCCCAATATAACGGGGTGACAACTTATCCTTCTCACCGAATCTTGACTTGCCTTTCATTGGAATTACATGGATGAATACATGGTCGCCAACTTCATATTCAAGTGGCCTCATTCTAATATCCGCATAACTCTTTTGCCTGCTTTGTACTGTCTTAAGCCTTTGTTGAATAACTTTGATCTTTTCGGTGGTGGTGTACACAATTTTAGGCCCAAGTAAGACCCTATCCTCGACTTCTATCCAGCAGACTAGTGATCTACATTTTCTTCCATATAAGGCTTCATACGATGCCATGCCAATGCTGGAGTGGAGGCTGTTATTATACGCAAACTTTGACAATGGTAAGTAATCTTCCCAGCTCCTATGAAAATCTAAGGCACACATTCGGAGCATATCCACCAAAGTCTGTGTAGAACGTGGTGCTAAGTCTCAATTCTATTCCCATTGCTCTCTGTAGGTTTCTCCAGAATCTAGACACAAATTTTGGATCTCTATCCGACATAATAGATATCGGGACTCCATGTAAATGGACAATTTTATCAACATAAATTGTAGCCAATCTATATGCATCATGAGTGGTTTGAACGGGAAAAAAATGTGACAACCCTATTATGTGTTATGCTATTAATCCTAATTATGTCTGTGAATGTGTACTTAGTTTAATTTTGGGTGCTAATTGCATTTTTAAATATAGCTTTGAACTTATATCTGTCCACCGTAGAGAAATCTGTTTGCTTTCTTGCTATAATTTGAAATTAAAGACCGTAAAGGCTACATAAATTGAAATTGACTATATTATTGTGATTAGCATGATTTTTAGAGCCTATGGAGAGATTTAATCAAAAATTGATTCGGATCGAATAATTAGATTAAATTAAGTAGGGTTCATTAACCTTAAGTAAGTTTGATTAGTTTAAGCCAATCACCTAGTATATATATGTTATATAGTGCTTAAGCTCATACATTTTGAGCTCTCCTTCAATCTTAGCTGAGATATGCACTTTAGAGAGAGAGAGAGAGAGAGAGAGAGAGAGAGAAGTGAGAATTAGAGAGAGAGGAAGCTCAACTTGGAGAAATTGCTTGTTGATTGAAGAGTTGGGAAGATTAGCTCAAAAAACTTGCTAAGATTTAGAAGATTCAAAGGTTCTAAGTAATTGAACCCTCATTCATAAATTAAATTCATAAGAATATGAATTCAAAGTGAATATGTAGCTAAGACCATGAATTGAGCTAAGATGATAGAAAAACATGATCAAGTTGTACATGCATGTAGGAATTCTCCATAAGTCTTCATATTTGATCATAAAGCATGTTAACCATGTTGAATTGAGGGGTGTTTAATACATGCATGCATAAATTGTTATATTTTGAGGTCCAATCTTAAGGCTCAAAGCTTGTGGGTGCATGATATAGAACATGGATTATATACATATATGTATTACGGTTTCAATTTTTGTTGGATCCATGGAATTGTGTGCTATAAGTTAAAATTAACTTCAAGTATATGTAGTTGGAAGTGTTCTTACATACTTGGGTGAGTCAAGCATGAAATTAGACCTTTGGAAATGTGTTTTGAGCTTTAAACATAGTTCTGGAAATCCCAGAATTCAACCTATCCGCTCGAGCGAAGAAAGTGTCGCTCGAGCATAAAAATCAAGCTCCCAAAAGTTTTACAAAGAATTACACAGTAGCTCAAGTGGAAAACCTTGTACTCGAGTGAACCCTGTTTTGCTAGACGCATTGCTAGAGCAGTAGAAATCTCACTCTAGAGTAAAAATCATGCAACCAAAACCTTTACAAAGTTTTGTAGACCACTTGAGCGACTAAAGTTGCGCTTGAGCAGAGTGCCCTGTTTAAGAAACTTTTGAAAAGCCGTTTTATGTTCCAATTTCCATTCTCGCCCATTTCTGAGTGTTATTAGGCACACATTGAGCACCCTAAATGAATTAAAAAGCAGGAAAGAAGCCTAAGAAAGTTAAGTAAACTAAAGAACAAATTGATTTGTATTATGACCCAATGTGTTATGAATTATATAGGGTCAAGGGCAAGGACGAATCAAGAACCAGAACACGGTGAGTAATATCTTGGTAAATATATTTTTGTATATGCATTATTTTTTGAATGTTACCTATGTGGTAAGTTTCTAAACTTCTGAATTGGTACTCTGAATGAGTATTCTATCTGCTTGATTAGAAATGAAATATGTGAAGTGAATGATGTATAAATATGAAATGGGCCCAAGGCCGTTTGATTTATTCGATGAGGATATAGATTGGGCCTAAGGCCATTTTGTAAGACTGTTAAATGGGCCTAAGGCTATTTTGTATGGCTATTAAATGGGCCGAAAGCCGTTTTGAATAAGGATCGATTGGACCTAAGGTCGTTTTGAATATGAAGGTAAATGTGAACATGATCATGGATTTAAAAGTGCGCATAAATGTGTATATGAATTGGACCCAAGGTCGTTTGGCATATGATGGACCAAAGGTCATTTTGTGTATGAATTGGACCCAAGGTCGTTTTGCATATGATAGACCAAAGGTCATTTTGTGTATGAATTGGACCTAAGGTCGTTTGTGTACAAATTGGACCCGAGGTCATTTGGTGATTGGATATGATATATTGGACCTAAGGTCGTTTTGCTTTGATATTGATCAACAAGCGTAATTTATGGAATATGATTTAATGAATCTCATTCATGAACTCCTTTACTTAAGTATTATTCACTGAGCGTTAGCTCACTCTTTATTTGTATGTATGTAGGTGAGCAAAGGCATGTCCCGCCCCAACCTTAGTGAAAGTATGCAGGAGTACCCAGTTTTTGGAAGTCAACCAAGGTCACCTTACGCAAGAGGCCTTACTTTTGTTTTGTTTTTCCTTTTGTTATGTGGTCACATGTGACCAAGTTGTGTATAACCTTGGTTTTTGTTAAGACTGACTTTTGAATGATCTTGGACTTATGTAATACATACTATGGATGTTTGTATAGTGTGAGTTATTACATATGTGAGAAAAGTTTTTGGTTAAGCCATGTTGTAGACACCCCATTTTTGACCGACCTTAAGACTCAGACGTCACCGATTGAGCGCTTGGTGATGTTGCATATCGTGCTCGTTCAGAGGTTTCAGAGTCTCGGCTGCGAGCCTTGCCTCCGGACTTCCGGACTCTTTCGTGCCTT
This sequence comes from Camellia japonica, assembly GCA_030407325.1. Classification (NCBI taxonomy): domain Eukaryota; kingdom Viridiplantae; phylum Streptophyta; class Magnoliopsida; order Ericales; family Theaceae; genus Camellia; species Camellia japonica. Next base: position 95,896,828 of record JAPPVO010000017.1, on the reverse strand, counting down.
GCTTCGGTTTGCGAACCAGGTACTGTTTTCTCCGTTTTCTCTTCCCAAAGGGAGGGAGAGGTCTCTTAGACCATCTCTCAGTGGCCGTAGGTTACGTTTCGTGGTCGTAGGCCATTTTCCCCGTTTGGAGCCCGATTCCCGGTTTTTCGGAGCTGTCGGCCGTGTGCCTCGGTTCGGGACCGCTTAACCACCTCCGTTTGCTCCGGTTTTTGGTACATACCTTATTTCCTCCCTTTTGAGGGACACTGTGGTCCGAGAGACCAACTTCGTGGTCGAACACCACTTCCGGTGCCTAACAGTCAATTTTCGGGGCCCCGGGCTGCGCGTTTCGGCCCCCGAACCTTCATTTTGCATCGGTTTGAGTTCATTTTTGGCAGGGATCCTATTTTCATTGTTAGAAAGCTTGTAGGAGGGTGGGAGGCCAGCAATTTTTCTGAAAAGCCAACTTCTTTTTGGTCAAAAGTGGTTCAGCATGAATCCGGGAAGGAGAAAAATCTGCGTGGCTTCACCGAAATGGGCGTAACTCTTTGCACAAGAGGAATTAAGATATGAGGCCACCACCACTGGAAAGATTACTTCCGGGGCTTCATTTTGTACTCAAGAATATCCTAAGTCCAAGTCCGGGGGGAGGAGATGTGGTTGGTTGAAGTCCGGTTGGACCGAATCTGCGCGGCTTCACGGAAACTGGCATAACTTTTTCCACAGGAGGAATTTTGATGCAAGGTTTGCGGCATTGGAAAGCTAACTTCTGGGGCTTCATCCTAGGGGGTGGCCGGCCACTTTTACCCTTTGAACTGGTCGGCCGGCCACCGTTTTCTGGCCGGCCGGCCACTTACCTGGTGGATGACCTTTTTTCCCCTTTTAAACTGGCCGGCCATTTCTGCCCCTGTGAGTGCATTCCAGCCATGTATTTTATTTTCCACTTCACCCATGTCCGAGGGTTTGGCCTTTTGGGGGGGAAAATTGAATTTGAAACTCCCCCCGATTTTTCCCCCCTTTTCTCTACCCCTTTGCCTATAAAACCAGCCCCTCCCCTTCAATTTTAGAGGTTAGAAAATTTTGTTTAAGCCTCTTGGATTGTATATCTCTCTCTCTATATTCCAACCATCAAAACCCTAAGTTTCCTACACCATTTCTACACCACCTCATAGCACAAGGCCTCCATCCTTCATTCCAACACTTTGGGACTGCTTTGAAGAGGTTAAAGGTTCAGAATTTTGGTCCAAGAGCTGTTGGTTCTTTGATCTTCAAGGGTAAGTCCTTCTCTAATCTTTTTGGTCCTATTCTTGCCCAATACATTAGCCTCTCTTGCTTGCACTTTTGGGCTCCGACCCTAACTAGAAATAGGCTTATTTTGAGCCATTTTCCATGTTTTATTAAGGGCCTCTCACTGTTTGGGGCCTCCTTGTTGCACTTGCTTCATTACCTCCCTTGTATGCCATTTTCTTGCATGTTGTTTTTCGCCTACAAGTAAACTATTAAACTGTGAAGTAGCTTATTTTGAGCCCTTCTTAAACATTGTTGAAGGACTCATTACTGTTGGAGGTCTCTTTTTTTCACTTGCCTTTGTATCCCTCTTTTGGCCCCATTTTTGCATGATTTGTTAACCCCTTGTGCTTCTGTTTTTGGACTTTGGTCTGAACTGTAAATGGCCTTATTTTGACCCCCTCTTCATGTTTCATTAAGGGTATTTTACTGTTTGAAGCATCCTTTTTATACTTTGTGTTATAGCTCTCTTTTTGGCCTTATCTTGCATAGTATTTTGAGCATACTTGTACACTGTTTTGGGTTTGATCATCAATTGTAAAAAGTCATATTTTAGGTCCCTCTTCAACTTTGTTGAAGGACCTTCATCTGTTTGGGGCCAGCATGCATCACTTACTTCTTTGTCCTCCTTTAGGCCTACTTTTTGCATGAGAGTTTCCATACTTGTGTTTGTTTTTGTGGCTTGTGGTAAACTGTAAAACATCATATTTTTGGCCCCTCTTCAACATTGTAGAAGGGCCCTTCTCTGTTTAGGGTCAGAAGCTGCCACTTGTTTCATTATCTTGCTTTCGGGGCCATTTTTGCATGCTAGTTTAGCCCCATTTGTGTTCGCTGTTTGGCCTTACTTAGAACTGTAAATATGCTTATTTTTGGGCTTTCTTGATTCTGTCTTCACATTCCATGTTCAAATAATGCATGCATTGCATAGTCATAGGTCATTTCGTATGCCTAATTCCATGTTTCGGGACCTATTTTATGCATCGGGTGTCATTTTGCCATCTTTCGGGGCTGTTTTGCATCATTTTTGCCTCTGAAATTCGCATGCTAGTATGCCATATTCCATGCTTTGCCATATCATATTAGAGTGGCCTTTCGTGCCTTAGGGTCGGTCCTCGGTTTGCGTGCACGTGTGCACGCATTTTGAGTGTCTCATTTTCATCTAATGGCCTCTTACGTGAGTGTGGCTGAGGTCCACTCGTGTTAGTGTAAGTCCATATTGCATTGCGTATGCCATTTCATTCCATAGCGTTGTGTATGCTACGTTGTATGTTAGTGCATTGTGTATACCATGTTACCTCGTGCATCGTGTATGTCATTTCATAGCATGTTGCATGTTAGGATGTATCTTAGTTGCATTTCATGCATGTCATGCATATTGCATTGTGTTCGGGATAGGGGTTAGCCCGAGCACGGGAAACGAGGTACGTTTCGTACTCCGAGTGACGGAACGTGTCTCAATTCCCCAGTCGCCGACACTCCGGATTACCCATGATGGAGTCTAGGTATTGTTGTGTTTATATGTGCATTCATTCCGTATCGAGTTGTGCCATTCGACTCCTCGACCATCATGCATCGAGATGCATGATTGGTGGCACGAGGATCGAGGTATGCATACATATGTGAAAATACATTGCCATGCCTCTTTCCTGCTCTCTGTTGCAGCAAATCAAGAATCAGCAGCCTTCCGGAGCTTGGCGCGCTTTCCAAGAAACAATTGCAAACAGAGGCTAATTGGGGCATCGCGGTAGATTTCCGCGCAAGGAAACCCGAGCATGCATCAGTCATCATCCGGATCAGAGTCGAGGCAGTCCCTAGCTTGCATGCTAGTTTACCGCTTTCCTAGATTAATTTGTTAATTAATTAGGATTTTGTACATATTTGGACTGTATTATTTATTGGGACTGTATTATTTATTAGGGACTGTACTATTTATTCGGACCCTCTGCGCGAGGGCATAATTGTAATAAGTGTGCGTGAGTGTGATGTATGTCTTCCAACCTCACGTCTTTCTTCCCTTTTATTTACCAGCTTATGATGGTTAGATTAGGGCATGTTTCAATTAGCATACAGTATGATAGCATGTTTGCATTCATTCATCTGTCTTGCATGCACCGGGCTCGGTGCATCATACTAATTGCATTTGTATTTCAATTCTAAGTTGAATACATGTTAGCTGTAGCATTCCATACGCCATGTTTAGAGTAGCCGAGCCTGCTATAGTTGCATTTTTTCATGTGTTGCATTAGGCATTTCTGTATATTTAGGATCATGCATGGATTTCTAATCGGTTTCTGTTTTGGCTTGGAGTACTCGGTGAGTTTTATGCTTTAGCATCCTTGTATGCGTGTGAGTGACTGCCATGAATAGCATGCTTACCATGAGGCTATTTGCTTATGTGATATAACTGCCTGAATGCCTGTGGGTGAAGTTGGGTTATTTGGATTGGAACAAATCATCAACTGTGAGTTTTAAGCCCACTAGATAGTGGCAAAACCATCTTTTCTAAGCCCACCCGAGGGTGGCAAAATCTGCATTTTAAGCCTACTTGCGGGTAGCAAACCATCTTTCAAAAACAAACATGAAATGTTTTGTTCCAATTTAGACGACCCGGTCTATACTTATATGCTGTGCGCATCACATAGTAAATTTAGGCAAATAACCGGAATAAGAGCACACAATGTTTTCGAAACTAGATATCATGGTTAGTAGAGGCCGATCTTTGATCGGGCGAGTGGGGGTGCTCACGAAGTGACCTTCCCCAAGCGTACCCAAGTTCCCGAGCCGAGGCAACTTTGGTGATGACGGACATGTGGCCTTAGGCAAACGAGTCAGGGTTTCCTAAATTTCCCAAAAACAAAACATTTAGGTGGCGACTCTGTATCTGGCAAAGCAGTCCATGTTTGGCACTTCTTTCAAAAAAATCTGTTTTCTCAAAACGATTTGCCGGATTCGGACTCTTCGGTTCAGATTAAGAACCGTGACACAAATCGAGTTCGAGCTGCAGCGAGGTCCCCCGCGGGCTTGTTACAGTTTCTGGCGACTCCGCTGGGGATTTAGAGAACTTGACTCGAACTCATGATATCTGGTTTTGACTACACTTGTGTGTTTCTTTGCATTTCATTTGCATTGGTGCGCCTAGGACACCGTGTTTGCCATCTGCTATTCCTGAACGGTTTGCCGGAGGCTTGTCTTATCAAGGCATGACCATAAGGCTGACCGGTTATGGGCTCTGCCAGTATGGGAATACAAACCCCGGTTTTACCGGGGCACCCTTTTCGACCATTCGACCTAGTGCATATTCGGATCCGTAGTGACCATTCCAAACTAGGACAAGTTGCTTACCCGATATAGGTTGTTTGAAACCGTTGCGTGCGTAGTGAAACCCTAGCTCCTGACAAAATAGGATAGGGAAACCCTACCCCAACATAGGGGTGTTTTGGTTCTCACTTGCTTGTTATGTGCTTTTAGAGTGCGTCTCTACAAGAATGCATGTATCAGTTTGCGAGTTTGGGCATCAGGCCTGCGGGCGCCAGTTCAGTATTTTAGGATTCAGTTTACCTGAGGGTAACAGTTTACAGGCAGAATTTTGGGGCAAAATTCAGTAGAGGGCGTAGTTATCCTGTTATATGTTTTGGCAAAATTGGGCTGAGATGCTGCACGTTTTCTCTTTTGCTAGGTAGTCCTGGAACTATAGCTTCAGAAGGCTCCGATATCCCCGGGTACATTGGACTAGTGCTGATAGACTTTGTTAGGTCAGAGATTCAATTTAAGGGCAAGTCAGTGTTCCTTCGCCAGAAACAGGGTAAAAGGGCCAGTCAGGCACAGATCACCAGTTCAGCAGTTACCAAATCAGTGGCCCTTATCCACCCAACCAGTAAACAGTCGGACTGAGGTCTCAATTGTTGCCATAGAGATAGATCTACCAGTCAGTCAGATGGATCAGCAGAATACGTCAGGGATGGAGGCAATGATGCGTCAAATGCAGGAAACTATGAAACTCATGCAGCAAGACGCTGTCCGCCAAGCGGAATTTTCCAAGCAACAGGCTGCAATCATGGCTCAGCAGGCTGAGCTCATCACCAGGCTGCAACAGCAAAGCGGCGCGTCTGCTTCACAACAAGTTCCTCCCCCAGCAGGAGCTCCAGCACCTGGGGAGATGCCAAATGTCCAGGAAGATACGGACATTCCAGTAGGGCCTGTTCCGCCCCCAATTTTACCCCAGCTATCCAAAGCACCTACCAATCTGCCGGACTCTCCCTTCGAGTTCGAGGTCGACCCTACAACGTTGAAATTGAGCAAACTTGAGAAGATGTTTAAGAAATCTCAGGGAGTCAACTCCATCCCGGACATTGGAGATGGATATACTGATTCGGTGGTGACATTGCCGGACAGGTTTAAGATGCCTCACATCGACCGTTTTGACGAGTCAGGAGATCCCATAGTCCACCTGAGTTTATTTTCAGATGTTCTGCGCCCGATGGGCTTGACAAGATTACAGAAGCTCTCCCTTTTTGGCAGGACCCTGTCGGGTATTGCGGCCATTTGGTACGCCAAATTGGAGGATTCAGTGAAACGACTGGGAGGAGATGGCTGAGGCCTTCGTCGCACAATATTCATACAATACCCAGATTGAGATCACAACCCGTGATCTCGAGACGACAAGGCAAGAGCCGAAAGAGGGCTTCTCTGACTTTGTAACCCGCTGGAGGGCCAAGGCCTCAATGATGACCATTAGGCCAACGGATAAGGATCAAATACGGATGGTTGTGCGCAACCTCCAGCCCAAACTAATGCAGAAAATGATCGTGCTCCCCTTCCCTACCTTTTCAGATTTGCATGAGATGGGAGTACAGATTGAGGATGCCATGAAGCAGGGCCTTATTGACCAGGAGAAAGAGCAGCCTAGGCGGGCGTTTTCCCGCAGTTCGAATGTGACCACCAATGGTGATGCAGCTGCAAGATCTTCTGAAGTGGGCATGGTCACTACCACCACATCAAGAAAGGCTACCCCATTCACCGGTGCGTCCGGAAGTAGCTCACAGACGGCCAAATATCCACCCCGAGTCAAGAGGGTTTTCACTCCACTTCATATGCCTTTGTCAAAGGCTCTAGAAGTCTTACTCCGGAAAAGACATCTGAAACCGTTGGAACAACGGCCCCTACCCGATCCTATCCCTGCAAAGCATGACCAGACTAAATACTGTGCCTACCATCAGCAAACCGGTCATGACACCGACAGTTGCTTTCGTCTGCGCCATGATGTACAAGATCTATTTGACAACGGGGTCATTGCTGCACCAGGTCCTGCAAAGTCTATCGGCACTTGATCAGTGAACTTGTGGGGGATAAGGTGACTATGTGATCGAGGGATGAACCACCTGCGGGCGGCACTCAGTTTACTCCAGACGTGGGAATGGCACGCACTGTTTTGAGCATTTGCGAATGCTAGTTTTGAAGTTTCTGACTTGGGTGTTGAGTCAGTTCTGTAATTTTGTTTTGAGTCTGTCTCTTTGTCTTGAGTCAGTCTTTTTGATTAAGGGTCTGTTTTGTTGTATCGAGTCAGTCCTGTTGTACAAAAGGTCGAGTGATTCCGAGGGTGTTACCTCGGACATCAGCATTTTGTTTTGCGTTTGTCTCTTCGTTTTCTTTCGAGTCTGTTTCTGCCAAAGAGCCAGTTGTGCCAACAGTTATGAACGAAACAGCAGTGATTTTCACGCTCTCGCATTTGCTTCTGCCATGTGCTAGTTGTGCCGGGATTTGAATGAAATGGCAGCGCATTCCACTTGTTCTCTTGTGCCTTGAAGTCATTGTAATGACCTGAGTTTTTCAAAACTTTTTGAACACTGCGGTAAAAACAAAGAGGGAGGAATTCCTCGGGATTTGCAAAACTTTGATCAAACTGAGAGAAAGAGAGGCATGCTAAGCCCTTAATGAATGAAATCATGCTTGTTAGTGTGAGTACTGAGAAGGACCCTAGCTTTGATCTAGATTGGTTCTACACTGTCTTCAGCGCGAGCGATTTGTCGCTTTCTTAAAAAAAACCTTCAAAAAATGTTTTGCGCGGTCCTGCAAAGACCTGTGTGGAATCGCTCTTGAGATTGTGCAACCTAGGATCGCTCTCAGCCTCGAGACTCGACCCCCCCTTTGCTTTCAAACCTTGAACTTGCATTCAGAATGTTCAACGGTCGACCACAATGTAAGGCCTGTGTGGCCAGATTTGAAGCAGCCCTCGAACAAGAGGCACCAAAGTCAGATCAAGAAGGTTAGACCTCATCAGAAGAAGCTTGCAAAGCTAGAACAGAAGCACCCTTCGAACTAGGGGCAAAGATGTTAGATGTGCTCGAAGAGCCGAAGATGAGTCCTTTTGCAAATCAACAGCCACTCTCCGGGATACGGATGACTTCAAAACCCTACAACCATTTGGCATGGACCAAGCTACACTTTTACCCTTTGAGAGGCTCGCTGGGTCGAAAACCCAGAAGGGCGACCCAGGCAAAAGTTAGAGCGAGACAAAAAAAAAATATATACAAAAAATGCAAAAAGAAAAGAAAAAGAAAAAATGCAAAAAAAAAAGGAGAAGAAGAAAAAGGAATGAAAAGAACATAAAAAAAAAAAAAAAAGAAGAAGAAGAAGAAGAAGAAAGAAAGAAGAACAAAGCTCGCAAGGTCGAAAACCTGCAACGGGCACCTTGGCAAAAGTTAGAGCATAAAAGGAGAGGTTAAATACCCGAGTGTACCTTAACCCTGAACTACGCAAGGCTTGATTCCCATCTTTGGGATACGTAGGCAACTTCATTCTGAAGTCCAGCCGTAAAACACTTCAAATTTGATTGTGTCCATGTAATGGTTTTTGATCATCTTTGCCTTCTCTGTATCTGAGGATTCGGTTGTAATCATCGCTCCAAGGACTGACTACAATGCGCTGCGGTGCCATCCAAACAAGGGGCAACTTTCCGTTGCCATTCAATGCGCCGCGGTGCCGTTCAAACAAGGGGCAACTTTCCGTTGCCATGCAGCTCTCTTTAAGCAAGGGGCAATTTTCCTTCAGATCTGAGGTTGCGCATCTCAAGAGTAAGTTCCGCGCTCGTTGAGCAGTGGTCATTTGCAAAATAGTTTTTGAGAATTTTTACTGAGGTTGACTAATTTTCTCGAAAATTGTTCCATCTTTTCCAAAAACTGGACCATTTCTTGGACCCAAAAAGGAAAATTTTCAGTGCTCATAGCCTGACTTGCATGATTTCAAATCAAAAATCGAACAAGCATGCTAATTAAACTCTTATGCTGATCAAAATTGTTTTAGTAGAAAACCAAAACAAAAAAAAAAAAAAATGGTCAAAATGATGAACTAAGGGCACAGTTGAGTCAGGCTTCCTGTCTTTTCCCTGTTGTCAATGCATTTGCCGGAAAGGGCACCGTATTCGGCAGAAAAGGGCACAACAAAGGGCTGAAAGCTCTCTCACCCTCCAAGCAACGAGGTATCAAGCCAAGTGCGAAGCACGAACTGGAATGGGGCAAGATATTCCACTCCATCATCTGGACAGATCTTATCACGTCCAAACTCCCCAGCAAAGCATCATCAACCGATGTTAGCTGCAGATTTGCTACACACCCAGTTGTAGCGCAACCCTTCTATGGGAGGAATTCACTAGCTGTGAACGGAAGAAAGAGAATCTAGCAGCATGCTAGGGGCAAGAGCCCGCAACTTCCTGTTTATCCATCAACCACCCAGGGGAGGGATTGAAAAATGAGAGATTGAAGAATAGAGAGATGTGCGATGAGAGAAAAAGTGAGAAAAGGGCTTTTTCAGAAAACAAAGATTGAGTGCCAGAGTGATGTGAGAATCACAAATGAGAAAGGGTGGGAAACACTACCCGGTGAAACAGGCTCCCTGTGCACGTCTGAGTGTCGTGTCTTTTTGTTTTATCTCGATTCTTGTTTTGAGTCGTTTCGAGTGTTACTCGATGTGTCTAGGTTGTGTGCCTTTTATTTCCTTGTTGAGTCGTTTTGCTGTGTTCAGTCGTAGGCTCAATACCTGGTCGAAAACTCATCTCTCAATTTCAAAAATAAAATCATTTTGTGCTCCGAGTGCCGTGCCGTTCTCCACATTTGTGCAAAACAAGATTCGTTCTTTCATAAAACCGCACGGTTCAACCCAGGTCATGTAAGAACAGTAGAACCAGGACCTATCTGAAGCTATGATGGCTCCGGACTGCAATTCTTTGCCAGGGTCATCTTGGCTGTGTTCGCAATGAGTTCCTAGGAGACCAACTGCGACGGTGGAAACTAGAGTTCGAATGGCTGTTGCCTAGAACGCAAAGGTTCGGGATTTCCGAGACTAAAGTCTGGTTTAAATGCCCAGAGGCGTGCCCTCGCCTTGAAATCCGTATGGAAGCCCCATAGGTTGAGATAGCGTGTATGCACCTCAATTCTGGATACTGAACCAACCTAGTCTGTCACCCCGTTGGAGAATAGGGAAAGTTGTGAATATGATCAGGAAGACAAGCAGCAGCCGTGGCTCCTACATACAGATGTTGTTACTTGTCAGCATTTCAAGGCCTTTGTACTGCGAGTTAAAGGTAAAGTGTTCGAAGAGCACGAGGGGAGATCCCCGCCAGAGTAGAGCGGTTCACCGCCACTCACCTCATGAGGTGCTTTCTAAAGTGCCGCTTTGTCCATTTATTGCTTTCCTTAAGCATCATGCATTGTAATGCATCATACCTATCAAATTTCTTTCTCAGGCATGCACGATATTGTATGTACGGTTCATTTAAAGAAGTTCCGTTTAAGGTCATTCACTTAGTGTATCAATCACACTTCATTTGCTTCACTCAGTGTATCTAACACACTTCATTTGCCTTAGTGTATCAATCACACTTCATTTGCTTCACTCAGTGTATCTAACACACTTCATTTGCCTTAGTGTATCAATCACACTCTCTTCACTTAGTATATCAATCACACTTCATTCATTTTGTGTATCTATTACACACATTCTCATTTTGTGTATCTATCACGCACATATTCACTTTTGTGTATCTACTACACATATTCTTGTTTTCTGTATCACACTTCATCGATTTAGTATATCTATCACACTTGATCACTAAGTGCATCTATCACACTTCGTGTTCACATTCAGTATATCTATCATACTTGTTCACTAAGTACATCTATCAGACTTCGTGTTCACATTCAGTATATCTATCATACTTGTTCACTAAGTGCATCTATCACACTTTGTGTTCACTTTTAGTGTATCAATCACACTCTGTTCACTAAGTGCATCTATCACACTTCGTGTTCACATTCAGTATATCTATCATACTTGTTCACTTAGTGCATCTATCACACTTCGTGTTCACTTTTAGTGTATCAATCACACTCTGTTCACTAAGTGCATCTATCACACTTCGTGTTCACTTTTAGTGTATCAATCACACTCTGTTCACTAAGTGCATCTATCACACTTCGTGTTCACATTCAGTATATCTATCATACTTGTTCACTTAGTGCATCTATCACACTTCGTGTTCACTTTTAGTGTATCAATCACACTCTGTTCACTTAGTGCATCTATCACACTTCGTGTTCACTTAGTGTATCAATCACACTCTGTTCACTTAGTGCATCTATCACACTTTGTGTTCGCTTTTAGTGTATCAATCACACTCTGTTCACTAAGTGCATCTATCACACTTCGTGTTCACCTTTAGTATATCAATCATACTCTGTTCACTTAGTGCATCTATCACACTTCGTGTTCACCTTTAGTATATCAATCATACTCTGTTCACTTAGTGCATCTATCACACTTCGTGTTCACCTTTAGTATATCAATCATACTTGTTCACTTAGTGCATCTATCACACTTCGTGTTCACCTTTAGTAGATCAATCATACTCTCTTCACTTAGTGCATCTATCACACTTCGTGTTCACCTTTAGTATATCAATCATCCTTGTTCACTAAGTGCATCTATCACACTTCGTGTTCACATTCAGTATATCTATCATACTCTGTTCACATGGTGCATCTATCACACTTTGTGTTCACTTTTAGTGTATCAATCACACTCTGTTCACTAAGTGCATCTATCACACTTTGTGTTCACCTTTAGTGTAGCCATCACACTCGCTTCACTTTGTGTATCTATCACACGCTCGCTTTGTGTATCTATCACACACTCACCTAGTGTATCCTTCACACTTTGCTCCATATAGTGTATCCATCACACTCGCTTCACTTTGTGTATCTATCACACGTTCGCTTTGTGTATCTATCACACACGCTCGCTTCGTGCATCAATCACACACTTCGTTCACCTTTGTGTATCTATCGCACATGTTCGTGAAGATTCCATAATTTTCTTACATCCTTTCTGCATGAGGCATAGTTTGGTTCGAGTTTACTTGCTTGCCTAGCATTCGCTTAAAATGTTGCATTTATTTTGCATAATTGCTTCATTACAGCTCTCTTTGCATGATCATGAGTGATATTCGGTTTCGCGTAACGTATAAGTCCAATTTTCAAACCGGCTTCGCGTAGCATATAAGTCCAATTATCAAAATCTTCCTGCATATCATCCTACATCTTGCCCCCTGCCTGCGGGCACATCTCTATTTATCTTGCCTGTTTGTCTAAGTCTTCGGCCTTGTCAAAAATGGGTCGTCTCTGGGCTTTGACATTCACTCCCGTCACTTATGACTTCCGAGTTCTGTCAAAGAGGGGCAACTGTAGACACCGCATTTTTGACCGACCTTAAGACTCAGACGTCACCGATTGAGCGCTTGGTGATGTTGCATATCATGCTCGTTCAGAGGTTTCAGAGTCTCGGCTGCGAGCCTTGCCTCCGGACTTCCGGACTCTTTCGTGCCTTGCTTCGGTTTGCGAACCAGGTTCTGTTTTCTTCGTTTTCTCTTCCCAAAGGGAGGGAGAGGTCTCTTAGACCATCTCTCAGTGGCCGTAGGTTACGTTTCGTGGTCGTAGGCCATTTTCCCCGTTTGGAGCCCGATTCCCGGTTTTTCGGAGCTGTCGGCCGTGTGCCTCGGTTCGGGACCGCTTAACCACCTCCGTTTGCTCCGGTTTTTGGCACATACCTTATTTCCTCCCTTTTGAGGTACACTGTGGTCCGAGAGACCAACTTCGTGGTCGAACACCACTTCCGGTGCCTAACAGTCAGTTTTCGGGACCCCGGGCTGCGCGTTTCGGCCCCCGAACCTTCATTTTGCATCGGTTTGAGTTCATTTTTGGCAGGGATCTTATTTTCATTGTTAGAAAGCCTGTAGGAGGGTGGGAGGCCAGCAATTTTGCTGAAAAGCCAACTTCTTTTTGGTCAAAAGTGGTTCAGCATGAATCCAGGAAGGAGAGAAATCTTCGCGGCTTCACCGAAACGGGCGTAACTCTTTGCACAAGAGGAATTAAGATATGAGACCACCACCATTGGAAAGATTACTTCCGGGGATTCATTTTTCACTCAATAATCGCCTAAGTCCAAGTCCGGGGGGTGGAGATGTGGTTGGTTGAAGTCCGGTTGGACCGAATCTGCGCGGCTTCACGGAAACTGGCATAACTTTTTCCACAGGAGGAATTTTGATGCAAGGTTTGCGGCATTGGAAAGCTAACTTCTGGGGCTTCATCCTAGGGGGTGGCCGGTCACTTTTCCCCTTTGACCTGGTCGGCCGGCCACCTTTTTCTGGCCGGCAGGCCACTTACTTGGTGGGTGACCTTTTTTCCCCTTTTAAACTGGCCGGCCATTTCTGTCCCTGTGAGTGCATTCCAGCCATGTATTTTGTTTTCCACTTCACCCATGTCCGAGGGTTTGGCCTTTTGGGGGGGAAAATTGAATTTGAAACTCCCCCCCATTTTTCTCCCCTTTTCTCCACCCCTTTTTAAAACCAGCCCCTCCCCTGTTTAAGCCTCTTGGATTGTATCTCTCTCTCTCTATATTCCAACCATCAAAACCCTAAGTTTCCTACACCATTTCTACACCACCTCATAGAACAAGGCCTCCATCCTTCATTCCAACACTTTGGGACTGCTTTGAAGAGGTTAAAGGTTCAGAATTTTGGTCCAAGAGCTGTTGGTTCTTTGATCTTCAAGGGTAAGTCCTTCTCTAATCTTTTTGGTCCTATTCTTGCCCAATACATTAGCCTGTTGTAATGACCCGACCCTCGTCCATGTTTTTGATATATTTCAGCCCTTGTTTTGTGCTCTTAACATGTTTGCTGAAAAATTTCATGAAAAATTATGGTTAAGAAAATGAAATGCATGTTTATGAATGTCTATCTGTTGCTCAAGAAAGGCATCTGTTCCATTAGAATGCTTGAATCAAAAATTGAAAGCCTTAATGGCTTAATTGTCAGAAATTGATTATATATCTATGATCAGCATAATTTTTAGGTAATTTTAAGCATGTTCGCGAAATTTCAATTTCGGAATGATTAAACGATTCATTTTTGTCTTATATGCCATTAGTATATTTATACATTGAGTCTTATTGAGCTTTGATAAAAAAAAAAAAAACGTGAGACATCTTTTGAAGGGACTAAGGGTTGAGAAAAGGAGAAAAAAGAGAGCAAGGAGAGGGGTCAACAAAGGGAGGAAGTGAGATTAAATTAGGAGATCAAGCTTAAGGTATGTTAAATTTAGTATATAGATAAGAATTATCCTCCCAATTGTGAAGAAGAGTTGTCTATACTTTATGTTTGATGATCTAGGGTTGTAATGGACAATTGTTCATGATTTATGCTTGATTGAAGGGGGTGTTCTCATCATTTGGTTGTTTTACACCCTAATTTAAGTGTGGTATGGAAATTATACTTCAACTATTGATTTTATGCTAACTCTATGAACTCATGTTTATGGTATGTGTTATGTTTCAATAAACATGAAGATTGGGTGAGGAATGGTTTGATTAAACTTCTAATCTTGTGCACTTTGCCATGTTTACAAGGTAGAATCCCTGTTATAGAGATATTAGGTAGTATAGATTCCATTGGAATTGCATGAAGAATGGCTTGATGATGTAAAATTCGAAGTTCAGAATTTCAGGGTCTGCGTGGTCCGCTCGAGCGGAGGAAAGCCCGCTCGAGCGGGAAAAACCACCTCCCAGCAGTTTGGGGCAAAATGTACAGTCCGCTCGAGCGGAAAAAGGGGCGCTCGAGCGGGGGACTCATTTTCAGGAAACGAAATGCTTCCTTCTGTTTTGCATGCTCAATCCTCTGCTAATGTTTTTAGAGTACTTTGGCGATTTTCAAATAATGATAGATGCATATGAAGTGTAATAATTCGGAAACTGGTTACTCAATGATATGAGAAAAAGAAGAACTAATTTGCAAGTGATGATTGTGTGCAGGACACCCTCCAGGAGGAAATAGCACATCATCACAACACTGTGAGTAATAGTACCTCAAAGACTTTTACTCAGTTTATTATTATTGACGTTGTGATTATGTATTGATGTTATATCTTTGACGTTACGAACTTCGTTGTCAAACTTGTGATGGTACAAAATATATATACGCTATAAATGAATCATTATGCAATTGTGGATGTAAGTGAACCATTATGAAATTGTGAGCAAGTGAACCATTATGGAATTGTGGAAACATCAAAAAGGTTGTGAAGTTATGCACGTCGTATGTGAAATCTTGTGAACTTGTGAACCAATCCCATTTGTGAACCAACGTGGCCTAGTGCCATTTATTAATCAATGTGATCACGAGCCTTTTTGTGAACTATGGGACGATGTGGCCAAGGGCCATTTGTGAACGACGATATTATGAGGCCAAGGGCCGATGTGTGATAAATGAATTTAAGAATTGTGAACTTGTGAAACAAGAAGGGCCAAAGCCAATGTGATAACTTGCCAGTTTATGAAACCGATGATTCTTTATGAATGTGTGAACTGTTTTAGGCCAGAGGCCAAATTATGAAATTGTGAATCGACTAAGTTGTCCAACAAAGCTACACAGAAACAGACTGATTATATGATTACGGTCTTAATTACGTTCTACACGCATGCAAGTACTATTTATTCACTAAGTTTGACTCACTCCATGTTATGTTTGTTTCTGTAGGTAACCAACCAGGAGGTCGATCTTAACTTGGCATCGTCATACTTTTGTCAGCCTAGGCACAGCCAAGCTTAGGGTCGGAGCCCTACTTTTGTGGAGTCTGTTAGATGATGGCGTACACTTTTATTATTGGCTTAAGTTATGATGTATTTAATATTTTTGTTATGTACCCCACCTCGGGGTTGGATTTGTACATACATGTAAATAACTAACTCTCAAATGTATTTTGGCTTTTGATGTACTTGTTCTATGAGATGTTATGATCCTGGCATAATTTAGTAGCTCAATGGATGACATAGTTTTTGGTTTATATCACCTATTAGTGCAGCTTCCGGTCAGGCTCCTATATAAAATCAAGTTAAGTGTCCTTTTCTGCTTAGGTCATGCCCAAACTTTTAGGGGCAAGTTCGGGGCGTGACAAGTGGTATCAGAGCACGAGTTGCTATCTCACACACGGATCCATTGAGCTTTGGGGTGTCTAGAACTTTAGGCATTTTGCATGACTAAGAGTGATGGCAACGTTAAGTATCCTCTGATAACGCTAACAATTTTGAATTATGCCTTTTGCTTATAATTGATTGTTATGCAGAAATGGTGAGAACAAGGATAGATGAGCCGGAAGACGCTACATCTGCGCGGTTGGATAGGATGGAGAGAATGATTATGGAGTTGGCCGAGACCCTACGGCAACCACAGCCGCAAGAACAACCGCCACCACCACCAATACCTCCACCGGTAGTACCAGATTCCCATGCTGAGGACCGGACCATTACCCTTACTAAAGAGTTTAAAAAGATGAAACCGCCAGTCTTCAAGGGAGGAATAGAACCGATGAAAGCGGAGGCATGGGTATTGGGAATTGAGAAATTATTTGAGGTCTTTCCTTGTACTGAAGCTTAGAAGGTACAATTAGCTGCTTTTACTCTCGAGGATGAGGCGCGAAGATGGTGGATGCTTACATGGACTGTACATCCGGAATTAAACTGGGAAAGATTTCTAGGATTGTTTTATGACAAATATTTTCCCCAAAGCATGAGAGACAAGAAAGTGACAGAATTTGAAACTCTTAGACAAGGAAGTAAGTCCGTTGCAGAATACGAAGCTCAATTTGCAGAACTGGCTCGGTTCGCGCCTCATATGGTAGATACAGACTATAAAAAGGCACGAAAATTTGAAGGGGGATTGCGGGGTGCTATTTTAGACCGGGTCAATATGCTAAAACTACCCACATATGTTGAGGTGTTAGAAAGGGCTGTCATCGCAGAAGGAAACCTTGCGGCCCAGAATCGGATTTCCGAGTGGAAAGGGAAGAGACAGAACAACCAATGGTCAAAGGAATCCGTTACTCCACCCGCGAAGAAGCACAATTCAGGGAGCTTCAGCACCAACACTTCTACTCAAAATTTCACTCCGGTGTGTCCAGACTGTGGAAGGCAACATCGAGGGATTTGTCATTGGAAGACTGGAGCATGTTTTAAATGTGGAAAAATGGGGCATTTGGTAAAGGAGTGCCCACAATGGGCTCAACAAAAGGGCAATAGATCTGCTACAAGTTCTGCGGGGTCTACACCAACCTCCATTGCGAAGGCGGCTGCCAAACCGAATAATACCAAAGATACTGCAAGACAAGGTAGGGTGTTCGCTTTGGTTCCAGGTGATGTGCGAAACACAGCAACAGTGGTGTCAGGTACATTTACTGTTTATGGACAATCTGCGCATGTATTGTTTGATTCTGGCTCCACTCACTCTTTTGTGTCGAAACTCTTCGCTCCTAAGTTAGATAAAATTAAAGAAAACTTGTCTTACATGTTGTGTGTGTCCTCCCCCTTGGGAGAGTCTATGATTTGTGCTACTATATACCTAGCTTGTGAACTTCAACTTGGGGATATTCGGGTGTATGCTAATTTAGTGCCTCTCGACATGACCTATTTTGATGTTATTCTGGGAATGGATTGGCTAAGTGATTATGGTGCAACTATAAACTGTGTGACTAAGCAAATTAATTTCCATCCTCCGGGGCAATCAGAGTCTATGGTCCAAGGGCAGGAAGTGATTTCACCACCTTATCTGATATCTGCCGTGAAGGCTTATAACTTAATGCGAAAAGGCTGTCAGGGGTATTTATGTAGTGTTTTAGAAAGGCAAGGGATGAATGGGGATATTGATGTGATCCCAGTGGTTCGTGAATTTCCGGATGTGTTTCCCGAAGAATTGCCGGGCCAGCTAATAGACCGAGAAATCGAGTTCATAATTGAAGTAACGCCTGGAACTCAACCCATTTCTAAGACACCCTATAGGATGTCACCAGCTGAAATGAAAGAGTTAAAGATTCAATTACAGGATCTGCTTGACAAGGGATTTATCCGCCCGAGCGTATCTCCTTGGGGAGCGCCGGTATTGTTTGTGAAAAAGAAGGATGGAACACTTCGATTATGCATCGACTATAGGGAACTGAATAAGGTGACAATTAAAAATAAGTACCCCTTACCACAGATTGACGACCTATTTGACCAGTTACAAGGGGCACAAGTTTTCTCAAAAATTGATTTACGGTCTGGCTACCATCAATTGAAAGTTAAAGCCGATGATGTGGAGAAAACAGCTTTTCGAACCCGGTACGGCCATTATGAATTTTTGGTCATGCCCTTCGGAGTTACAAACGCACCAGCAGCATTTATGGATCTAATGAATCGTGTCTTCAAGCCCTATCTGGACGAGTTTGTGGTGGTTTTTATCGATGACATTCTTATCTACTCAAAGAGTGCAGAAGCTCATGAGGATCATCTTCGCCTAATTCTTCAAACACTCCGGGAGAAGAAACTGTATGCAAAGCTAAAGAAATGTGAATTCTGGCTACAAGAGGTGGCATTTTTGGGGCATGTGGTGACCAAGGAAGGAGTCTCTGTTGATCCACACAAAATTGAAGCAATTGTGA
The DNA here is from genome assembly GCA_030407325.1 of Camellia japonica. Lineage (NCBI taxonomy): Eukaryota > Viridiplantae > Streptophyta > Magnoliopsida > Ericales > Theaceae > Camellia > Camellia japonica. The sequence goes on along the minus strand of JAPPVO010000017.1, from coordinate 95,878,553 downwards.
ATTGGCCAACTCCTACTAATGTAACTGAAGTGAGAAGTTTCATGGGATTAGCTAGATATTACAGGAGGTTTGTTCAAAATTTCTCCAAAATCGCTGTGCCACTTACCCAACTGACACGAAAAGGAGTTGCATTTGAATGGTCAGAGGAGCGGGAATCTGCTTTCCAAGAATTAAAGACAAGATTGACTACAGCACCAGTTCTGGCCTTGCCATCCGGTACTGAAGGATTTGTAATTTACAGTGATGCTTCGCACAAGGGGCTTGGTTGTGTACTAATGCAAAACGGAAGGGTTATTGCCTATGCTTCTCGACAACTGAAACCCCACGAGAAGAATTATCCCATACACGATCTTGAATTAGCGGCAGTAGTTTTCGCTTTGAAGATATGGCGGCACTATCTTTACGGTACAACCTGCGAAGTTTACACTGATCATAAAAGTCTTAAGTACCTATTTACCCAGAAAGAGTTGAACATGCGACAGCGGCGATGGCTTGAGTTGATTAAGGATTATGACCTGCAGATCCAATATCATCCTGGTAAAGCTAACACGGTGGCAGATGCACTTAGTTGGAAGAATATGGGGGACGTGGCAAGTCTGTTGGTGGAAAGAAAGGAGTTGAGGATCGAATTGGATAAAATGAATATGGACTTAATGGTACGTGAACAGGAGGCCATACTAGCAGCATTAAGAGCTCAACCCACTTTGCTGGAAGAGATCAAGTTACATCAACTGAAAGATGAGACTCTGAGGACAATCTATGATGAGTTAGAGGCAAAACCAAGATTGGGGTTCAGTTACGTAGATTCGGTACTAAAGTTTCAAAGTCGAATATGTGTTCCCAATGTGTTGGAGCTTAAACGAAAGTTGCTAGAGGAAGCACACGCCTCGAGATTATCAATACACCCGGGAAGTACTAAAATGTACCGAGACTTAAAACAAAATTTTTGGTGGCCAAATATGAAAAAAGAGATCGCGGACTTTGTTTCTAAGTGTCTACAATGTCAACAAGTAAAAGCGGAACATCAAAGACCAGCAGGGTTATTACAACCCCTGCCAATCCCGGAATGGAAATGGGAGCATTTGACCATGGATTTCGTTGTGGGGTTATCGAGGACTCCTCGAGGTATGAATTCGATTTGGGTCATTGTGGACCGACTAACCAAGTCTGCTCACTTCTTGCCTGTAAAGACTCAATATAATGCGGATAAGCTGGCAGTACTGTATATGAATGAAATTGTAAGGCTTCATGGTGTCCCAGTGTCAATTGTGTCAGATAGGGATCCCAAATTTGTTTCAAGATTTTGGCAAAGTTTACAGGAGGCTATGGGTACCGAACTTAAGTTCAGCACCGCTTTTCACCCTCAAACTGATGGTCAATCCGAGAGAACAATACAAACTTTAGAAGATATGCTCCGATTGTGTGTATTGGAATTTCATGAAAGCTGGGAAACCCATCTACCGTTGATCGAGTTCGCCTACAATAATAGTTACCATTCGAGCATTGAGATGGCACCTTATGAAGCTCTATATGGAAGATCGTGTCGTTCCCCTGTATGTTGGGCTGAAGTTGGGGATAGGGCCTTGTTGGGTCCTGAAATTGTGCAATTAACAACTGAAAAAGTTAAAATTATCCGGGAGAGGTTGAAAACGGCACAAAGCAGGCAGAAGAGCTATGCAGATAACAGACGAAGGGATTTGGAATTTGATGTGGGTAGTTATGTGTTCGTGAAAGTTACCCCGTTGAAGGGACATCCGAGATTTGGGAAAAAGGGTAAATTAACACCCCGGTATGTTGGCCCTTTCCAAATTCTAGAAAGAGTTGGTCCGGTAGCTTACAGAGTGGCTCTTCCGCCGAGTATGAGTCAAGTACATAATGTGTTCCATGTTTCCATGCTTCGAGGATACCTATCAGATCCATCTCATATCATAGACTATCATCAAATTGTACTAGATGATAAATTAAGCTATGAAGAGAGACCACTTCGAATTTTGGAGCGACAAGTAAAACAATTGCGCAATCGGGAAATTCCAATGGTAAAGGTAGAGTGGCAAGAACATTATGGAACTGACGCAACGTGGGAAAGAGAGGCCGAAATGCAACATCAATACCCACACCTGTTTCAATCCTAAGGTAACACAAGTTTGGAGGACCAAACTTATTTAAGGGGGGGAGAGTGTAATGACCCGACCCTCGTCCATGTTTTTGATATATTTCAGCCCTTGTTTTGTGCTCTTAACATGTTTGCTGAAAAATTTCATGAAAAATTATGGTTAAGAAAATGAAATGCATGTTTATGAATGTCTATCTGTTGCTCAAGAAAGGCATCTGTTCCATTAGAATGCTTGAATCAGAAATTGAAGGCGTTAATGGCTTAATTGTCAGAAATTGATTATATATCTATGATCAGCATAATTTTTAGGTAATTTTAAGCATGTTCGCGAAATTTCAATTTCGGAATGATTAAACGATTCATTTTTGTCTTATATGCCATTAGTATATTTATACATTGAGTCTTATTGAGCTTTGATAAAAAAAAAAAACGTGAGACATCTTTTGAAGGGACTAAGGGTTGAGAAAAGGAGAAAAAAGAGAGCAAGGAGAGGGGTCAACAAAGGGAGGAAGTGAGATTAAATTAGGAGATCAAGCTTAAGGTATGTTAAATTTAGTATATAGATAAGAATTATCCTCCCAATTGTGAAGAAGAGTTGTCTATACTTTATGTTTGATGATCTAGGGTTGTAATGGACAATTGTTCATGATTTATGCTTGATTGAAGGGGGTGTTCTCATCATTTGGTTGTTTTACACCCTAATTTAAGTGTGGTATGGAAATTATACTTCAACTATTGATTTTATGCTAACTCTATGAACTCATGTTTATGGTATGTGTTATGTTTCAATAAACATGAAGATTGGGTGAGGAATGGTTTGATTAAACTTCTAATCTTGTGCACTTTGCCATGTTTACAAGGTAGAATCCCTGTTATAGAGATATTAGGTAGTATAGATTCCATTGGAATTGCATGAAGAATGGCTTGATGATGTAAAATTCGAAGTTCAGAATTTCAGGGTCTGCGTGGTCCGCTCGAGCGGAGGAAAGCCCGCTCGAGCGGGAAAAACCACCTCCCAGCAGTTTGGGGCAAAATGTACAGTCCGCTCGAGCGGAAAAAGGGGCGCTCGAGCGGGGGACTCATTTTCAGGAAACGAAATGCTTCCTTCTGTTTTGCATGCTCAATCCTCTGCTAATGTTTTTAGAGTACTTTGGCGATTTTCAAATAATGATAGATGCATATGAAGTGTAATAATTCGGAAACTGGTTACTCAATGATATGAGAAAAAGAAGAACTAATTTGCAAGTGATGATTGTGTGCAGGACACCCTCCAGGAGGAAATAGCACATCATCACAGCACTGTGAGTAATAGTACCTCAAAGACTTTTACTCAGTTTATTATTATTGACGTTGTGATTATGTATTGATGTTATATCTTGACGTTACGAACTTCGTTGTCAAACTTGTGATGGTACAAAATATATATACGATATAAATGAATCATTATGCAATTGTGGATGTAAGTGAACCATTACGAAATTGTGAGCAAGTGAACCATTATGGAATTGTGGAAACATCAAAAAGGTTGTGAAGTTATGCACGTCGTATGTGAAATCTTGTGAACTTGTGAACCAATCCCATTTGTGAACCAACGTGGCCTAGTGCCATTTATTAATCAATGTGATCACGAGCCTTTTTGTGAACTATGGGACGATGTGGCCAAGGGCCATTTGTGAACGACGATATTATGAGGCCAAGGGCCGATGTGTGATAAATGAATTTAAGAATTGTGAACTTGTGAAACAAGAAGGGCCAAAGCCAATGTGATAACTTGCCAGTTTATGAAACCGATGATTCTTTATGAATGTGTGAACTGTTTTAGGCCAGAGGCCAAATTATGAAATTGTGAATCGACTAAGTTGTCCAACAAAGCTACACAGAAACAGACTGATTATATGATTACGGCCTTAATTACGTTCTACACGCATGCAAGTACTATTTATTCACTGAGTTTGACTCACTCCATGTTATGTCTGTTTCTGTAGGTAACCAACCAGGAGGTCGATCTTAACTCGGCATCGTCATACTTTTGTCAGCCTAAGCACAGCCAAGCTTAGGGTCGGAGCCCTACTTTTGTGGAGTCTGTTAGATGATGGCGTACACTTTTATTATTGGCTTAAGTAATGATGTATTTAATATTTTTGTTATGTACCCCACCTCGGGGTTGGATTTGTACATCATGTAAATAACTAACTCTCAAATGTATTTTGGCTTTTGATGTACTTGTTCTATGAGATGTTATGATCCTGGCATAATTTAGTAGCTCAATGGATGACATAGTTTTTGGTTTATATCACCTATTAGTGCAGCTTCCGGTCAGGCCCCTATATAAAATCAGGTTAAATGTCCTTTTCTGCTTAGGTCATGCCCAAACTTTTAGGGGCAAGTTCGGGGCGTGACACCTGTCTTGCTTGCACTTTTGGGCTCCGACCCTAACTAGAAATAGGCTTATTTTGAGCCATTTTCCATGTTTGATTAAGGGCCTCTCACTGTTTGGGGCCTCCTTGTTGCACTTGCTTCATTACCTCCCTTGTATGCCATTTTCTTGCATGTTGTTTTTGGCCTATAAGTAAACTGTTTTGAGGCATGTTGTAAACTATGAAGTAGCTTATTTTGAGCCCTTCTTCAACATTGTTGAAGGGCTCATTACTGTTGGAGGTCTCTTTTTGTCACTTGCCTTTGTATCCCTCTTTTGGCCCCATTTTTGCATGATTTGTTAACCCCTTCTGCTTCTGTTTTTGGACTTTGGTCCGAACTGTAAATGGCATTATTTTGACCCCCTCTTCATGTTTCATTAAGGGTCTTTTACTGTTTGAAGCATCCTTTTTATACTTTGTGTTATAGCTCTCTTTTTGGCCTTATCTTGCATAGTATTTTGAGCATAATTGTACACTGTTTTGGGTTTGATCATCAACTGTAAAAAGTCATATTTTAGGTCCTTCTTCAACTTTGTTGAAGGACCTTCATCTGTTTGGGGCCAGCATGCATCACTTACTTCTTTGTCCTCCTTTAGGCCCACTTTTTACATGAGCGTTTTTCCATACTTGTGTCTGTTTTTGTGGCTTGTGGTAAACTTTAAAACATCATATTTTGGGTCCCTCTTCAACATTGTAGAAGGGCCCTTCTCTGTTTAGGGTCAGTAGCTGCCACTTGTTTCATTATCTTGCTTTCGGGGCCATTTTTGCATGCTAGTTTAGCCCCATTTGCGTTCACTGTTTGTCCTTGCTTAGAACTGAAAATATGCTTATTTTTGGGCTGTATTGATTCTGTCTTCACATTCCATGTTCAAATAATGCATGCATTGCATAGTCATAGGTCATTTCGTATGCCTAATTCCATGTTTCGGGACCTATTCTATGCATCGGGTGTCATTTTGCCATCTTTCGGGGCTGTTTTGCATCATTTTTGCCTCTGAAATTCGCATGCTAGTATGCCATATTCCATGCTTTTCCATATCATATTAGAGTGGCCTTTCGTGCCTTAGGGTCGGTCCTTGGTTTGCGTGCACGTGTGCACGCATTTCGAGTGTCTCATTTTCATCTAATGGCCTCTTACGTGAGTGTGGCTGAGGTCCACTCGTGTTAGTGTAAGTCCATATTGCATTGCGTATGCCATTTCATTCCGTAGCGTTGTGTATGCTAGGTTGTATGTTAGTGCATTGTGTATGCCATGTTACCTCGTGCATCGTGTATGTCATTTCATAGCATGTTGCATGTTAGGATGTATCTTAGTCGCATTTCATGCATGTCATGCATATTGCATTGTGTTCGGGATAGGGGTTAGCCCGAGCACGGGAAACGAGGTATGTTTCGTACTCCGAGTGACGGAACGTGTCTCAATTCCCCAGTCGCCGACACTCCGGATTACCCATGATGGAGTCTAGGTATTGTTGTGTTTATATGTGCATTCATTCCGTATCGAGTTGTGCCATTCGACTCCTCGGCCATCATGCATCGAGATACGTGATTGGTGGCACGAGGATCGAGGTATGCATACATATGTGAAAATACATTGCCATGCCCCTTTCCTGCTCTCTGTTGCAGCAAATCAAGAATCAGCAGCCTTCCGGAGCTTGGCGCGCTTTCCAAGAAACAATTGCAAACAGAGGCTAATTGGGGCATCGCGGTGGATTTCTACGCAAGGCAACCCGAGCATACATCAGTCATCATCCGGATCAGAGTCGAGGCAGTCCCTAGCTTGCATGCTAGTTTACCGCTTTCCTAGATTAATTTGTTAATTAATTAGGATTTTGTACATATTTGGACTGTATTATTTATTGGGACTGTATTATTTATTCGGGACTGTACTATTTATTCGGACCCTCTGCGCGAGGGCATAATTGTAATAAGTGTGCGTGAGTGTGATGTATGTCTTCCAACCCCACGTCTTTCTTCCCTTTTATTTACCAGCTTATGATGGTTAGATTAGGGCATGTTTCAATTAGCATACAGTATGATAGCATGTTTGCATTCATTCATCTGTCTTGCATGCACCGGGCTCGGCGCATCATTCTAATTGCATTTGTATTTCAATTCTAAGTTGAATACATGTTAGCTGTAGCATTCCATCCGCCATGTTTAGAGTAGCCGAGCCTGCTATAGTTGCATTTTTGCATGTGTTGCATTAGGCATTTCTGTATATTTAGGATCATGCATGGATTTCTAATCGGTTTCTGTTTTGGCTTGGAGTACTCGGTGAGTTTTATGCTTTAGCATCCTTGCATGCGTGTGAGTGACTGCCATGAATAGCATGCTTACCATGAGGCTATTTGCTTATGTGATATAACTGCCTGAATGCCTGTGGGTGAAGGTTGGGTTATTTGGATTGGAACAAATCATTAACTGTGAGTTTTAAGCCCACTAGATAGTGGCAAAACCATCTTTTCTAAGCCCACCCGAGGGTGGCAAAATCTGCATTTTAAGCCTACTTGCGGGTAGCAAACCATCTTTCAAAAACAAACATGAAATGTTTTGTTCCTATTCAGACGACCCGGTCTATACTTATATGTTGTGCGCATTACATAGTAAATCTAGGCTAATAACCGGAATAAGAGCGCACAATGTTTTCGAAACTAGATATCATGGTTAGTAGAGGCCGATCTTTGATCGGGCGAGCGGGGGTACTCACGAAGTGACCTTCCCCAATCGTACCCAAGTTCCCGAGCCGAGGCAACTTTGGTGATGACGGACACGTGGCCTTAGGCAAACGAGTCAGGGTTTCCTAAATTTCCCAAAAATAAAACATTTAGGTGGCGACTCTGTATCTGGCAAACCAGTCCATGTTTGGCACTTCTTTCAAAAAAATCTGTTTTCTCAAAACGATTTACCGGATTTGGACTCTTCGGTTCAGATTAAGAACTGTGACACAAATCGAGTTCGAGCTGTAGCGAGGTCCCCCGTGAGCTTGTTATAGTTTCTGGCGACTCCGCTTGGGATTTAGAGAACTTGACTCGAACTCATGATATCTGGTTTTGACTACACTTGTGTGTTTCTTTCCATTTCATTTGCATTGGTGCGCCTAGGACACCGTGTTTGCCATCTGCTATTCCTGAACGGTTTGCCGGAGGCTTGTCTTGTCAAGGCATGACCATAAGGCTGACCGGTTATGGGCTCTGCCAGTATGGGAACACAAACCCCGGTTTTACCGGGGCACCCTTTTCGACCATTCGACCTAGTGCATATTCGGATCCGTAGTGACCATTCCAAACTAGGACAGGTTGCTTACCCGATATAGGTTGTTTGAAACCGTTGCGTGCGTAGTGAAACCCTAGCTCCTGACAAAATAGGACAGGGAAACCCTACCCCAACATAGGGGTGTTTTGGCTCTCACTTGCTTGTTATGTGCTTTTAGAGTGCGTCTCTATAAGAATGGATGTATCAGTTTGCGAGTTTGGGCATCAGGCCTGCGGGCGCCAGTTCAGTATTTTAGGATTCAGTTTACCTGAGGGTAACAGTTTACAGGCAGAATTTTGGGGCAAAATTCAGAAGAGGGCGCAGTTATCCTGTTATCTGTTTTGGCAAAATTGGGCTGAGACGCTGCACGTTTTCTCTTTTTGCTAGGTAGTCCTGGAACTATAGCTTCAGAAGGCTCCGATATCCCCCGGGTACATTGGACTAGTGCTGATAGACTTTGTTAGGTCAGAGATTCAATTTAAGGGCAAGTCAGTGTTCCTTCGCCAGAAACAGGGTAAAAAGGGCCAGTCAGGCACAGATCACCAGTTCAGCTTTACCAAATCAGTGGCCCTTATCCACCCAACCAGTAACAGTCGGACTGAGGTCTCAATTGTTGCCATAGAGATAGATCTACCAGTCAGTCAGATGGATCAGCAGAATACGTCAGGGATGGAGGCAATGATGCGTCAAATGCAGGAAACTATGAAACTCATGCAGCAAGACGCTGTCCGCCAAGCGGAATTTTCCAAGCAACAGGCTGCAATCATGGCTCCAGGCTGAGCTCATCACCAGGCTGCAACAGCAAAGCGGCGCGTCTGCTTCACAACAAGTTCCTCCCCCAGCAGGAGCTCCAGCACCTGGGGAGATGCCAAATGTCCAGGAAGATACGGACATTCCAGTAGGGCCTACTCCGCCCCCATTTTACCCCAGCTATCCAAAGCACCTACCAATCTGCCGGACTCTCCCTTCGAGTTCGAGGTCGACCCTACAGCGTTGAAATTGAGCAACTTGAGAAGATGTTTAAGAAATCTCAGGGAGTCAACTCTATCCCGGACATTGGAGATGGATATACTGATTCGGTGGTGACATTGCCGGACAGGTTCAAGATGCCTCCCATCGACCGTTTTGACGGGTCAGGAGATCCCATAGTCCACCTGAGTTTATTTTCCGATGTTCTACGCCCGATGGGCTTGACAAGATTACAGAAGCTCTCCCTTTTTGGCAGGACCCCGTCAGGTATTGCGGCCATCTGGTATGCCAAATTGGAGGATTCAGTGAAACGAAGCTGGGAGGAGATAGCCGAGGCCTTCGTCGCACAATATTCATACAATACCCAGATTGAGATCACAACCCGTGATCTCGAGACGACCAGGCAAGAGCCGAAAGAGGGCTTCTCTGACTTTGTAACCCGCTAAAGGGCCAAGGCCTCAATGATGACCATTAGGCCAACGGATAAGGATCAAATACGGATGGTTGTGCGCAACCTCCAGCCCAAACTAATGCAGAAAATGATCGTGCTCCCCTTCCCTACCTTTTCAGATTTGCATGATATGGGAGTACAGATCGAGGATGCCATGAAGCAGGGCCTTATTGACCAGGAGAAAGAGCAGCCTAGGCGGGCGTTTTCTCGCAGTTCGAATGTGACCACCAGTGGTGATGCAGCTGCAAGATCTTCTGAAGTGGGCATGGTCACTACACACCACATCAAGAAAGGCTACCCATTCACCGGTGCGTCCGGAAGTAGCTCACAGACGGCCAAATATCCACCCCGAGTCAAGAGGGTTTTCACTCCACTTCATATGCCTTTGTCAAAGGCTCTAGAAGTCTTACTCCGGAAAGGACATCTGAAACCGTTGGAACAACGGCCCCTACCCGATCCTATCCCTGCAAAGCATGACCAGACTAAATACTGTGCCTACCATCAGCAAACCGGTCATGACACCGATAGTTGTTTTCGTCTGCGCCATGATGTACAAGATCTATTTGACAACGGGGTCATTGCTGCACCAGGTCCTGCAAAGTCTATCGGCACTTGATCAGTGAACTTGTGGGGATAAGGTGACTATGTGATCGAGGGATGAACCACCTGCGGGCGGCACTCAGTTTACTCCAGACGTGGGAATGGCACGCACTGTTTTGAGCATTTGCGAATGCTAGTTTTGAAGTTTCTGACTTGGGTGTTGAGTCAGTTCTGTAATTTTGTTTTGAGTCTGTCTCTTTGTCTTGAATCAGTCTTTTTGATTAAGGGTCTGTCTTGTTGTATCGAGTCAGTCCTGTTGTACAAAAGGTCGAGTGATTCCGAGGGTGTTACCTCGGGCATCACTATTTTGTTTTGCGTTTGTCTCTTCGTTTTCTTTTGAGTCTGTTTCTGCCAGGGAGCCAGTTGTGCCAACAGTTATGAACGAAACAGCAGTGATTTTCACGATCTCGCATTTGCTTCTGCCATGTGCTAGTTGTGCCGGGATTTGAATGAAATGGCAGCGCATTCCACTTGCTCTCTTGTGCCTTGAAGTCATTGTAATGACCTGAGTTTTTCAAAACTTTTTGAACACTGCGGTAAAAACAAAGAGGGAGGAATTCCTCGGGATTTGCAAAACTTTGATCAAACTGAGAGAAAGAGAGGCATGCTAAGCCCTTAATGAATGAAATCATGCTTGTTAGTGTGAGTACTGAGAAGGACCCTAGTTTTGATCCAGATTGGTTCTACACTGTCTTCAGCGCGAGCGATTTGTCGCTTTCTTAAAAAAACCTTCAAAAAATGTTTTGCGCGGTCCTGCAAAGACCTGTGTGGAATCGCTCTTGAGATTGTGCAACCTAGGATCGCTCTCAGCGTCGAGACTCGACCCCCCCTTTGCTTTGAAACCTTGAACTTGCATTCAGAATGTTCAACGGTCGACCACAATGTAAGGCCTGTGTGGCCAGATTTGAAGCAGCCCTCGAACAAGAGGCACCAAAGTCAGATCAAGAAAGTTAGACCTCATCAGAAGAAGCTTGCAAAGCTAGAACAGAAGCACCCTTCGAACTAGGGGCAAAGATGTTAGATGTGCTCGAAGAGCCGAAGATGAGTCCTTTTGCAAATCAACAGCCACTCTCCGGGATACGGATGACTTCAAAACCCTACAACCATTTGGCATGGACCAAGCTACACTTTTACCCTTTGAGAGGCTCGCTTGGTCGAAAACCCAGAAGGGCGACCCAGGCAAAAGTTAGAGCGAGACAAAAAAAAATATATACAAGAAATGCAAAAGAAAAGAAATAGAAAAAATGCAAAAAAAAAAAAGAAGAAGAAGAAAAAGGAATGAAAAGAACATAAAAACAAAAAAAAAAAAAAAAAAAAAAGAAGAAGAAGAAGAAAGAAAGAAGAACAAAGCTCGCAAGGTCGAAAACCTGCAACGGGCACCTTGGCAAAAGTTAGAGCATAAAAGGAGAGGTTAAATACCCGAGTGTACCTTAACCGCGAACTATGCAAGGCTTGATTCCCATCTTTGGGATACGTAGGCAACTTCATTCTGAAGTCCAACCGTAAAACACTTCAAATTTGATTGTGTCCATGTAATGGTTTTTGATCATCTTTGCCTTCTCTGTATCTGAGGATTCGGTTGTAATCATCGCTCCAAGGACTGACTACAATGCGCTGCGGTGCCATCCAAACAAGGGGCAACTTTTCGTTGCCATTCAATGCGCCGCGGTGCCGTTCAAACAAGGAGCAACTTTCCGTTGCCATGCAGCTCTCTTTAAGCAAGGGACAATTTTCCTTCAGATCTAAGGTTGCGCATCTCAAGAGTAAGTTCCGCGCTCGTTGAGTAGTGGTCATTTGCAAAAATAGTTTTTGAGAATTTTTACTGAGGTTGGCTAATTTTCTCGAAAATTGTTCCATCTTTTCCAAAAACTGGACCATTTCTTGGACCCAAAAAGGAAAATTTTCAGTGCTCATAGCCTGACTTGCATGATTTCAAATCAAAAATCGAACAAGCATGCTAATCAAACTCTTATGCTGATTAAAATTGTTTTAGTAGAAAACCAAAACAAAAAAAAAAATGGTCAAAATGATGAACTAAGGGCACAGTTGAGTCAGGCTTCCTATCTTTTCCCTGTTGTCAATGCATTTGCCGGAAAGGGCACCGTATTCGCCAGAAAAGGGCACAACAAAGGGCTGAAAGCTCTCTCACCCTCCAAGCAACGAGGTATCAAGCCAAGTGCGAAGCACGAACTGGAATGGGGCAAGATATTCCACTCCATCATCTGGACAGATCTTATCACGTCCAAACTCCCCAGCAAAGCATCATCAACCGATGTTAGCTGCAGATTTGCTACACACCCAATTGTAGCGCAACCCTTCTATGGAAGGAATTCACTAGCTGTGAACGGAAGAAAGAGAATCTAGCAGCATGCTAGGGGCAAGAGGCCGCAACTTCCTGTTTATCCATCAACCACCCAGGGGAGGGATTGAAAAATGAGAGATTGAAGAATAGAGAGATGTGCGATGAGAGAAAAAGTGAGAAAAGGGCTTTTTCAGAAAACAAGAGATTGAGTGCCAGAGTGATGTGAGAATCACAAATGAGAAAGGGTGGGAAACACTACCCGGTGAAACAGGCTCCCTGTGCACGTCTGAGTGTCGTGCCTTTTTTGTTTTATCTCGATTCTTGTTTTGAGTCGTTTCGAGTGTTACTCGATGTGTCTAGGTTGTGTGCCTTTTATTTCCTTGTTGAGTCGTTTTGCTGTGTTCAGTGGTAGGCTCAATACCTGGTCGAAAACTCATCTCTCAATTTCAAAAATAAAATCATTTTGTGCTCCGAGTGCTGTGTCGTTCTCCACATTTGTGCAAAACAAGATTCGTTCTTTCATAAAACCGCACGGTTCAACCCAGGTCATGTAAGAACAGTAGAACCAGGACCTATCTAAAGCTATGATGGTTCCGGACTGCAAAGCAAAAGCAAAAGAGGAAAATGTCGGGTATCTGAGTTTGTTTTGAACTTCAGTAAGCCCCGAAATTGCATTCCGTATGCACCTCGTCAGGCCTTGTCAATGCTCCGAAGTATGAGCGTGCCTCTACCTCAAGCTCAAAGATCAAGTCTGCTTCAAGCCAGAATGGCGATCAAAAGTGCTCTCTCTGAGTACCAGTTCTTTGCCAAGGTCATCTTGGTTGTGTTCGCAATGAGTTCCTAGGAGACCAACTGCGACGGTGGAAACTAGAGTTCGAATGGCTGTTGCCTAGAACGCAAAGGTTCGGGATTTCCGAGACTAAAGTCTGGTTTAAATGCCCAGAGCGTGCCCTCGGCTTGAAATCCGTATGGAAGCCCCATAGGTTGAGATAGCGTGTATGCACCTCAATTCTGGATACTGAACCAACCTAGTCTGTCACCCCGTTAGAGAATAGGGAAAGTTGTGAATATGATCAGGAAGACAAGCAGCAGCCGTGGCTCCTACATACAGATGTTGTTACTTGTCAGCATTTCAAGGCCTTTGTACTGCGAGTTAAAGGTAAAGTGTTCGAAGAGCACGAGGGGAGATCCCCGTCAGAGTAGAGCGGTTCACCGCCACTCACCTCATGAGGTTCTTTCTAAAGCACCGCTTTGTCCATTTATTGCTTTCCTTAAGCATCATGCATTGTAATGCATCATACCTATCAAATTTCTTTCTCAGTCATGCACGATATTGTATGTACGGTTCATTTAAAGAAGTTCCGTTTAAGGTCATTCACTTAGTGTATCAATCACACTTCATTTGCTTCACTCAGTGTATCTAACACACTTCATTTGCCTTAGTGTATCAATCACACTCTCTTCACTTAGTGTATCAATCACACTTCATTCATTTTGTGTATCTATTACACACATTCTCATTTTGTGTATCTATCACGCACATATTCACTTTTGTGTATCTATCACACATATTCTTGTTTTTCTGTATCACACTTCATCGATTTAGTATATCTATCACACTTGATCACTAAGTGCATCTATCACACTTCGTGTTCACATTCAGTATATCTATCATACTTGTTCACTAAGTGCATCTATCACACTTCGTGTTCACATTCAATATATCTATCATACTTGTTCACTAAGTGCATCTATCACACTTCGTGTTCACTTTTAGTGTATCAATCACACTCTGTTCACTAAGTGCATCTATCACACTTCGTGTTCACATTCAGTATATCTATCATACTTGTTCACTTAGTGCATCTATCACACTTCGTGTTCACTTTTAGTGTATCAATCACACTCTGTTCACTAAGTGCATCTATCACACTTCGTGTTCACTTTTAGTGTATCAATCACACTCTGTTCACTAAGTGCATCTATCACACTTCTTGTTCACATTCAGTATATCTATCATACTTGTTCACTTAGTGCATCTATCACACTTCGTGTTCACTTTTAGTGTATCAATCACACTCTGTTCACTTAGTGCATCTATCACACTTCGTGTTCACTTTTAGGGTTGGTTTGGCATGCACTATATAATCCATCTTTTTATCTTTTTATCTTTTTTCCATCACATCATCTCTCTACTTTTCTGCACATCTTTTCGTAAAAAGACAAAAAGTGCACTTTTTTAGGACACCCCAAACCAATAGTGTATCAATCACACTCTGTTCACTTAGTGCATCTATCACACTTTGTGTTCGCTTTTAGTGTATCAATCACACTCTGTTCACTAAGTGCATCTATCACACTTCGTGTTCACCTTTAGTATATCAATCATACTCTGTTCACTTAGTGCATCTATCACACTTCGTGTTCACCTTTAGTATATCAATCATACTTGTTCACTTAGTGCATCTATCACACTTCGTGTTCACCTTTAGTATATCAATCATGCTCTGTTCACTTAGTGCATCTGTCACACTTCGTGTTCACCTTTAGTATATCAATCATACTTGTTCACTAAGTGCATCAATCACACTTCGTGTTCACATTCAGTATATCTATCATACTCTGTTCACATGGTGCATCTATCACACTTTGTGTTCACTTTTGCGAACCAGGTTCTGTTTTCTCCGTTTTCTCTTCCCAAAGGGAGGGAGAGGTCTCTTAGACCATCTCTCAGTGGCCGTAGGTTACGTTTCATGGTCGTAGGCCATTTTCCCCGTTTGGAGCCCGATTCCCGGTTTTTCAGAGCTGTCGGCCGTGTGCCTCGGTTCGGGACCGCTTAACCACCTCCGTTTGCTCCGGTTTTTGGCACATACCTTATTTCCTCCCTTTTGAGGTACACTGTGGTCCGAGAGACCAACTTCGTGGTCGAACACCACTTCCGGTGCCTAACAGTCAGTTTTCGGGGCCCCGGGCTGCGCGTTTCGGCCCCCGAACCTTCATTTTGCATCGGTTTGAGTTCATTTTTGGCAGGGATCTTATTTTCATTGTTAGAAAGCTAGTAGGAGGGTGGGAGGCCAGCAATTTTGCTGAAAAGTAAAATTCTTTGGTCAAAAGTGGTTCAGTATGAATCCGGGAAGGAGAAAAATCTACGCGGCTTCACCGAAACGGGCGTAACTCTTTGCGCAAGAGGAATTAAGATATGAGGCCACCACCATTGGAAAGATTACTTCTGGGGCTTCATTTTGCACTCAAGAATCTCCTAAGTCCAAGTCCGGGGGGAGGAGATGTGGTTGGTTGAAGTCCGGTTGGACCGAATCTGCGCGGCTTCACGGAAACTGGCATAACTTTTTCCACAGGAGGAATTTTGATGCAAGGTTTGCGGCATTGGAAAGCTAAGTTCTGGGGCTTCATCCTACAGGGTGGCCGGCCACTTTTCCCCTTTGACCTGGTCGGCCGGCCACCTTTTTCTGGCCGGCCGGCCACTTACCTGGTGGATGACCTTCTTTCCCCTTTTAAACTGGCCGGCAATTTCTGCCCCTGTGAGTGCATTCCAGCCATGTATTTTGTTTTCCACTTCACCCATGTCCGAGGGTTTGGCCTTTTGGGGGGGAAAATTGAATTTGAAACTCCCCCCCATTTTTCCCCCCTTTTCTCCACCCCTTTGCCTATAGAACCAGCCCCTCCCCTTCAGTTTTAGAGGTTAGAAAATTTTGTTTAAGCCTCTTCGATTGTATCTCTCTCTCTCTATATTCCAACTATCAAAACCCTAAGTTTCCTACACCATTTCTACACCACCTCATAGCACAAGGCCTCCATCCTTCATTCCAACACTTTGGGACTGCTTTGAAGAGGTTAAAGGTTCAGAATTTTGGTCCAAGAGCTGTTGGTTCTTTGATCTTCAAGGGTAAGTCCTTCTCTAATCTTTTTGGTCCTATTCTTGCCCAATACATTAGCCTCTCTTGCTTGCACTTTTGGGCTCCAACCCTAACTAGAAATAGGCTTATTTTGAGCCATTTTCCATGTTTGATTAAGGGCCTCTCACTGTTTGGGGCCTCCTTGTTGCACTTGCTTCATTACCTCCCTTGTATGCCATTTTCTTGCATGTTGTTTTTCGCCTATAAGTAAACTGTTTTGAGGCATGTTGTAAACTGTGAAGTAGCTTATTTTGAGCCCTTCTTCAACATTGTTGAAGGGCTCATTACTGTTGGAGGTCTCTTTTTGTCACTTGCCTTTGTATCCCTATTTTGGCCCCATTTTTGCATGATTTGTTAACCCCTTCTGCTTCTGTTTTTGGACTTTGGTCCAAACTGTAAATTGCCTTATTTTGACCCCCTATTCATGTTTCATTAAGGGTCTTTTACTGTTTGAAGCATCTTTTTTATACTTTGTGTTATAGCTCTCTTTTTGGCCTTATCTTGCATAGTATTTTGAGCATACTTGTACACTGTTTTGGGTTTGATCATCAATTGTAAAAATTCATATTTTAGGTCCCTCTTCGACTTTTTTGAAGGACCTTCATCTGTTTGGGGCCAGCATGCATCACTTACTTCTTTGTCCTCCTTTAGGCCCACTTTTTGCATGAGAGTTTTTCCATACTTGTGTCTGTTTTTGTGGCTTGTGGTAAACTGTAAAACATCATATTTTGGGCCCCTCTTCAACATTGTAGAAGGGCCCTTGTCTGTTTAGGGTCAGCAGCTGCCACTTGTTTCATTATCTTGCTTTCGGGGCCATTTTTGCATGCTAGTTTAGCCCCATTTGCATTCACTGTTTAGCCTTACTTAGAACTGAAAATATGCTTATTTTGGGCTGTATTGATTCTGTCTTCACATTCCATGTTCAAATAATGCATGCATTGCATAGTCATAGGTCATTTCGTATGCCTAATTCCATGTTTCGGGACCTATTCTATGCATCGGGTGTCATTTTGCCATCTTTCAGGGTTGTTTTGCATCATTTTTGCCTCTGAAATTCGCATGCTAGTATGCCATATTCCACACTTTGCCATATCATATTAGAGTGGCCTTTCGTGCCTTAGGGTCGGTCCTTGGTTTGCGTGTACGTGTGCACGCATTTCGAGTGTCTCATTTTCATCTAATGGCCTCTTACGTGAGTGTGGCTGAGGTCCACTCTTGTTAGTGTAAGTCCATATTGCATTGCGTATGCCATTTCATTCCATAGCATTGTGTATGCTAGGTTGTATGTTAGTGTATTGTGTATGCCATGTTACCTCGTGCATCGTGTATGTCATTTCATAGCATGTTGCATGTTAGGATGTATCTTAGTCGCATTTCATGCATGTCATGCATATTGCATTGTGTTCGGGATAGGGGTTAGCCCGAGCACGGGAAACGAGGTACGTTTCGTACTCCGAGTGACGGAACGTGTCTCAATTCCCCAGTCGCCGACACTCCGGATTACCCATGATGGAGTCTAGGTATTGTTGTGTTTATATGTGCATTCATTCCGTATCGAGTTGTGCCATTCGACTCCTCGGCCATCATGCATCGAGATGCGTGATTGGTGGCACGAGGATCGAGGTATGCATACATATGTGAAAATACATTGCCATGCCCCTTTCCTGCTCTCTGTTGCAGCAAATCAAGAATCAGCAGCCTTCCGGAGCTTGGCACACTTTCCAAGAAACAATTGCAAACAGAGGCTAATTGGGGGCATCGCGGTGGATTTCTGCGCAAGGCAACCCGAGCATGCATCAGTCATCATCCGGATCAGAGTCGAGGCAGTCCCTAGCTTGCATGGTAGTTTACCGCTTTCCTAGATTAATTTGTTAATTAATTAGGATTTTGTACATATTTGGACTGTATTATTTATTGGGACTGTATTATTTATTCGGGACTGTACTATTTATTCGGACCCTCTGCGCGAGGGCATAATTGTAATAAGTGTGCGTGAGTGTGATGTATGTCTTCCAACCCCACGTCTTTCTTCCCTTTTATTTACCAGCTTATGATGGTTAGATTAGGGCATGTTTCAATTAGCATACAGTATGATAGCATGTTTGCATTCATTCATCTGTCTTGCATGCACCGGGCTCGGCGCATCATACTAATTGCATTTGTATTTCAATTCTAAGTTGAATACATGTTAGCTGTAGCATTCCATACGCCATGTTTAGAGTAGCCGAGCCTGCTATAGTTGCATTTTTGCATGTGTTGCATTAGGCATTTCTGTATATTTAGGATCATGCATGGATTTCTAATCGGTTTCTGTTTTGGCTTGGAGTAATCGGTGAGTTTTATGCTTTAGCATCCTTGCATGCGTGTGAGTGACTGCCATGAATAGCATGCTTACCATGAGGCTATTTGCTTATGTGATATAACTACCTGAATGCCTGTGGGTGAAGTTGGGTTATTTGGATTGGAACAAATCATCAACTGTGAGTTTTAAGCCCACTAGATAGTGGCAAAACCATCTTTTCTAAGCCCACCCGAGGGTGGCAAAATCTGCATTTTAAGCCTACTTGCGGGTAGCAAACCATCTTTCAAAAACAAACATGAAATGTTTTGTTCCAATTCAGACGACCCGGTCTATACTTATATGTTGTGCGCATCACATAGTAAATCTAGGCTAATAACCGGAATAAGAGCACACAATGTTTTCGAAACTAGATATCATGGTTAGTAGAGGCCGATCTTTGATCGGGCGAGCGGGGGTGCTCACGAAGTGACCTTCCCCAATCGTACCCAAGTTCCCGAGCCGAGGCAACTTTGGTGATGACGGACACGTGGCCTTAGGCAAACGAGTCAGGGTTTCCTAAATTTCCCAAAAATAAAACATTTAGGTGGCGACTCTGTATCTGGCAAACCAGTCCATGTTTGGCACTTCTTTCAAAAAAATCTGTTTTCTCAAAACGATTTGCCGGATTTGGACTCTTCGGTTCAGATTAAGAACCGTGACACAAATCGAGTTCGAGCTGTAGCGAGGTCCCCCGCGGGCTTGTTACACCTGTATGCACCGCTCATTGGACAATCTTTGCCAGTTCTGCTTTTGCAATTTGGCCCTCTATTATTAAATATGATTTTATTTCTGACTGAGGCCGTAGTTAATCTCATGATTACTGGCCGGTAATGACTCTAATCCATAGGGACGAGTTTGGGCCCTGATAGAGTGGTATTAGAGCACAAGTAATAACTCACACACTTGTCCAAATAAGTAATAGTGTCTAGAAAGGATCTAAGTTGCATTCATCTGATGAATATATGCTTGAACACATTGAGAATTTGCTAAGTGATTTGAAGTATGCAACTATATGATATATAACTGTTGCCAATTATATGTACGTGCTCTTTCAGTACATGATTACTGTGTATACTCCTATATGAATTATACTGCAAGTCTCATTAGATAATGGTGAGAACAAGAGCCGATGAGCTAGTAGAATCCTTCACTGCTCGACTAGACCGCATGGAGAGAATGATACAAGACATGGCAGAAACATTGAGGCAACAACAATAGTGACAACAACAATGGCAACAACTGCCACCCATACCTATAGTATAACCTGTACAGGACTTGCCAAATAATGAACGAACAATACCCCTCACTAAAGAATTCAAAAAAATGAAGCCACCACTGTTCCACGGAGGTGTAGACCCATTGAAGGCCGAAGCTTGGGTTCTCAGCATTGAAAAGTTGTTTGAAGTATTCCTATGCCTTGAAACACAGAAAGTACAATTAGCCACCTTTACACTGGAGGATGAAGCAAGAAGGTGGTGGATGCTAATTCGAGATGATAACAAGGGCATAGACTGGACACGTTTTCTTGCACTCTTCTACGATAAGTATTTCCCATAGTGCCTGTGATAGAAAGGTGTCTGAATTTGAGGGGTTGAAGCAAGGCAATATGACTGTAGTTGAGTATGAGGACAAGTTCACTGAATTGGCTAGGTTTGCTCTGCACATCGTCAACACCGAATATAAAAAGGCAAGAAAGTTTGAGAGCTAAGTCTTTGCAATGACATTTTGGAAAGGGTGAACGTGCTGAAACTGCCCACTTATGTTGACGTGCTAGATCGAGCTTTAATGTTAGAAACTAACATGACCAATCAGAGCAAACCACCAGCTGACTGGAAAGCTATGAGGCAAGGTTTTTTCTTGAAGAAAAGGTTGTCAAAGAAGCAAAATATGGGATCCTTCAGCACTTCAGGCTCCAACAGAGATATGGCTCCAACATGTACTCAATGTGGCAAGAAGCATCGTGGGATTTGTTACCGTATTTCCGGGGCGTGCTATAGATAAGGGATTGCTCCTAAACTAAACAACAAAAATGTGGGAAACCAGCCATTAGTTGGACCGGATCCATCCCAAAACTGGGCAATGCTACGAGGCCTACTACTACCAGAGATACAATGAGACAAGAGAGAGTCTTTGCACTTGTCCCAAGTGACACACAGAATACTAAAGTTGTTGTCTCAGGTACTATCTCTATATGCAACCAAGATGCTTTTGTGTTAACTGATTCCGGCTCAACGCATTCCTTTGTGTCCACTATATTTGCATCTAGATTGACTAGACCCTTATAATCATTGACATATTTGCTATGTGTATCTGCACCATCTGGGAATCTGTATTATGTACATCTATGTATCGTGTTTGTGATATGCTAATTGGCAATGCTATCTTGTATGTAAATTTGTTACCCTTGGACATTCGGCACTTTGATGTGACTCTGGGTATGGATTGGTTGTCTAAATACTGTGCCACTCTCAACTGTGTAACAAAACGGGTTGCATTTAAACCACCAGGGCATGTTGAATTTGAATTTGTGGGTAATGGGGTAGTGCCTCCACCTTATCTGATCTCGGAAATGAAAGCATGTAAACTGCTTAGGAAAGGGTATCAGGGCTATTTATGTAGTATCTTGACTGAACAATCTGTGAATGTTGAAATGGATAGTATCTCTGTTGTTAGAGAATTTAAAGATGTATTTCCTGATGAACTGCTTGGGAGATTGGTTGACAGAGAAGTGGAGTTTACCATTGATGTTATCCCAGGCACCCAGCCTATCTTGAAAACCCCCTATAGAATGTCTACTGCTGAAATGAAAGAATTGAAAGAACAATTGCAAGACTTACTTGACAAAGGGTTTATTCGACCGAATATTTCACCATGGGGCACACCGGTGTTATTTGTAAAGAAGAAAGATGGGACCTTACGCTTGTGCATTGACTACCGGGAACTGAATAAGGTAATGATTAAAAACAAATATACATTGCCCCAAATTGATGATTTATTTGATCAATTACCGGGCTCACAAGTCTTTTCAAATATCAATTTGAGATCCGAGTACCACCAGTTCAAGGTAAAGACGGAAGATGTTGAGAAAACCGCATTCAGAACAAGGAATGGTCACTACGAATTTCTTGTTATGCTATTTGGAGTGACTAATGCATCTGCAGCATTTGTGGACCTTATGAATCGGATTTTTAAAACCTATCTTGTCGAATTTGTTGTGGTTTTTATTGATGTTAGTCTGATATATTCAAAGAGTAGACTTGAACATGAACAACATCTGATAACTGTCCTGCAAACACTTAGGGAAAAGAGATTATTTGCTAAATTAAAGAAATGTGAATTTTGGTTGGATGATAGAGATAGTATTTCAATAGACCCACAGAAGACAGAGACAATTGTAAATTGGCTTACACCAACCAATGTAACGAAAGTTCGCAGTTTCATAGGTTTAGTTGGGTACTACAAGCCATTTGTGAAAGATTTTTCAAAAATAGCTGTGCCTCATACCCAACTTAAAAGCAAAGGACAACCATTTGAATGGAATGATGAAAGGGAATCCGCCTTCCAAGAACTAAAAACGAGATTAACTACTACACTAGTCTTAACATTACCCACGGGTACGGAAGACTTTGTGATTTATAGTGATTCATCTTATAAAGGTCTAGGTTGTGTGTTAATGCAGGAAGGACGAGTAATTGCTTATGCCTCCTGACAGTTGAGACCACATGAAAAGAACTACCCAACACATGACCTGGAATTGGCCACAGTTGTGTTTGCTGTAAAAATTTGGCGGCATTACCTGTATGGGGCGAAATGTGAAGTTTACATGGATCGTAAAAGTTTAAAGTACTTCTTCACCTAGAAAGAATTGAATATGCAGTAAAGAAGGTGGCTGGAACTAATAAAAGATTATGATCTTCAGATTCAGTATCACCCGGGGAAAGCCAATACAGTTGCTGATGCTTTGAGCATAAAATCAATGGGGAGATTAGATTGCCTACTTACTAAACAGAAGGAAATCCTACAAGATTTTGAGAAATCTGAGATTGACATGGTATTAAATAAGTAAAGTGGATTGATAGACGCCATTGTGGCCCAACCAGCAATAGTTGATGAGATCAAATAGAGACAAAAAGAGGATGAATTCCTCAAGAAGATGATCAATAAATTTGAGGCAAATCCGAAACTGGGATATAGTGTTGAAATTCCAAGGCAGATTGTGTGTTCTGAATATCCCTAAGTTAATGAGGAGAATTCTCGATGAAGCTCATAAGTCAATGTTTACTATGTATCCAGGTAACAACAAGATGTATCAGAACTTAAAATAGAGTTATTAGTGGCTAAATATGAAACGTGAGATCGCAGGATGTGTCTAAATGTCTTCGGTGTTAGCAAGTTAAAGCTGATCACTAGAAACCGATAGGTCTACTTCAACCTCTCCCTATTCCGAAATAGAAGTGGAAGCACATAACCATGGACTTTGTTGTTGGCCTACCTCGGACACCTAGAGGTATGGATTCTGTCTCTTTGTGAATAAGGGCAATATAATACCCAAATCCATGCTATTAAGTGGAGAGCGTAAATTAATGCAGATAATTTATTGGTAGAAGCTTTGCCCATTAAAACAAGAGATTTATCAAATTAGCTGAAAATTCCTCATCTAGTTATAGAACAAGAATGGCAACATCCATTTCTATGTTCACAAATGATTGAGAAGGGAGTTTCAACTTCCTTTTACCCAAAATCTCTTGTTTTACTTCCAAAATACTCAATGAAAATGGGGGGACATGATTCATTAACACCTTTGACCCAAAATCTGTTGTTTTACTTCCAAAATATTCAATGAAAATGGGAGGACATGATTCATTAACACCAAATCCCATGGATCGCCCAAGCAACCTCATGGAACAACCCCCAAACATTCATTGTCATTGAGTAAAGAGTCAAAACACATAGATTAGGATACTTAAGAGAAGGGATAGGTGAAGATAAGAGGTGTAATAGTAAGAAGATCTATTCTACTTATTGAACTTGTGAATGGATGGCAAAAACTACTCCTAAGAACATCTACAAGGGTCCAAAATTCACTAGAATTAGATAGTTAGAGCCAAGGAAAGTAAGAAAATAGAGAAAAGGGCTATCAACTTAATAAATAGGTGGCTAAGGTTACTCCCTCCACATCCATGAGGACTTACAACAATTACATAATTGAAATGAAAGCTAAAACTAAAGAAAGGCAAGAGGACAAGGTCAAAGATGCTAAGGATTCACCTCTTAAAGAGGATGTGCCTTTCTTGTTCCAAAACTCCCCTTTAATGTCCCTCAAGAACTTCTAAGGGTGTTCTTTAATGTCCACAGTCCTTTGTCCAAAGCTTAGGATCAAGCTTTAATGGAGAAATTAGTGTTAAAGTTGAAGGTGGTAGGTGGAAGTCAAGGAAGGCAGGAGAGATCTCTCAAGCCTCACTATCCCTTAGGCAAGCTTTTTTTCAACCCTTTGAAAAGAGTTGGTGAGCTCTATGTATAAAGCTCAGGTCACAAATATCTAAGATATTTGTGGTAGGTAAGCAAAAAAAAAATTTTGAAACTCCCAAAAATGCTCTGTACCTGGAACATTCAGCCGGGCGAGCTCCCTGGTGATCGGCCAAGTGCTTTTATGGTTGGCCATCATTTGGTATCTAGCCAACCAGTGGGCACATCATTAGATCAATAAGAGCAGGTCAGCCTGAATTGAAGGCATAAACAGGTATTTGAGAGGATTTCATCATTCCCATTCACTTCCACTATATTCTTCGCTCTGTTTGTTTGAAAGAACACCACGCTTTGACTTAAAAATAAATAAATAAAAATTTGAGCATCTGAACATTATGGTAACGTCTGGAATTGCACCACTAAAACTCATTTTGAAAAAGGTTTCCACTTTGGTCGAAAAACATTTTGTCCAAAACAGGTCGTTGGAGGATTTAAAGCTTGATCTTTAGAACTCTTGCCGTGGAACTTTCAAAGATTAACACCTCTCACTTTCATTATTAGGAACTCAAAATGGAGCACCCAAGTCTCAAGGCTAGTCAAAAATAGGGTGTGTACACTTAGTAGAGGCCGATCTTTTGATTGGGCAAATGGGTGCTTAATCTATGACCTTCCCTACTCATACCTAAGTTCTTGAACCGAGACACTTTGGCTATGATTAACATTGGCCTCTGGCATGAATCACAAGTTTATTAATTTTTGCAAAAAGATTAGGTGGCGACTCTGAGATATGGTGATATAGTCCATTTTCTGGCACAAGTTTTGCAATAAAATGGATTTTCTGTACAAATTGCCAAATCTGGACTCTCATTTACATTTCACATTGCACTTGTGGAACTAGATCAAGAGATCGAGAGTCCAAACTGTTGGATCTACTCAGTAGCCTCAAAAAAGCATCCCACAACATCTCTCGAGTCATAACTGGACGAGCTAACTGTAGCTCGACTTTTTCGCGCCCCCTTTCGGAGAGCTCGAATTGGTCCTACAGTTCGAACTCCTGTCACGGTTCTAAATCTAATCTCACAAAGTGCAATGTGAAACTGATAAACACCAAAGAGTCCAATCCGGCAAATCATTTTGGAAAATTGATTTTAGATCAAATAATGCCAAAACTGGACTGCTTTGCCAGATTACAGAGTCGCCACCTAAATATTTTATTTTTGAAAAATTTAGGAAACCCTGACTCGTGCCAAAGGCCACGTGTCTGTCATCACCAAAGTTGCCTTGGCTCGGGAACTTGGGTACGAGAGGAGAAGGTCTTGAAATGAGCACCCCCGCTCTCCCGATCAAAGATCAGCCTCTACTATCATGATATATCATTTTATAAACACATGTGTTCTTATTCCAGTTATTAGCTAACTTTACTATGTGACGCACACATACAAGTATAAACTAAATCGCAAGAATTGGAACGAATTCAACTCATGTTTGTTTTCGAAAATGGTTTGAATTTGCCACCCTCAAGTGGGCTAAAACGCAGATTTGCCATCAAACATGATGGGCTTAAAAGATGATTTTGCCACTTCGCAAAGTGGGCTTAAAACTCTCATTCGTCGAATTGTTCCAATTCAAGTAACAAGCCTTCATCCACAAGCATTCATGCAGTTAATCATTTAAGCACATAGGCCCAATGGCAAGCATGCTATCACGGCAGCATCCACATCTCATGCGATATACTAAAGCGTAAAAACTTACCGAGTACTCCAAGCCAAAACAAAAGCTTAGTTAGGAAGAATGCATGATCCTAACTGTACAAGATGCCTAATGCAACACATGCAATAATGCAATTAATAGGCTCGGCTACTAATATGACATATGATACAATTTGATAACATACTTTGAAACACGTATTCAAATAAGTATTGAATTTGCGAAGCAGTTTGTATGATGTGCCGAGCCTCAGTGCATGCAAGACAAATGAATGATACAAACATGCAAGCATAAGGTATGTTAATTAAAACATGATCCCTAATCTAACCATCAAAAGCAGATAAATAAAAGGGAGAAAGACGTGGAGTTGGAAGACATGCACACAAGCACGCACACTTAGTACAACATTGTGCCCTCTCTAAGGAGGGTCTGAATGAATAAGCTAACACTACGCTAAGCTAATTATTACAACACAAAACTAAATAACTATTCTATCTAATTAAATATTACAACAATTTAGACAAATTAACTAACTATTCTAAGCTAGCTAAAATATTACAAACCAAATTGAACTTATTAATTACAACACTTGAATTGAATAATTAGCTACGCTAACTAACTAAACCACTTAAATGGCCTCGAGGGCGAGGGATGCATGCATGCTCGGTTGTTCCACTCAAACATGCCCTTGCCTTGCCATCGGATGCCTCTGTTTGCACTCATTCGATCACCAAAAATTGTACCAACTTCCAGATTGCCTCTGCTCCAACACAGGAACACATCTGTGCAAAATTCACTGGTGGCTGGTCGGCTACAAAAGGTGGCTGTCGGCCACAACAACTGGCCAATCGGCTACTTCAAGTGGCCGGTCGGCCACCCCCTTTTTTGGACTTCTTCTTTTGCTGCAACAGAGAGAAAACAGAGGCAAAGCAATGCATTTTCAAGAAATATATGTACTGCTATCCTCCTTATCATCTCTCAAGCTCAAAGGAGTGTAGCTCTTAGCTCTCAAGCAACCAAGCAAGCATTTTCAATGCATGATGGCTAGGGGACCAAGCTTGTACAAGGTTAATGAATGCACAAACAAGACCAAAATAACCACCACCCTATCATGCATGATCAAGGATGACAGTGACTAAGAAAAGTGGCATGTTTCATCACTTTAAGTATGAAACGTCCCATTTTTCTCGTGTTCGGATTAACGTCCAATCCGAACACATGCAATGCAACACAAAGATGCTTAATCTTGCCTCTTTTACTTTGTTCATTTTGTTTACTCATTTTACATTACCGATTAGTCCTTTAATCGATTAAGTCCAAGGTGAGAGTCTTCTAAAGAGAAAGAAGTGTCAACCGAGGAATGATTTAAAGCCAGAGAGAGGTCATGTCGTTGGTTAGTAGAAACCCTCAAAAGAGGATTAAAACCATTAAGCATGAACTCTATCTCAAGCTTATAGGATTCCAAACTTGAAACAACTCTCAAAAGCGATTGAAAGTGAGACAAATGAAAATGTGACAGAGAGTATGATGCTGAGATTATATGCAAAATAACACTACAACAGGCAAACAATTCAAGCATTTCATGCTTAAAGCAAACAATGAGCTAATGAAGACCATTACACTATGGGCATGCAATACAAAGCTCAAAGGACTTAACCAGCCCAAAACAGAGTTAAAGCAGGTCAAAATAGTAGCAAAAGCATACTGAAATTAAGCTAACACAAGCTAGAATAATAGGCTAAATCATGAAGCATGCTAGACTAGTAAGCACAATTTCACTACAAGTACAAAAAGCAAGCCTCAAGTGCTCCAACCAACCCAAAACAAAGCTAAAACATGCCAAAATAGAGCCTAAAACATGCTTGAATAAAACTAAGTTAAGCTAGAAAATCAAGCTAACATGTGAAGCAACCTAGGCATGGAAGCAAGACACAAGGAGGGGAGGCTAACCCCTCCTATTTTGGACTCCAAAAGTTGATTTTTACAACTAAAATAACTCTGAATTTCAATGGTTAAAAGGGCCAAAAAGTTTGATTTAAAGGTGGTTAGAAATGGCACAAAAGGCTTCACAAGCCAAAGAGCAAAAAGGAGAGACAACCCCCTAGCTCAAAATAGGCTCAAACCACCATTTTTAGGACTGAAAAATAGAGGTTTTTACAGTTGAAAACCAGCTCAAAAACAGTGTGAAAAGATGGCAAAACAAGTGTTCAAAGCAAGTAATATACCTCTTGGAGCCAAAGCAGAAAATAGGCACAAATCTGAGCTTAAACCACCTTCTAGAGCTCTAAGGAGGCTCCAAGAGAGCTTCAAACAACCTCAGCCCAAAGATGAACCACTTTGGTTAAGGGTTGACAGGTTAAATTTTGAAAAATACAAGCTTCTAAGCACAAAAGCTCAAGAGAGAGAGGATTATAGAGAGAGATAGAGATTTTAGAGAGAAAGGCTCCCAAACTTTCTAACCTTGCAATATGAGAGATATGGCCTCTATATATAGAAAAAAGAGAGCCTTGGTTGAAAATATCTGATTTAGAGACAGCTGGCACAGTGTAGAACAGCTGGAGGAGAAATATCTGCAAAATCTGAGCTTCCTGGACACTTGTGGCCGACCGGCCACCATTGGTTGCCGACCAGCCACCACTTGTGGCCAACAAGGGTCACTTCTGGTCGACCTATGGCTGGCAAACTCCATTTGTGGCCGACACATGGCCGACAAGCTTCACTAGTGGCTGGAAAACAAAAACTGGTTTCTGGCCCTGACTTCAAGCAGGCATCTCCTTCATCTGGACTCCTTTGCAGGTCATTATTGAGCCTAAATTGAAGCCCCGGAAGTCTTCTTTTCAATGGTGGCAGCCTCACATCAAAATTCCAAGTGTGTAAAAAGTTATGCTCATTTTAGTGAAGACTGCTCAGTTTCGGTCCAACCGAATTGATGCCTAACTTCAACCAGTCATAGCTCCCGCATCCGGACTCGGCTTGAGGAGATTCTCGAGTGTAAAATGAAGCCCCAGAAGTCTTCTTTCCAATGGTAGAGGTATCACAACTTAATTCCAAGTGTACAAAAGGATAGGCCTGATTTAGCGAGGGCTGCTCGGTTCTCTCTTAACAGTTTATGCCCAATTTCTTCCCTAACTAGGTATCTTCCCTCTCCTCTTATTTTCTTTAACTCCAAACCTCTAAATAAGGTGTTTTGAAAGATTTTTCAAAAATTTCACCTCTCTTTCATGCATTTCCACTTTGTCCTTGTTCGGTTTTCCGAAAAGCGCAACATTTAACGAAATGCGAGCCTCGAAACATCGTAGGAACTTTTTTTCAAAAATATTTTGAAAGAGAGAGTTTTAAGGTCTAAAATCATTTTGGTCAAAATGGTTTTGGTCCAAAAATGGGGTGTAAGGTTAGGATTTGACGCTCTCCTTGCCAAAGAAATCGAACCTTTACACTGCACAACTTTCATCACCAAGTAAGCCATCAGTGACGCCCAAGTCTTAAGGGTGGTCAAAAATCGGGTGTCTACACTAAACAAGAGGAACGCCAGGCTATGTCTCTATAAGTCTGAGAGTTCATATAGCTATACCAGTCTTCAACATAGTCCATCTTCCCCAAATGGCCCCAAGTGTGATATGAGATCGTTGAGTAATAAGTACAAGTCACAGACACCTTTAACTTATCCATCAACCATATCTAGGAAAGAGGAGAAAAGAGAGAGAGAGAGAGAGAGAGAGAAAAGAACATAGAGGTGTAAGAAGAGCGAGAAAAGTAAGTTGGGATGTGCTAAAAATAGAAAAGAGAGATGAAAGAAAAAAGAGGTGTGAGATGAGAAACCAAGTGAGATACGTGGTACTTGGAGCAATAATGGACTCCCACTAAACTCTGTGGTTCTACTTGCATGGACTTCATCTAAACCAATCAAGGTTTCCACTAAGACCAACCCAACCAAGCTTTTTCCATCCCTAACTTGCTTGGCCACACCGACTAGAATAAGGCTGGCTACCCGATTACTCAGCACCACTAAGAATTGCATAAGAAGACAAATGCACAAAGCAGCTTGCCTATGCTCTTGAAACTTCTGATCCCCCGGATCTCACCTATTGGTGAATTTATCAATTAAAGCAGTGATTGATAGTTCACTTTTCTGAATACAAGCCTTGGCTTCACTGGGAAACAATCTGTAAATCTCGCTAAGCAGTTTGGAATAGCTTGTCAAAGGAGTTGGTCGAGCCAAATCAGCCTCTGAAGGGCACTCCTGTATAACCTCAAAATCTTTGAAAGTGCGCCAAAGTTCTTGGTGTCTAAATCGAAAGATGTGGACGGTCGGATCCCAAAATTGAAATGCGGCGTTGAGGAAAGGCAAATCAACCTCCAACCTACTAAGAGAAAACATGGAATTTAGACTATAACCACAAAAATTGACGCAGTTAGCACCATCTAGATTGTCCATCGAAGCCGATAAACCATCTTGGGAAGACATGGTGCTAAACCAAGAATGACGTTTAGGACCAAGGGTCAATTGGAAAGGTTTGAATGACAAAATCATTGTACATGGTGGGGTATTTATAGGCCAAAATAGAGCAACGGCAGCATAAGAGACAAAACCCTAAACTTGGATACCCCTGATCACTCGTGCATGTGTGCATGACTTGTACATGCACACATTCACAGTACACGCACACAAGGATGGCACGTGCACACACAAGGATGGCATGTGCACACACAAGGATGGCACGTGCGCACATTGCATGCAAGCAAGAGAGTCAGGCCTATTCAAGAGCATGGCATGCTAAAGATAATGGGGACATTCTGGCATCCTTATCTGAGTCTTTTTAGGTTATTTAGGTTGTTTGTTCAAGTAGTTTTGAGTTATAATTTTATTATTCCATTTTTTGAAAAGGTCTCTGTCAGATCCATGAAATAAACACACCAAGTTAGGCATTCAAAAGAAACACTCAAATTTTTAACAAAAAGGCACTGGATTTCATTGCGTAGACCATGTACAAAAACTATGGGGCATCCCCTAAGGGCATCCTATACAACCTTTCTATAAAAAATATAAAAAATAAAAAGAAAAAAAATGAAAAAAAAAAAGAGAGAAAAGAAAATACAAAGGGAAAAGAAAACAAGAAAAGGTGTTCAGACTCAGTCAACCCCCTCAAGGGCACTTCAAAGCACCCTGAGTGGGACCCTCCTCATCCTCATCCTCATCCTCATCACCCCCGCGGCCAAAGTCAACGTAATCCTTATCAACATCACTCCCTCCCACCATGCCCACAGGGTCCAGCACCCTCTCAAGAAACAAAAAAGGCTCAGAATCATAAAGAAATATGCTAGACTCTCAAAACAATTGGAATCACTGGAAGGACGAATACCTGACCTCAAACACGAGTGCCACTCTCATATCTCCGGACTAGCTCCACTAGGCCTGCAATCGTCCGGTAACAAGTCTCCACATATTCCTGAGGAACCTGTGACCGAAAGGACGTAGATCTATACTGATGAAAGGAAAAGACAAGGAAAGTATGAACCAAAGAAATAGATAGATACTTGCTTAACCCTGAGAGGAAGATGGTAAGGCAATATGGCTGGCTCTGGGATGGACAATGCTACCGTGCCCTCCTCATTCATCACTGTTATGACCCAAACCCGCCCCTAGAGGTTTAGACCATAACCGGCCAGTAATCACTTGATTACCTACAACCTCATACAAACATATAGAATAATTATAATAATGGGGCCTTAAGCGAAAGCATATCACAAATGAAGAAGTTCATTGAGCTGTGCCAATATGAGAAAAATTATACAGCTTACGTTATAACACATTCACACATTTACATGTCCATGCAAAAACTTATGGACCATAGGAAATTTCATACATATAGTTTACATATCCCAAGACCACTATAGCAACATCAAAACAAAATTATAACATAATGTGAGTCAAAGGCAAAAGCTCCACCTTAGAGGCTCGACCAAACAAGTTCACAAAATAACTCTCGAAGCAGACTCTAAGGCTGGGCTCTATGTTGCTGATCACCTACGTGTGTATATATAATATAGAGTGAACGAAGTTCAATGTGTAATAATATAGTAAAGGGGTTTAAATGAATGAGCATAAATTTCCCACAATATTCATAATCACATTACGGAATGGCCTCGGGCCCAACATAATAGGAAATGGCCTCAGGCCCATCATATAAACAGAACAGCCTTAGGCCCAACACATTAACAGAATGACCTTAGGCCCATCATTATCGAAATGGCCTCGAGCCCACATAAAGTATAGAATGGCCTCGAGCCCAAACATATCATAGTAGGACGGAGTGACCTTAGGGGTCCACATTGCATATGTCATAGCAATCATGAAACCCATTCATTTCAATTAAAACACAATAGTGTAATAAATCATCGTTCATGGATCAAAATAAATAAATAATTGCGAACATATCTTTACAATACTACTACTCAGAGTGATGTTGGTTATGTCGTAGTCCTTATGGTAGGTGACCTACACAACATAACACATATACAAATTCGGTAAACAATTCATTCAATTCTAAGCCTTTCCCTTTATTTTTTCATTTTATGATTCATCCGTTTTCCATTCATCTTTAGGCATTGTGGAGGGTCAAAACATACTCATAAAAAGATTTAGAGAGTCAGAGGAGTTAATAGAAAAAGACCAGTTTTCCCCCTGTTTTCCACACGTGCAGAACCCCTCATCGCACGTGCGGCGGGTGCAACACCTGGGGTCGCACGTGCAATTAAAGCAGTGTACGAGCCCTTATTCCATCCTGTGTTCCGCACGTGTGGGACTCCTGGCCGCACATACGGTTCTGGGTAATTCAATCCAGTCCGAAAATGGCACAAAATGTAAACTTCCATACTCATTTCCAAGCCCAAATTCATGCAAAACTAACTCAAATGCATGATATACTAGCATGACTCAAGTGTAATTTCACTACAAACACGTCAATCTTGCTTCAACATCAAATTCAAGGTCTCATCTTTTCTTTAGTTCATTATTCATGTGATCAAGCTCAAAATACATATCAACATGGATGATCTCTACACATTTTGCCCATGAACTACACTGGTTTGTTTCCCTGCAATGGGATACGTAGGCAACCTCTAGATTCAATCGATTGCATTTGCATCTTGTTTGTTTGTCCCAGTCTTACAGCCTTATCAAAAGGGTTGTCTTCGGGCTTTGACATTCACTCATGTCAAGAAATGACTTCGAGTTCTGTCAAAAATTGGTAATTGTAGACACCTCATTTTGACCGGCCATAAGACCTGGGTACTTTCTTTTGATTACCAGATGATGAAAACAAGAATGTGTTTTTTCACATAATCCTCAATAACATATATGAAATTTGAGCTCTACTTCCAACCCTAAGCCTGTTTTGGCCAAGGGTTCAAGACCAGTTCAAAACTCTCTTTCGAAACTGTATTTTCGCACTTTTTTCCGAGTATTTCCGTAATGTTCTGAGACTCACTTTTAAAATTCAAAATAAAATGTTTTATGAGAAAATTGAGCAAAGAACAATGTGGAAATAGGATGAAAGGATGATAATTCTGTCGAAAAATCCTGTTTCATGCAAAATAGTCAAGCCTTGGCCAACATTTTGGCCGACCAACTAGTTTTGCCCAAAAGCAGGGCATTTTCGGCAAAATTCGTGTTTTGTGCATGTGGGCCACCCCACTATCCCATGTTCTGAGCCATTCATGCACAAAATGCAAATACACTCTGTCTCCATTATCAATATAGTTGGCCTCTTCACAAAAGAAATGGCTAGAGCATGGGCTAAGGGCTTTATCGTTATCACCCCATGATTCATTGCCCTCCACGTTGTTCTCCACTAAGCCTTCCACCATTGCCTATACAAACAAGATCAGATTGTTGAGGGAGAGAGAGCTTGGATCATTGAGAGAGACTCTTCCTAGTAGAGAGAATCATTGGCTAAAATTGAGAAAAATTGTGAAACTTCCATGCACTTTTCTATGTCACCAACTGTAGACCGCCTGAACTCCGCTCCGCGCGCGAAGGCGCGAATCATTGTTCTTAGCTACTACAGTTCAGATTCCTGTCAGGGTTCTAAATCTAATCTCACAAAGTGCAATGTAAGATTGATAAATCACCAAAGAGTCCAAATCCGGCAAATCATTTTGGAAAATCGATTTTAATCAAGAAGTGCCAAACATGGATTGCTTTGCCAGATTACAGAGTCGCCACCTAAATATTTTATTTTGGGAAATTTAGGAAACCCTGACTCATGCCTAAGGCCACATGTCTGTCATCACTAAAGTTGCCTCGGCTCGGGAACGTGGGTACGAGAGGGGAAGGTCATGCAATGAGCACCCCCGCTCGCCCTATCAAAGATCGGCCTTTACTAACATAATATGTTGTTTTTGAAAACACATGTGTTCTTATTCCGGTTTATTAGCTAACTTACTATGTGATGCACACAACATACAAATATAGACTAAATCGCTCAAGTTGGAACAAAACTTCTCACGTTCGTTTGTTTGAAAAATGGTTTGAAGGTTGCTACTCGCAAGTAGGCTAAGTCGCAGATTTGCCACCCTCAAGTGGGCTTAGGAAAACATGATTTTGCCACTTCAAGTGGGCTTAAAACTCGCATTTTGATGAATTGTTCCAATTCAAGCAATGAAGCCTTCATCCACAGGCATTCATGTAGTTAATCAATTAAGGAAATAGCCTCATGGTAAGCATACTGTCATGGTAGTCTCTTACACTCATGCAAGGATGCTAAAGCGTAAACACTCACAGTGTACTCCAAGCCAAAAAGAACGTAGTTAGTAATCAATGTATGATCCTAACTATGTTAAGATGCCTAATGCAACAGATGCAAAAATGCAACTAAAATAGGCTCGGCTATCTAAGATGGCATATGAATGCAACACTTGATAACATGCTGTTAAACACGTATTCAAGAAAGTGTATTGAAACACAATGCAATTTGAATGATGCGCCGAGCCCGGTGCATGGAAGATAGATGAATGATGTACGCATGCGAAGCATAAGGATGCTAATTGAAAATGACCCTAAACTAACCATCAAAAGCGGTTAAGTAAAAGGGAGAAACAAATGGGGGGTTGAAAGACATGCATCACACCCACGCACACTTATTACAACATTTGCGCCCTCTCACAGGAGGGTCCGAATAATAAGCTAACTAGCTAATCTAAGCTAATTAAACTAATTATTACAAAACAAAACTAATTACCTAACAAGTTAACTAATTAGTTATTACAACACAAATTGATAGCTAAGTGCATTAACTAATTAAGTATAAAAACAAATAGCTAACTAGCTAAGCAAAGCAGTTAAAAGGGACCTCAAGGCGAGAAGCGCATGCATGCTCGGTCGCCTCGTTCGGAAATCCATCGCTATGCCCCAACTTGCCTCTGTTTGCATTTGATTTCAGATCACTACACAAACCTCCAGATAGCTTCTACTCCATCATGGAGACCTTCAGGAAGGCTGCCGACCACTTTATGGTGGTGTAGACCACCTGTAGACCACTTACATTTGCTGCAGACCAGAAAAAGTGGTCGGCCAACCACTTTTACTAGTCTGCCAACCAGAAATTTCTGCCACACTCCAGTTTGCTACAACAGAGAACGAGAAGGGGCACAACAGTGTATTTGCAAGGTATGTGTGCACAACCACCCTCCCTATCATTTCTTAAGCTCAAGGGAGTACGGTACTCGACTCTCGGACCACCAACCCAGCATCTCAATGCACGATGGCCGAGAAGCCAAGATTGCACGAATCAATATCAATGAATGCACAAATAACACATAAAGGCCTTAACCTCTATCATGCATGATCAAGAGGGTCGGCGACCGAGAAATGAGGCACGTTTCATCACTTCAAGTATGAAACGTCCCTCATTTCTCGTGTTTGGATTAACACCCTATCCAAACACAATGCAATGCAACAACATGATCAACCTATCAATGCTAAAGGCATGCACACACAATACAATGCATGCACATGCAAACAATATGCAAACACTAAGTAATATAGCAACATGCAAACACAATTCAATGTAACAACATGCAAACAACATGCTCTTCTATGAATCCTAGAATGGCATGCACAAGGTCCCAACATATGAACAATGCATCCATGGCAAGTTTGGAAGCTAAGGCATCAAAGCTAGTAATGGGCACCTCACAAAGGGCATGCAAAACAATGCTCAATGGACTTAAACTGAATATGGACATACCTAAATCATGCCAAAACAGTGGCCAAAATGCTCCGAAATGCTAGCATTAAAAGCAAGAAAATGCATGCTCATGCATTGACCCATCAACTAAGCCTAAGAGCACAACTCTCCAACATAATCAAAAAGTGACAAACATGAAAGTGTGACAACACTATATGCTCTGAAATTAGGTATGAAATGATGCCAAATCATGTACATGTCACAAATGAAGCATGCTAGGAAGCTCAAAACTCAAGGCTAGCAAGGCCAATTGCACTACAACTATGTAATACATGAACCATATGGCCAAGACAACCCAAAACAGTCCTAGAGCATGTCAAAATGATGCTAAAACATGCACGGAGTATAGCCAAAACAAGATAGCATGAAGGGCATGAAGCATGGAGTATGCAAGGCCAATAAGGAGGATTACACTACACTTATCAAAACCAAGCATGAGATGACTTCACCAAAAAAAATGAGAGTTGTATCATGGCAAAATAGGACCAAATACACACTGATATGGCAGCCCAAAAGCTTAGGCAAGATGGCATACACATTGGCTCATACTGAAGGCACAAAACACCAACCCTCCAAAGCATTGAAAGAGTGAAAGGTGTGAGGGTATGACCATGCTACATGCACTGAAATCACATATCAAATGATGCTAAATCATGAAAATAGCCCAAGCAAGGCATGCTAGTGACTTGGAAACTCAAAGCTAGTGAGTTAGAATGCACTATGGCTATACAAAGCAAGGCATGCATGACCAAAACAACATAAAATAGAGCTTAAACATGGTAAAACATGAGCAAAAACTTGCTAGAGTAGAGCCAAAATCATGCTAGAATGATGGTCCAAAGCATGATGCATGTTAGGCTAGTTAGTGGAATTGCACTACAAGTGCAAGGAACATGCAAGAGGCTATCAAACCAACCCAAAACAGAGCTAAGGCATGCTAAAACAACACCAAAAATATGCTGAGATAGGATCAAAACATGCTAGAAAGGTGAGTTAAAACCTTAAGCATACAAGGCTAGTTTGCAAGGATTACACTACAAGTGTATAAAGCATGGAAGGGGTGACCAAAACAAGCCAAAATAGAGGTATGCCATGCTGAAATAAGGCCAAAAATAGGCTGAGAACAAGCCAACACAAGCTTAACAAACATGCTCAAACATGAGGCCAACAAGGCGAGTAACCAAGATACAAGGAGAGGGGATGACCCCCTCCTATTTGGGACCTCAAAACTACCTTTCCACCACTGAAATTCCTCTGAGTTTCAGTGGTGAGAAGGCCAAAAAGAGGTGGTCCCAATAGCTTAAAAGGAAAGCTCAAAACAAGACCAAACAAGGCACAAAAGGGGGGAGACTACCCCCAACACCAAAGAGGCCTTAAACAAACATTTCAAACACTTGAAAATGAAGCTTTTTACAGTTCAAAGTTAAGCCAAAATAAGCATGCAAGGGTGGCCTAGTAAGCAACTACAACAAGGCTTTAAAAGGATTAGAGACTCACCCTTGAAGAATCAAAGCAAGACAGCAACTTCTCGAGCAAAAATCAAGCCTTAAGCTCCAAACAAACCTCCAAGAACCTCAGTCCAAGATTGAAGGTGTTTCACTATGTGTTTATGTGCAAAAGTGTGAGGAAAAGGCACTTTCAAGCACAAATACGAAGAGAAAGGAGCAATATAGAGATAGAAGTGTATGTATAGCTCAATGCAATTTTTTTGAACCTAAGGCAAGAGGGAGGAGGCTCCCTTATATAGAAAAATCATGCAACAAGCTTGTTGAACAAGCTTTAGGCTCCAAGCAATCCCTCCATACACGTGTATGGAGGATGCCTTCTGTGCCCAACAGTTGGCACAGCTGGCAAGAAAATATCTGCAAGAAACTGCAGGAAAGTTGTCGACCAATTGAAGTGGTCGGCCAGCTACTTGCACTGGTCGGCCAACCAGCACAAGTGGTCTACAAGGAGACCAAGTGGTCGGCAAGGGAGGAGAGGTGGTCTGCACCAAGAAAGCAAGGTGGTGGCATGGCTGCCAACCACTTTTTGTGGTCCACAGGCCACCAAGGCCAATTGGCCGACCAGAAAACTGGTTGGCGGGGAAGAAAAATGGTTTTCAGGGAGAGAAACGGGTCTACAACCCTTATTCCACCCTCTAAGAAAGGAAAACAAGGTTTGTGCCAAAAACAAACCAAAAAGGATGCAAGATAAGAGTCCGCGGGACAAGGCATGCAGCCGGAAGTCTCGAAAACTAGTCTACAGGCACCAAAAGTGGTCTACGGGAGGGAAAAGTGGTCTACAACCACAAAAAGGAATCTACAAGACCTCTGTGTCCCTCTAGACCAAGGCAACAAGGCATGGTCCGAAAACCAAGCCAAGAGAAGAACGCTAAGCGGTCCCGAGACAAGGCGCACGACCGAAGGCTCCGGAAATCAGAAACTAGTCTACAAGAGGAAAAAGTGGTCTACGACCACAAAAAGTGATCTACAAACTTCTCTCTCCCTCCAGGCAAGGTCAACAAGGCTTAGTCCACAAACCGAGCCAAAACACAAAGAGTTCAGAGGCCCAGAGGCAAGGCACTCAGCTGAAAACTCCGAAAACTCGAAACGAGCACAAACATGCACAATCATCGAGCGCTCAAACGATGACGTCTAAGTCTTAAGGTCGGTCAAAAATGGGGTGTCTACACCAACACACTATTACGTTGCCTTTCATTCTGAAAAATTACCAAAAATACATCATTGTAATCAGATTCTTGGGTTTTGATAAGAGAAAGAGTGGTTGTTGATTGAAATTGGGAAAATCAGAGAGTCAATCAATTCCTCCACGTTGACTGTTAAACAACCCAATAAACATCATTTCTAGCAATAATTCCAGATTTTCGAATTGAGGATTGGGAACACGTTTCATACACTTGAGGGTGATAAATAGAGAGTTTTGAAATCAAGAAGTTCATCCTTCATTTGAAAGGTGAAATTTTAATATCTTTCACTTTCTTGTGTTCTTCTTTCTTATATTAATTTTCTTACTTTAATTTCATGTTACATTGAGTTTCTTGCTTTAATTTCATATTATAAACCTCCTGTAAACTAACTAGGAGTGGTTAGTTGAGCCACCAACATATTACCTGCTTGCCCTTTCTCTGTTTCTCCAACAAAACAGGTATTCTACCAGGCCAAATTGGCCGGCCAGCCGTCTTTTTGTCTGGCCAACCAACTCCTTCTAGGACAAAACAGTGCAATCTTCTGAGGTTGAACAGAATAGTTTCGATGGTTTCCGAGGCACCTGAAGCTACTGTTCTTGTTTTATTTTGAGAGATTTGTGAGGTTTCCTTATGTTGTAATATTATTCTTCCTCTCCCCCCTTTATTCGAATATGTAATATTCAAAGTGTTGTAATAATTCCCTGCCCCGATTCTCTCTATCACATTCTTTTACTTGCTTTCCTTTGTGAATATGGATCGTATTTTGTTTTTCATTCTATCTATGCTTTGTATCGATGTTTCATGCATCTTGATTCGGCTAAGTTTGCATTTATGGATTTAATCAATTCCTATGTGCTTATGTACACTACCTCATATTCTTGAGATGATTCACATGTCATATCTTAGAAGCCAAATCTTTTGTTGTATTTCATGAGTAAATTGCATTAGGATTTTGTATATAAGATCATGCTATTTCGCTAACTTTGTTTTATAGTTATTCGCGGGACGCCAGTAAATATATAATTTTTTATGCTTTAGCATCCCACTTGTGTGAGTTTTTCTTACTATGTTTAGCCTCTTACCATATTTTCTAACTTGATATAACTGTATGAATGCCGATGATGGAGGCTGTGTCGTTTAATTTCGAATAATGTTGATTTTCATGTTTATAAACTCAATTTCTTAGAGTTGTACTTCTTCAAAACTCTTTCAAAATATATGAAATCAAGTTGTTCCTAAATAAATAACAGTCTATACTTATATGCTTCACATAGTAATTTTTAGGATTTATTTAATAATTGGAACATGGACATATAAAGCTAATAAAATTCATATCATGGTTTAGTAAAGGCCGATCTTTGATCGGGTGAGTAGGGGTGCTCAATTAATGACCTTTCCCTCCCATACCTAAGGTTCTGAGCCACGCATCATTTGTTATGGCGAACAGTGGCCTTGGTACAAGTCATTGGTTTCCTAATTTTTCCAAAACATTAGGTGACGACTCTGAGATCTGATGACGCAGTCTATTTCTAGCCAAGATTTTGCAATAAAATGGATTTTTCATAAAAGATGTCGAATCTAGACTCTCATTTATGTTTCGCATTGCATTCGTGAGACTAGATCAAAGAAATCGAGGGTTTGAACTGTTTAACGAGCGTGGGTACTGCCCGGACGGTGTTATACACCCCGTTAATATATCTTGGCCAAAGTTTGGATCCACTTGGCATAACTTGGCACCTAAATTCCCACGTCTTGCCAGTTCGAGCGTGGAATAGCATTTAAACTTGCTTGTTTTGCCCATATGAGCATGGAAAGGCATAACTTGGCATTCAAAATTCCTACGCAAGCGTAGAATAGCATTTAAATCCCCACAACTTGCCGATATGAGCATGGAAATGGCACCCAATAAACCTCTATGCCTTGCTGATGCGAGCAAGGAAAAGGTACAACTTGGCACCTAAGTTCCACGTCTTGCTAATGCGAGCGTGGAATAGCATTTAAACCTTAATGTGTTGCAGATATGAGCATGCTACACAAGCGTAGAATAGCATTTAAACCCCTACAACTTGCTGATACGAGTGTGGAAATGGCACCGAATAAACCTCCATGTCTTGTCGATGATAGCATAGAAAAGGCACAACTTGGCACCTAAATTCCTACATCTTACCGATGCAAGGGTGGAATAGCATTTAAACCTCCATGTCTTGCCAATGCGAGCATGGAAAAGGCACCACATGGCATTCAAAATTCTTATGTTTTGTTGATGCTAGTGTAAAATAGCATTTAAACCCCAACGTCTTGCTGATGCGAGTATGGAAATGGCACCCAATAAACCTCCATGTCTTGCCGATGTGAGCATGGAAAAGGCACCACTTCGCAATGAAACCCCCACGTCTTGCCGATGCGAGCATGGAAAAGGCACCCCTTCGCATTCTAAATTCTTACGCCCTGTCGGTGTGAGCATATAATAGCATTTAAATCCCATGACTTGTCGATGCAAGCGCAAAAATGGCACCCAATAAACCTCCATGTCTTACCGATGTGAGCATGGAAAAGGAACCACTTGGCATTCAAAATTCCTACGTCTTGTCGATGTAAGCATAGAAAAGCATTTAAAACCCTATGTCTTGCTGATGCAGGTGTGGAAACGACATCAAATAAACCCCCATGTCTTGCCGATGCGAGCATGGAAAAGGCACCACTTGGCCTTTAAACCCCCACATCTTGCCAATGCAAGCGTGGAAAATAAACCCCCACATCTTGTTGATACAAGTGTGGAAAAGGCACTACTTGACATTTAAAACCCTATGTCTAGATGATGCGAGCATGGAAATGGCATCAAATAAACCCCCACATCTTGTTGATGCGAGCGTAGGAATGGAATCAACCAAACCTCCATGTTTTACCGATGCGAGCATACAACGACACTTGATAAACTCCACGTCTTGCTGATGCAAGTGTGGAGCGGCATTCATTAAACCCCATGACTAGTCAATACAAGCACAATATGGCACTGCCTAGCATTTAAATATGTCCATGACTCGCCGATATGGGTACTGAAAATCATTATTTTGGTCTTAATGAAACCTTGACTCGTCGATACAAGCATGGAATGGCACACCCTTGCCTTGTCGATACGGGCATAGAATAACATACCTTGGCATCATAATGGCATCACTCTAACCACATTACGGTGTGCTTTATTATTTGGAATAGTTTTCTCTGGAAAAATTTGCAAGATTGGCACCAACTTGGAAAAGAATGGAAAGGAACTTGGCATAGGTACGATAAAGTGAGTATGACAAGTATTGTCCGCTCTCCTCCCTTTAGAATGCACGCTTGGATGAATGTTTGAGTACTTGCTGCACACACTCACTCATGTATATTGTTGCAGAATCGCCCCCAGACTACGCTGATATGATTCCTTACAATTAAGGATACGTATGCAACCTACGGGTTCGATCACTTGTACGAATGCATGGAACTGCCCTAAGCCTTAGGGTCATGTCAACTAGGATAGTCTCGGGTCTTTGGCATTCACTTATCACTTCATGATTGTTTGAGCTCTGTCAAAGAAGGAAAACTATAGACACCCCATTTTGACTAACCCTAAGACTTCAGGTGTTTGCAGGCCTCCCGATGATGCAATGATACTTACTTCATCTTTATAATGTTTAAAGAATGTTAAAAGTTGTTGTATAAACCTGTGTTGGCCAAAAATCAACTTTTTACAAAAATGACCATTTTACCCCTGAACCCATTTTTAGTCGAAAACCAACTTCTTAACCCTAGAAAGCCTGATTGTTCTTTGATTGATCATATTTTCCAAAATTAGTGACCCATTTTATTAAAAACATTGATCAAAATGCAATCCGGGCTTACTTGTGCCACAAGCAGACCAAAAGCATAGGGCCACATACTTGTGCATGCATACATGACATATGTACCAAGGCAAAACGAGTGTGTGCATGTTAGATGTAAGTGCGTACATAGTTAGTACGTGCGCACCTTCGTTGAGTGTACGCACCAACTTCGTATGTGCACACATTGAAGCATTGCAGAGTAAGGTATGTAAACTCAATTTCAACAAATTTTTGAAGGGAGTCTGTGGAGGAAGTGATAGGGGTTGCCCTAGCTTGCCCCTCATGCCTCTCACTACCTATATAAAGGCCCTCACCCCCTCCCTTTCAAGGGGTAAAGGTTTTGAAAGTTTTTATGAGGTTTTAGTAGGCCAAACACCCTCTTCTCTCCTTCTAAAACCCTAGCCATGAAATTCCTTGACCCCTATAGTAGCTCTAAACTTTTGAGAACACCTAAGGACTATAACTCTTGAACCCTAACTTGGAAACAAAGCTTGAGGGAGGCTTGTAAGCAAGGAATTCAGCCTTGCTCACAATGTTCTTGGCTTTTGCTTCAGTTTCATTAAACCAGCAGGTATTCTCCTATTTTTCTTTCAATTTTAGTAGCAATTCTCTATATGTCTTTAGTATCAAAGCATGTTAGGTTGCTAGTTTATCATAATATCATGTAATTCTTCTATTTTGTTGTTTCTCTCACCTTTCTTCTGCATATTTTCTTTACTTATATTAGAACAACATGTTTTTAGGTCTATTGTAATCACATAATATGCATATGTAGCCCAATTTAAGCATCATGTAAGTTAGTTTTGCATTATTTTATGTGTTACTTGTCTTTCATGCATTAATTCATATTAGAATCCTTAAACTGGGCCTAGGTACATATTTTGTATGATTAGTTGCATGTCTATGTCATATTTATTTTATACAAGCATGTAAGACGCTAAAAGTGGGCATCCGGGTAAGTTTTCTAGTCTTTCCTGGCATCTTAAAAGCAAGCCTTTTTCTATGCAAAATTG
The DNA here is from genome assembly GCA_030407325.1 of Camellia japonica. Taxonomy (NCBI): domain Eukaryota; kingdom Viridiplantae; phylum Streptophyta; class Magnoliopsida; order Ericales; family Theaceae; genus Camellia; species Camellia japonica. The sequence continues at coordinate 95,835,206 of JAPPVO010000017.1, read as the reverse complement.
GTTGTTTTGGATATTTTATAGGTTTTGTTCACTTTAGTTCAAGTTTATGGCCATGTTTTAATTTAAATCCATTTTCGGTGGAAAACCTTTATCTTTCTAAAAAATATGGCTTTATTCTTGCAACTAAAATGAATAACACTTCTTTTATTCAAATCACATAGTTTTAGGTTAGTAAAACGATTTAGGTCTAAAATGAACTTTTTTTTTTTTTTTTGGTGGACAATTAACCACTAAAGTCATAGAATAGAGAGTGACTAGAGGCCAATCTTCGGATTGGGCAAAAAGGGGAGCTTCCACGTAAATGGTCTTCTCCTTTTGTACCTAAGCTCTCGAACCCAAAATTTTTTTGGTTATGACGAACTAGGCCTTAACTTAGTTTTCTTCATTAATGGTTTCTTAACTCCCCTTTAAAAATTAAGTGGCAACTTTATGTCAATAAAACAAGTCGGTGTGGGAAGCAATGCCTTAGACTTGAAAAAGGCACAGCGCCCACACGATGAAGAAATCTGCTAACCACATTCCGACTGGCATTTGAGCAAGCACCCTCTTCTCTAAAAGCCCCAAACATTAACGGTAAACTCGCTAAGCTAGATGCCAAACCCGACAGCTAGGGCCCTCCAATAGATATCGTTGCCTCGTAAAAGCTCGAACCCTAGGATACCACACATGATCTGCCACTGGCACCCCAATCCAATGCCTCCAAGTAATATGAAAAGAGAATGGTTCAGTCAGAATTACAATGTGAAAGTCATTAGAATGAGAAAAATACTTACAGAACATAAATTTACCTGAGTAGTAGTAACCTGATTGAAGTACTACCGACAAGGGTTGAAGGACTCAAACTGAGGGGAAAAGACGTCTATAGATACACCTACAACCCCGGAAGAAAGCTCCTGGAAGTACTCAAAGCTCCAAATCTGCACAAATAACCAATGAGATTAGATAATCAAACAATTAGACAAATAGGGAGATAGACATACAAAGACGTAATAGATAGAGACAAAAGATCAAAGAACAGATATAAGAAAGCAGATAAACTAATAGCAAAGCAGAAAGAAGAGATATACCTCTCATAGGCGCTAATGTCTACCTAATGACGTCCCCTGGTTCCATGAGATAGCACTCGCGTAACCATATGGAGTGGTAAGAGCTACTCCCCCCATATCATAGTCGTTGATTTAGTCTATGCTGACCAATGCCACCAGAAACTGTAAGTAGACCACGTTCTTCTTGTTCGCGAACAAGATTGTCTCAAACAAGTACAACAAGAATCCACGTATGTACTAGGTAGTCTCATCCAAAGTAATCAGTGTGAGGTGACAAAACCACTCCAGGAACTAGGTATATTGGATAAGGCCACGAGTGTAAAAGGGAACCTTACCCAACAAGTACAGCAAGGTATTCTCGTCATCATCCAATGCTTGGTCTAGAGGAATGGGTAAGTCGCTGATAAAAAGGCCAGATAGCATGGTAAAGTCCTTTAGGGTCATAGACAACTCAAAAAATGAAAGGTGTCGGTGATATCCCACCACCTCTCCATGAAAGCACCCAAATGGTTGTGATCAACTCTAGCGTCGTTGAGAGAAGTACATAAAGGATAGAAGTCGAATTCCTTAATCAAGAAGTTCATGGTAGTTGCGAGATGCTAGTACCACTCTATGACTCCAGAAACTTAGTCGAAGCTCTGTATAGCTTAACTACGCCCCTACAAGAACAAAAAAAGAAGTAATGAGCTGCAACTCAAAGCAAGGGAAATAGAAAAGGTGTAGAAAAGAAAGAAAGAGAAGAAGCATACCCTGAAGGCCGCCAAAGAGATATGTAGCTTGGACTCGCGTAGTACTATGTCGTGAGGACTGACAAACTCCTATTCATAGAACCGCTGTAATCCTACTCAGGGAATATCATCCAATGGAGCATAAGCATCAAGGTCAAAATTGTCGCTTGCCATCAGTAGTCTAGGTCAAGCACAAGGTAATAAATCAAAAAGTTATCAAAAAGTAGTGAAAAAGGGGAACAAAATGTACCCAAAAAATGGGTTAGAAGTACAGAAATGGGCAAATACTCGTTAAATGAGCACAACAATCATGGGCAAATAGTCGTTAAATGAGCACAAAATCATGGCAAAGCAGTGAATAATGTGGAATAATCAAGAAAAATATAAGAATTTGTTGCAAAGCGTGAAAAAGTCTAAGAAACTCACAAAAATGTAATAAAAGTGCAGGAAACATAGGTGCATGACCAAAGAAGGTAAAAACTTACCAAAATACCTCGGTATAGTCGAAGAATCGCCAAAATCAACTTTCATGTTGAAAAATTGCCAGAATTAACTTACCAAAATACCTCGGTATAGTCGAAGAATCGCCAGAATCAATCACAAAATGACAAAAGTGCACAAGAAGAGGGAAGATGAGAGGTTAAAGAGAGAAAGGGGAGTTTTCGGATGTGTAGTGTCTAAAAAGTTGAAATCACCCACCGATTGTGTTGCAAGGTCATTTGGCCGCACAACCTCTGTATGCTTGCATAATCGTTGCATGCACAGCCACATGTCTTTAGCTCCCACACGTGTGGTCACTTTGCCCTACATGTGTGGTAGTTCATCCCAAGCCCCACGAAGCCTTTTCAAGGCTCGTGTATGCTCTGAACTCAATTTTGAATACCGGTACATATTTTTAATATATCTAGTAATTGGAACATATATTGCATGCATCATGATGCACACACCCACTTAGAATTGAAAATGAATTTTCCTCAGCAAAAAAGGAAAAAAATATGTAAAGTCCCAAGCATAGGACCTTATTTAGTGAAAATCAGAAAAATAGAAATCAATTCACAGTATTAGCATGTTTAGGATCGAACTCACATCTTCTTAAACAATAAATGTGGCTTGAATTTTGGCACCCCAATATATGAAAATGGAATGGAATGGAATAAAACATAAATGGAATGACAAAAGATTTGATGGAATGGAGTGGAATGAAATGGTCTGGAAATTATCAAACACCCACCTCTTGTAAGGAGCAAGAGTGGATTATTTTAACCGTCATACCTCGTAAGGCACGAGCATGACCCTAAATGGAATGGAAATTATGAAACCTCCACATCCTGTAAGGAGTGAGAGTGGGTTGTTTTAACCTCCATGCCTCGTATGGCACGAGCATTGCCCCAGATGGAATAGAAATTATCAAACCCCCACCTCTTGTAAGGAGTGGCAGTGGATTGTTTTAACCCCTATGCCTCGTAAGGCAACATAGCTTTGAATGGAATGGAAATTTTTTAAACCCCCACTTCTTGCAAGGAGCAAGAGTGGATTGAATTTAAACCCCTAGCTCTTACAAGGAGTAATAGTAGATTGACTAAAACCCCATGCTTCGCAAGACGCAACTATGGCTTGAACTGAAATGGAAATCTTAACCCTACATCTATGTAAGGAGCAAGAGTGCAATGATTAAATCACCTCACATCCTGCAAGGCACCAGTGGCACAAATTCGAATGGTATCTAATTTCAAATATAATTTGGAATGGAACAAAATGAAATGGAAACCTCTTTACCTCATACTTCGCAAGGCACAGACATGACATAGAATGAATTGGCATAAATCTCATAAACAATGGAATAGCATACACTAGCATCATGAATGGCATCATTCTAACCACTCTACGATGTGTATTATTGTTCGAATTGGTTTTTTTTGTGTTTACACAGGTTGAAAGACATGGCAAATAAGGAATGGTATCAACAATTGGAACAAGAATGGATCCGAAATGACTTCAGGTGGGTATAGCAGGTATTGTTTCCTCACCCTTCCATTTGGAATAATCAGCTATTGTATACTTGATGAATGAATTGGATGCTTGTTGCACACTACTCACACACTGATGTATTGTCACACAAACACTCGCTCCCGAACTACACTAATCTGATTGCTTGCGTCAAGGATATGTAGGCAACCTACGAGTTTGATCATTTGCATCAATGTGTGGCATGGCCTTAAGTCTTAGGGTTGTGTCGACTTGGATGGTCTTTGATCTGTGACATTCACTCCACATGATTCAATGATTGTTTGAGTTTTGGCAAAGAGGGACAACTGTAGACACCCCATTTTTTACAGACCTTCAGACTTCGGGCGCTTGTAAGCTTCCTGATGATGAAATGGTAATTATTTATTCCTTAGATATGCTTAATGTTGATAGAGCTGCTATATGACCTTGTTTTGGCCAAATATCATCTTGTGAAAATGACCATTTTGCCCTTGAACCCATTTTTATCCAAAATCTAACTTTTTGATCCCCACTATGGAGGTAGAGGTCTGGTCATGTTCAGATTCATAGATATTTTCAAAACATTAGCTTATTTTATACGAAAACGTCAATTGGAAGTCAAACAGACCAACTTAGATGAAAAGAATGTTCAAAAGCCTAGAACCACGTACTTGTGCATGCATGCATTGAGGGCATGTGCTCTTGTACCTAGAGGCTTGGCTATACACCCGGCTCCACACAGGTCGCATGACTGCACATGCTACACGGGTAGCTTGTCCAGCCACACCACCTATCAGCAATGTTGAGTGATTTTTTACTGCAAATTGTTTGAAAGGTGTGGGAGAAAGTTATGGGAAACCCTTGGCCGACTTAGGGTGTTCTAGAACCTTCTCCCTAGGCCTATATATACCCTCTCTCCTCCCCTCTTAGAGGAGATCAAGTTTTGATTAAGAGAGAACACCTCTTTCCTTCAACCTTCAACCCTAAATCTAAAAATACCAAACCCTAGCAATAGCTTTTGGTAACTCTATAGTGGATCTAAGGTCTGAAACAAAGCAACTAAAGTGAAACAAAGCCTGAGTGAAGCTTCAAGCAAGGGTTCTAAGATGTTTCTTGCATTTTCATGCTCATTCTTCACGTTTTCTACAAAATAGTGGGTAAGTCTACTGTTTTCAATTAATTTTAGTACCTTCTAGGTCTTTTTTTTTAGTACCTAATCATAGTTAAGATGTTGGCTTCGCATAAAACATCATGTAGGGTGCCGAGTTTAGGCATGATGTACATTACTTTAGCATTGTTTATTAGTTATTTGCTTTATTTGCATCAAATCATGTTAGTACCCTTAAACCGGGTCTAGGTTACATATTGTATGTGTTTAGTAGCATATATAGGACATGTGTACATTATTTTATTCATATCATGCATGGTTGAATGCTTGGCAAGGGAATATGGTGAGTTTTCTTCCTTTCATGGCATATGCTTGTTTTGATGCATTGTCCTTTAAGTAATTCAAATCGAAGTGCTTTTCATGAAAAATTGTGTGTTTTGGATGCTTTTCTAAATATTTCTTAGTTTAGATCTTGTTAATGGCCATTTAATCTTTTTGATGAAAAATATGTGTTTTTAGTGAATTATGGTTGTATTCATCAGATATAAAGTGAGTGGTATTTTATTTATTCAAATCACCTAGTTTTAGGCTTAGTAAAGGTTGTAGGGTTAATAATGGATTTTGTGAAGCAATTAATCTTTGAAATCACAAAATAGAGAGTTAACAGAGGCCAATCTTTGGATTGGGCAAAAGGGGGTGTTGTCATTTAATGGCCTTCTCATTCTGCACCTTAGTCCCCAAACCTTGATTATTTGGCTATGATGGATCAACTGTATACCAAGGCAAGTAAGCGTGAATTTTGGTTCGAGGAAGTGAAATTTTTAGGACATGTGGTGTCAGAAAATGGAATTTGTAACGCCCCAAATTTCTAGCCCAAATGATAATACAACAATCATGTCTCTTTCACGGAAAACCGAATATAAATCTCTGAACTTACATTAAATGATACAATAGTTCTTCATGCAACAATACATTAATCCAATAATAAGTAAATAAACAAATAAATACCCCCAAGGGTTTGCAAGTTTCCAAGGCTTGAGCCTGGTTACACAAAACGGTTATTCAAACCCATACACACACAGCCCTTGGCTTACACATAGAGTTACAATAAAATGAGAGTCTCGTACTCTCAACACACATTTTCTTGCCTTTAGTTAGGCGGCATCACCACATCTTTTCTTGCACAAAAATCCCGTAGGGTGAGCATAAAGCCTAGTAGGAGATCCTTAACAAAGTATATACATTTTATACAATTCTCAAGAGATTAAATGCACATGCCATGCTATGCCCCTTTTTGAAGATAAATCACATTTTCATCTTTTGAAAACCATCATGCTCAATGAAGTCATGCAATTTCAATTGTTCAAAACTTAACAATTTATTTCAAGGGCGGTAAATACGACTCTGGTAATCCCTAGGTCGGTGTCTGCAAGTAGACTATACAAGTACTACCAAATTGTCATTTTTACCGGTATTAACCGGAAGGCTCGACACCTATCTGCGCGGGTTTTCAGTCTTTCACCCCGGACTCTCAGGCCAACTTATTCAATATCATCTACACCACCTATCAAGACTTACCAACGTATTTATCCCAAAACCATTTCATGAAAACTTGTTTCTCAACATTCTTTTCTCAATGCAAGTTTTCAAATCAACTTTCAAAGTTTAATGTAATCAAAATGAATTGTTATGCCAATAACACAAGATGAATATAAATAATTTTATTCCAATTCATCATCCAAGGAATAACACAATTCCCTCTTCTCAAGTATCCTTAACAATTAGTCATTTCAAGACTATTTCAACGTTTTGAACAATAATTTTCAAAATGAACAACGATTCTCATATTCCTTGAAATTCATCATTTACACAAATATAAATAAGAAATTTTCCAAACAGCCATTTATTTTGACACACAAAATAAATACAACAATATCATTCATGGATTTTCAGTCTCTTTTAAAAAAAATCTCCAAATTCTAGGTTTTCTCATCAAAACTATACAACTCAAATCCATTGAAAGAAAACTTTCCAAAATCATCTTTTCTTCAATCAACGAAGATCAAAACCCATAAGATCATTTTAAAAGAACAAGAGACAAACCCACTTTCAAAATCGCTCAACTTCTTGAATCAACAATCAATTTTCAAAACTATCGAAAGATGATTTCGAAAATCATATAGATCTTGCAAAAATATATATATAACTCTAAGAAAATCCCTACCTCAAGTTTTGAAGAAAAAATGAGATGAAACCCCCAAAATCAATGGTGTCGAAACTCGATCTTCTCCGCACACAACGAAGCCCTCGAGATGATAACCAACTTTGGTGAAGAACTTAGGTCTAAATCCTAATGGATTTGGAGAAATCAAAGAGAGAAGATGACTTCTAGAGAGAGAGAAGCTCCCAATCTGGAATTCTGGAGAGTTTTAGAGAGAGAGAGAGGACTGAAAAAGTGATCTAAAATATCAGATTCAGGAACTGATATAACATGGTCCGCTCGAGCGTGGAAGCCCCGCTTGTGCGTCAAATACACTAACCCAGTACTTTTGCAGACAGGTCAAACTTCTGAAACCAAACATTCTCCGCTCGAGCGCATAAACGGCTGCTCGAGCGAACAAGCAACTTCGAATGCATTTTGCATTTTGCATTTTTGCTTTAGGGGCGCTGCCCCTCGACCCTGCCAGGGCGCTGCCCTCGGACCCGCCAAGGGGCGCTGCCCCCTGGACCCCCGTGAGCTGACCGGGCAGCTCGATCCCCGACTGGCCCAGTCGAAGTGACAAAACATGAAAGAAGGATTGAAACCGAGATCGCTACAACCTTCCCCCCTTAAAGAATTTCGTCCTCGAAATTTCAAATCAAACTACCCAAACAAAGGGGTTTCTAGCGATCAAAGCCACGCTATTTCATTTTCAAATCACAATACTAACTCTCAACCAAATTCCACCATTTCCACCATGGTTATCTCATTAACAACAACCTCCAAATATGCATAAACATGAAATTTCCTAAAAAGTAATGGCAACTCTCAACAACCTTATGCTTAAAACAACAACGCACATATCAACATGTGGTTAACAACTTTAAATACGTTTCCCTCAACACTAGGGAATATTACAAAGAAAAGCAACTTAGGCATTTTCAAACAAATCCGGATATTTGGAGCGGACTTCTACCTCCCGTTCCCACGTCGCTTCCCAACCCCATGATGTCTCCATAACACCTTTACCAACGGTATAGTTTTACCCCGTAGCACTTGCTCCTGAGTATCTAATATTTGAACCAGTCGTTCTTCATAAGAGGCATCATCATCTACCTCCAAGTCAACCCAATCAAGAACATGAGAAGGGTCGGGTTCATACTTCCTAAGCATAGATACATGAAATACGTTGTGAACTCCCGAAAGTTGTGACGGTAAAGCTAACCGGTATGCCACTTCCCCAATTCGCTCTAAGATCTCAAAAGGCCCAATGAACCTTGGAGATAATTTACCACTCTTACCAAATCTCATCAAACCCCGCCTTGGTGAGATTTTTAGAAACACATGGTCACCAACTTCAAAAGATAAAGGTCGTCTCTCTTATCGCATAACTCTTTTGTCGGCTTTGGGTCGTAGCTAACCTCTTCCGAATGAGAACAACTTTCTCGGTTGTCTCTCTAACAATTTCCGGACCCAGTAACGGTGCATCACCCACTTCGGCCCAACAAACCGGTGATCTACAAGGGCCATACAAGGCCTCAAATGGTGCCATCCCAATACTAGCTTGGTAACTATTGTTGTAAGCAAACTCAATCAATGGTAAGTGCCTTTCCCAAGGCCCCTTAAAATCAAGGACACAAGCTCTAAGCATGTCCTCCAAAATCTGAATGGTACGTTCCGACTGTCCATCGGTTTGAGGATGATAAGCGGTGCTAAGAGTCAACTTAGTTCCCAACGCCTCTTGAAGGCTTTGCCTGGCAAGGGAGTAAAACGAGGATCCCTATCCGACACAATAGTCACAGGACTCCATGAAGTCGAACTATCTCTCTAATGTACAACTCTGCCAAGCGTTCAACTGAGTCGCTGGTGCACATCGGAATGAAATGGTAGACTTAGTCAACCTATCAACAATCACCCAAACGGCATCATTGCCTCGTTGTGTTCTAGGAAGCCCAACTACAAAATCCATGGTAACACGCTCCCATTTCCACTCGGCTATCGGTAAGGGTTGTAACAAACCCGCTGGTCTTTGGTGTTCGGCCTTCACTTGTTGACAAGTAAGGCACTTCGATACAAATAAAGCGACATCCATTTCATACCCCTCCACCAAAACTGACGACTAAGATCATGATACATTTTAGTGCCTCCGGGTGTACCGCAAGGCGTGAGTGATGGAACTCCCGAAGTACTTCCTCTCTACAAGATTCTGGTACAAACAAACGGTCTAGGTAACGTACACTCAGATCCGAGTGAACGTTCAAACCTTCTCTTCCTTCCCATTGGAAATCTTAACACGATTGATTCCACATCACGGTCTCCTCGTTGTGCCTCTATGACCTTACTAACCAAGGTAGGTTGAGCATTCAAAGTAAACAAGGTAGGACTCACCCAAGTGCAAATCAAACTTGCCAATAACATCTAGCATATCCCATTCCGAATGGCCACACTTGCCAAACTACTCACAGATTTTCGACTCAAAGCATCGGCCACCACATTGGCCTTCCCTGGATGATAGTGTAACTCAAAGTCATAATCCTCCATAAATTCCATCCACCTCCGTTGTCGTAAATTCAAGTCTTTTTGAGAAAACAAATACTTTAGACTCTTATGATCGGAGAAGACTTCAAACTTCTCACGTACAAGTAATGCCTCCAAATTTTCAAAGCAAAAATCACCGCTGCTAATTCTAGATCATGGGTGGGGTAATTTTCTCTCATGAGTTTTCAATTGTCGTGAACCGTAGGCCACAACTTTTCCCTCTTGCATCAAGACACAACCAAGTCCATCCCCGGACGCATCACAATAGACAGTGTAATTCAAACCCCTTTCCGGAATTATCAAAACCGGTGCGGTAGTCAATCTAGTCTTAAGCTCTTGGAATGACTTTTCACAAGCCTCACTCCACACAAATTTGATACCCTTTCTAGTCAACCTAGTCAAAGGTGCAGCTAGTCTAGAGAAGTCCCTTACAAAACGTCGATAATACCCCGCTAATCCCAAGAAACTCCGGATTTCAAAAACATTCTTGGGTTGTTCCCAATCCTGTACGGCATCTATCTTTGAGGAGTCCACAGTCACTCCCTCTCTAGACACTACATGCCCCAAAAACTTCACCTCTGTTAACCAAAACTCGCATTTTTCAAATTTGGCATACAATTGGTGCTCACTAAGTAAACCCAGCACTACCCGCAAGTGAGTCTCGTGTTCCTCTTCAGAGGTTGAATAAATCAAGATGTCGTCCACAAAGACGACCACAAAACGGTCCAAGTATTCCGAAAAATTTGTTCATCAAATCCATAAAGGAAGCGGTGCATTGGTCAACCCAAAAGGCATTACAAGGAATTCATAGTGGCCATAACGAGTACGAAAGGCCGTCTTCTGAATGTCCTCCTCCGGACTCTCAACTGATGGTACCCCGACCTCAAATCTATTTTTGAGAAGCAACGAGACCCTCTAAGTTGGTCAAACAAATCATCTATTCTGGGTAGAGGATACTTGTTCTTAACTGTAACTCTATTCAACTTGCGGTAATCAATACACAACCGCAATGACCCATTTCTTCTTCGCAAAGAGAGCCGCGCTCCCCAAGGCGATGTACTAGGGCGAATGAAGCCCTTGTCTAAAAGTTCTTGGAGTTGAATCTTCAACTCATGCAATTCGGCGGGTGCAAATCTATACGGTGACATGGAAATCGGTGCCGTGCCAGGCACTAATTCAATGGAGAACTCGATCTCCCGGTGAGGTGGTAAACTAGTAAGATCTTCTGGAAAGACATCCGGGTATTCACAAACTACCCTTGGTAACTCAACACGAGCCCCGTCACTCTCACTATCCAAGAGAGTTGCAAGAAGGCCACTAAGCTTGCTCCTACTACGAGGGTCACAACTGGCGACAAGGCTCTATCAACTCGGTTCCCCAGAAAATAGAGAAACGATCACCACCCGAAGTGCACACTGTAACTCTCTGACGGTAACAATCAATCACAGCTTGATAAGAACACAACCAGTCCATGCCTAAAATGACATCAAAACTCGACATATCTAGCAACACAAAAGCAAACGGAAGTCGACGCCCGGCAACTTCTATTTCACAATCACGACAACCCCGGTCTAAATCAACTGTACCCCCAACAGGTGACTCTACTCTGAGTGGAGGCACTAACCGTGCTCTCTAACCCCAATGCAGAAGCAAATGCAGTAGATATAAATGAATGAGACGCACCCGTGTCTATCAATACATTAGCCAAAGAATTACACACAACAAAAATACCTCTCACAACTGAGGATTCTGGCAACTGCTCTGGCACGGTAACAGCATACACGCGCCCCTGTGGCCCTGATTAACTTGCTCCCCTCTCGGAGCATAGGCCTGTTGTACTGACTGAGCCGAAGCGGCTCCCTGATTAACTCGCGAAGCTTGGACTGATTGAGCCTGCTGGTGGCTCTGAGTCTGCCTCTGATGCCCCAGATGCGCCTCCCAACTGTGGGCAAGTTCTCTTCATATGCCCCGGCTGACCACACTGATAACAATTAAACCCTTGACCTTTATTCTGAGACTGAGACTGACTTTGAGATCGGTTAGGTGGTGGTAACATTAACTGCCCTCCTCCCTTCTGTGGGCATGAGAAGGCTTTGTGACCCGTTGGCCACACTTCAAACACGAGAAGCTACTCGATGCACTTTTTCTCGGACCCGCACTAGGCAAAGGAAAAGTGGATCTAGACTGCTGTGGTTGGGACTGGGATGGATAGGTGTTCCTGCTCTTCTTGTTCTGCCTATAGTCTCCTTGAGACTCTTGGCCCCTAGACCTTGAACTCCGAAGCCTCTCCTCCTCGGCTTGTATGGAAATTTCTACGTGTGTCGCCTTCTCCACAAGACGGTCATATTCCCGAATCATATTTCTGACAAGCTTGAACATAATTTTGTTTTCAATTTCTTTTCAAATTCAATGCAACGGCGCTCTTCCGTTGCCACCAACTCTGGTGCAAATCTGGACAAACTAGAGAAGACCGTCTCAAACTCGGCCATGGGCATGTCGAGTTGTTTGAGGTCTTTAAACTCTTCCCTCAATCTCTCCCTAGTAGTGGGAGGTATGTACTTATCTTGGAAAGCAACCGCAAAGGCTTCCCATGTCGGCTCCACTCTACCCTTGGCATATTTCCACCATTGACCCGCGTCTCCCTTAAGGTAGTAACTCGCTAGAGTCACTCTTAGTTCACTATCTTCGATGTGAAGCATCTCAAATGTCTTCACAGTTTGTTCGAGCCACTCATCCGCTTTCTTGGGCTCGGGACCACCATGGAACTCATCCGGTTTGGCCCGCAAGAACTCTCTAGTAAGGAAACTCGCCCTTGACTCTGCGGTGTTCTCTCGGGCTTGATTCTCCACCCTCAACAAGTTCATAGACTCTCTTAAAGCCCCTGCCATTTCTCGAGCTAGGGCCTCCATTGCGGTTTGACCCTCTTGTCCCACCTGCTCGGCCACATTAGCTTGGCCTACTTGCTCGGCCATATTAGCTTAGCCGAACCCTTCTTCTTGCACCGGAACCCTATGGACCGGTACCTCATTCACACCTCGGAAAGCCCTACCACACCTCCCGCCTCTACCACCACGGACTTGACCCCTTCCTGACATCCTAATAAAGGACACAAGAGAAATAATTTAGCACATTAACTCATATGTGCTCGTAACTTGACTCACAGGTTCGACTACAACAATTCCATATATTTCTCTACCATATACACAATTCAATTTTACTCCACATAAGCACTTAGTCATGTAAACACATACAGATTATACTCTTATGATGAGATTCGCCCACGAAAAACCAAGAATTCTTAATAGAATGAATATTGATCAAGTGCCATTCTAATAAGACCTCAAAGAATTTAACAGGCGCAAACAACATCCCAAAAGTCCAATCCCATACCCATTTAGCCATATAAACATGTTATCACATAGTCACAAAAATGCATAACACTTTCTAAGCATGCTAAATGAACCCATTGTGGTTAAACAACCACTTCCCACGAGCTCCAATATTCAAACCGGTAGCTTTGATACCAGGTTGTAACACCCCAAATTTCTAGCCCAAATGATAATACAACAATCATGGCTCTTTCAAGGAAAACCGAATATAAATCTCCAAACTTACATTACATGATACAATAGTTCTTCATGCAATAATACATTAATCCAACAAGTAAATAAACAAATAAATAGCCCAAAGGGTTTACAAGTTTCCAAGGCTTGAGCCTGGTTACACAAAACGGTTATTCAAACCCACACACATACAGCCCTTGGCTTACACATAGAGTCACAGTGAAATGAGAGTCTCGTACTCTCAACACACATTTCCTTGCCTTTAGTTAGGCGGCATCACCACATCGTTTCCTGCACAAAAATCCCGTAGGGTGAGCATAAAGCCCAGTAGGAAATCCTTAACAAAGTATATACATTTATACAAGTCTCAAGAGATTAAATGCACATGCCATGCTATGCCCCTTTTTGAAGATAAATCACATTTTCATCTTTTAAAAACCATCATGCTCAATGATGTCATGCAATTTCAATTGTTCAAAGCTTAACAATTTATTTCAAATGCGGTAAATATGACTCTGGTAATCCCTAGGTCAGTGTCTACAAGTAGACTATACAAGTACTACCAAATTGTCATTTTTACCGGTATTAACTGGAAGGCTCGACACCTATCCGCACGGGTTTTCGGTCTTTCACCCTAGACTCTCAGGCCAACTTATTCAATATCATCTACACCACCTATCAAGACTTACCAACGTATTTACCCCAAAACCATTTCATGAAAACTTGTTTCACAACATTCTTTTCTCAATGCAAGTTTTCAAATCAACTTTCAAAGTTTAATGTAATCAAATGAATTGTTATGCCAATAACACAAGATGAATATAAATATTGTTGTTCCAATTCATCATCCAAGGAATAACACAATTCGCTCTTCTTAAGTATCATCAACAATTAGTCATTTCAAGACTATTTCAACGTTTTGAACAATAATTTCCAAAATAAACAACAATTCTCATATTCCTTGAAATTCATCATTTATATAAATATAAATAAGAAATTTTCCAAACATCCATTTATTTTGACACACAAAATAAATACAATAATTTCATTCATGCATTTTCAGTCTCTTTTAAAAAAAATCCCCAAATTCTAGGTTTTCTCACAAAACCATACAACTCAAATCCTTTGAAAGAAAACTTTCCAAAGTCATCTTTTCTTCAATCAACGAAGATCAAAACCCATAAGATCATTTTAAAAGAACAGGAGACAAACCCACTTTCAAAATTGCTCAACTTCTTGAATCAACAATCAATTTTCAAGGCTATCGAAAGATGATTTCGAAAATCATATAGATCTTGCAAAAATATATGTATATAACTCTAAGAAAATCCCTACCTCAAGTTTTGAAGAAGAAATGAGATGAAACCCCCAAAATCAACGGTGTCGAAACTCGATCTTCTCCGCACACAACGAAGCCCTCGAGATGATAACCAACTTTGGTGAAGAACTTAGGTCTAAATCCTAATGGATTTGGAGAAATCAAAGAGAGAAGATGACTTCTAGAGAGAGAAGCTCCCGATCTAGAATTCTGGAGAATTTTAGGGAGAGAGAGAGAGAGGACTAAAAAAGTGATCTGAAATATCAGATTCACGAACTGATATAACATGGTCTGCTCGAGCGTGGAATGCCCCGCTCGAGCGTCAAATACACTAACCCAGTACTTTTGCAGACAGGTCAAACTTCTGAAACCAAACATTCTCTACTCGAGCGCATAAACGGTTGCTCGAGCGGACGAGCAACTTCGAATGCATTTTGCATTTTTGCTTCGGGGGCGCTGCCCCTCGACCCTGCCAAGGCGCTGTCCCCTAGACACCCGTGAGCTGATCGGGCAGCTCGATCCCTAACTAGCCCAGTCGAACTGGCAAATCATAAAAGAAGGATCGAAAACCGGGATCACTACAGAATTGCAGTAGATCATTCCATGGCAGAAGTAGTGTTGGATTGGAAGTAACTGAAAATGGTATTTGAAATCCGTAGTTTCTTAGGGTTGGCTAGCTATTATCAAAAGTTCATCCAAGACTTTTCTAAACTTGCTAAGCTATTAACCCGACTAACTCAAAAGGGGGTGAAGTATGGTTGGGATGAGGCATGTGAGCGGTCCTTGCAAGAACTAAAGACTCGACTAACCAGCGCGCCGATATTGATTATTCCAGATAGGACATAACGGTGTATTATGATGCATCTAAGAATGGTTTGGGATGTATTCTAATGCAGAATGAAAAGGTGATGGCTTATGGTTCTAGACAACTAAAACCACACGAGTTAAACTACCCAACTCACGACCTAGAGCTAGCCACCACAGTTCTTGTATTAAAGTAGTGGCGTCATTATCTGTATGGTGAGCAATTTGAGATATTCACAGATCATAAGAGTCTAAAGTACCTATTCACATAGAAGGAGTTGAACATGAGGTAGAGGCGATTGATGGAATATCTGGAAGATTATGAATTTACCCTCTCCTACATCCTGGTAAGGCTAATGTAGTGGCGAATGCAATAAGCCGTAAGTAAAGAAATAGAATATGGTTGGAACACTCAACGAGTTTGGAGTTCAGATGAAAGGCCAAGATGGGAAGGCATACCTTGGAGCAAAAAGAATTATACCTAAATTGTTAAGTGAGGTTGTAGAAGCATAGAAGCATGATCATGAAGTAACTTTTATCACGACTCGACTAGAATCTGTGGACTCGACACCTGATTAGACAGTTTGAACTAATGGCAATTTAAGATTTTGAGACAAGGTGTTTGTGCCAAAAGAGGAGTCACTCAGAAAGTAGATCCTTAAGGAATTTCATCAGTCAGCTTTCGAGGTACACCCAGGGGGAACCAAGATGTACCAAGATTTAAAGCGGCAATACTATTGGAATGGAATGAAGAAGGTTGTGGCTTAGTTTGTGGCCTAATGTCTTACATGTCAACAAGTAAAGGTAGAGCACCAAAAGCAAGAAAGACTGCTTCAGTCCTTGTCCCATCGCTAAATGGAAATGATAGCATGTGACTATGGACTTTGTAATCGAATTGCCAAGAACTTCGAAGGGGCATGATGTTATCTAGGTTATTGTTGATCGATTGACCAAATTGCCCACTTTCTGCCCTACCATATCATGGACACATTGGAATTATTGAGTCAGCTTTATGTCTGAGAGATAGTACGATTGCACAGAATACTAGTATATATCGTCTCCGATCGCTATCCGTGTTTAACTTCATGATTTAGGGGAAGTTTACAGAAGGCGCTAAGGACAAAACTATACTTCAGTACAACCTTTCATCCCCAGACAAATGGTCAATCTGAACACATCATCTAGACCTTAGAAGACATGTTGAGAGCATTTGTCATGGATTTCAAGGGTAGTTGAGAACGTCATATGTCGTTAGTGGAATTTTCTTACAATAATAGTTTCCAAGCCAATATTGGGATGGCTCTGTTTGAAGCACTATATGGCCGACCGTATAGGTCACCGATCTATTGGACGGAGGTTGGCGAGGTGAGATTAGTAGGGCCAGAAATTATCCAAGAAACTATCGAGAAGGTAAAACTCATCTGACAAAGACTAAAGGCAGCACAAGACAGATAGAATAGCTACGCTAATAGAATAAAGAGAGCTTTGACGTTTGAAGTTGGGGATCATGTATTGCTGAAAATACAACCATGTCGAGGAA
This sequence comes from Camellia japonica, assembly GCA_030407325.1. Classification (NCBI taxonomy): domain Eukaryota; kingdom Viridiplantae; phylum Streptophyta; class Magnoliopsida; order Ericales; family Theaceae; genus Camellia; species Camellia japonica. Next base: position 95,818,375 of record JAPPVO010000017.1, on the reverse strand, counting down.
TCATACGCTTTGGAAAGAAATGGAGACTTTCTCCATGATATATTGGGCTTTTCGAAAACATACAGAAGGTTGGAGAAATTGTATACCGTCTGGCCTTACCCCCACAACTAGCTGGTATAGATAATGTTTTCCACGTGTCAATGATTCGGAAGTAATTTGCCAACCCTTCCCACATTGTCAACTGGGAGGAGATCAAATTGGATGAAGCTGCCACAATGAGGGCAAAATATTCGCAACTCTTTGAAACCGTTAAATTTTGATGATGAAATTTGTTTAAGGGGGATAGGTTGTAAGGCCCCTAACTTTTGTAAACCTTATTAAGGCCCCGACTTTTGAATTACTAAATTACAATTTTTATTTCCTCATTTATTCGCTAATAAAACCCTAATTTCCAGTTATCGCCATTTTCGCTCGATTATTTAATTTTTATTTCAAAGCATTGTAGCATGACTTGAATCACCTTCTCTATCTTTATTTTAAATAATTCTATGTTTGAAATAGGTATTTTAAATTATAAATTTAGCCCATGCTCTCATGTTCCTTATTATTACATTCAAACCCTATATTCATTATTTATATACATACATTTGTACATCCCCTTATTAAATCAATTTTTTCTCAAATATCTACAACATATATATGAATATGACTGTACAAAAAAATGATAAAAACCTTAGGCCTTGAGGTGCACATGGTCGGCACCCTTGGAGGAGATTTGTGATGTACTTTTTAGAATGAATTTCATGAATTTAAGGAAGAATATTTCACTTGGACCCAAAATTTAGGAAATTTGTGTTGTACCTTATGTCAATCTAGTTCCAATCGAACTAACCTATAACTAAATCATGATTTAAACCCTTACTTAAACCTCCATTACTTTCCAACTAAATCCAAGTCTCTTCCATTCAATTCCAACCAAGGGCACTTTAGACCTTTCACACTTTTTTCCTAAAAATACAACCATCCACCTAACATTTTTTCACACTCAAACACACATATACACACCACAACGCTGAGAGAGAGGGAAGGAGACCAAGGTGTGAGCTTGTGAGAAAGAAGTGAGGAAAAAGAGAGGAAACTTTGTCCAACCTTAGCAACCCTTAGCAAGAAAGTAAGCCACACAATTCCCTATTCTTTTCTTTTCTCTTCTAAAATACATGATAGTATGTGCTTAGAATATAGATTCATGTGCTTATATATAGATATCATGTGTTGATATGAGTGTGATTGAAGCTTGAGAATTTCCTTTCCTTGTGTGAAATCTTTGTTGCAGTAGTTCATCAAACTGAACTAAGTTAATACATCATTTTAATGACACCTTTCCAAACAAAAATTCTGAGTTGTGAAATCTTATTTGGCATATTTTTATCATATGAGAAGTGTAGAATTACACATTGTTGCCTCCTTTTCTTATAACTATTTTTATTTTAATTTTTGAACACAAACAACTAGTATTTTTTGCCAGCTTTAAAAAATTCTAGAAACATGCAGAATAATTCTCTTGAACTAATTTTTGAATCAAAATCTTCCTTATAGTGTTAACTTTCAAATAAAATTAGTTTCAATGCAAATGAATAAGTACTTTGAGAGAAAAACCGATTTTCATAACAGTCGACGAATCTGAACAGATCTGGAGCATTTCATTATAACTAAAAGTCTAGAAAGGCTATCCCATTTCCATAAATTGATTATCAAACTATAAAAAGTTATCTAAAAACCTTAAAGAGGCCAAGTCTTCAGTACCATTAAAAATATCTCTTTGATTATTATTTTCAAAGTGATTCAAATCTAGAAATTGGTTGCAATTATTGTTTTCATGCTCTTAGTTAGTTGAATGTGCCCTTTATTAATTGCTCAAGCTTTCGCTTATAATTTATGTATATTTGTGGTTGTAATTATTTAAATTTATGTCATGAAATGTTTATACTTGCACAGTATTTGTTATTTCTATTGCTTGTTCTAACCCATCATAACTTACTTAACTCAACAGGAAACAAAAAAAAGAGGTGGTGTTGGAATTTCAATCACTAAAGTGAATTTTATGAGATAATGACATGTTGATTTCAATTACTAATTGGTGGGATGTGTTCCCTATTCGAGGATTAAGTCTTGCACAAGTGAATTGTTTCGAAAACCTTAAATGGATCGGTTGTATTCAGAACTTAGGTGGTTATTGATATTGGTGTTATAAGGTTGGGGAGGTTCTAAGCATTGACCCATGTTTTACCGTCTCTTTTGAGTTCCTCGATCGACTCTATGCAATAAATAATTGTTGTAGGCATTCAGGGTAAGGTTTGCAAAGCAACAAAAGAGGAGATATTGAATAATCCAGGTCCAATTCTTGTGGGTGGGATGATGAAATCTCTTTGTGGGATTTCTGGTTTAATAACACCTAGCATTGTAGTTCGTTTAACTATTAACTTGAAAATTATACTTGTTGTTTATCTTAATTGTGATTGTATATTGGATTGGGGAAAAGGGACAGGGTATGTGTGAGTTTATTGGGCATTCCAAACTCATGATATTTCATGCCAGGTACAAAAGTGTATTACTCGAAGGACGACACAGCCAAAACTTTTGAAGACGTATGGCTTTCTTAGAAGAACTAGAGACTTGTTTGGTTCCAAGTCCATTTTGTAATCATGTTTTGGGTTGTAATATTGATGAAACCTCTTATTTTGTAATGAAGACTTAACTTTTGTAATTTTTACTTTTGCCTATGTATATGTATCATCTTATGTAAGCCTACCCTTATTTTTTATTCAACTTATGTTGTCCTTGTTAAGATCTATAAAAAATGTAGCTTTCCTATCTAACGAAATTGGACTTAGAAGGGGCCTATTTTGGCTTCAAAGATCTTTCTAGGGATCTTATTCGATTATTAACCAAAGCAAACATTAGTGACGTTATCTAGACTTCATCTCTTATAATAGAATTTGGGGCATCACAATTATGCAACAAAGATGTTGGGGAAAGAAAGTTGTTAGTGAGTACTACAAGCCCATTGTGGATGCCATGAATGATCAGTTCAAGTGTTAAATGTTTAATCAAAGTGTTTCACATTTGATAGTGAGTTTAGCAGGTTGAGTTAGTTAAGTGAGCTTATTGCGCGTCATAGTTGAGTCTTTTTGTTCTTTTTCCTTTTCATTTGAGTATGATGTATTCGGAGTCTTCATTTTTAATAATATAAATTGTTTTTCTACTTGCTTAGTTATGCCCATTGTCAAATGGTGTGATCCACAAAAAAACTAAATAAATAAATAAAGAAGAAAAAAAAAAAAAAAGGTCAAAGCTTAAAGAATTTAACTGAATGGAAAAAAAGAAAGACATGTCAAATTTGTAATGAATGAGATTAAATCTATAACTTGGGTATTGAGAAGAATTATGAGTTAGTTTAGACTATTCCACGCTATCTTTAGACCATAAATGACTAGTCGCTTTGTCAAAAGAGTTCAAAAATATGTTTACATGATCATATGAAAACAAACTTGAAGTTGATTCCAAAATATACAGCACAAGAACCCGTTCAACCTCAATGCCAAATCGATTAAGCATGAAATTGATAAGAGCCTGACCTTATGAGAAACCCAAAATAAAAAGAAATATCAACACAAGGGCAAACCCATTGATTTATTGAAATCAAAATATCATCATCAAGAACTTACAATTAAATGGTACAAACTAATTCGAGGAATTAATTACATTCAATAAATGAAGTTCGGAGCATTCTACTATATTCATAGAAATTAGAGGAAAATCATTCAAGCATTCAATGAGAAAGTCAGCAAAAGAATTTTTTAGAAGAAAATTTGGTGTCGTCTAAAGCCCCCATTCATCATACTAGGGGCAATTTCATATCAAAGATGCCTGAGGTGTACAACCATAAGACTCTCTGGATAAGTAGAAGCAAAAATCTTTGTATGGCCCAGATGAAATTAAGTTCTTATAACCAATTAGTTCGAAAAAGCTTAAATATCACTACCCTTGAGAGGCTCGCTGGGCCGAAGACTTGAAAAGGGCAACCTAGGCAAAAGTTATAGTATTCAAAATAAAATAATAAAAAATTAGAGCTCACAAGGCTGAAACATGAAAAGGCGACCTTAGCAAAAGTTAGAGTGCAAAAATGAGAAAATTAACACTCGAGAAAAACATAACCCAAACTACATCAAGCCTGATTCCCGTCCTTGGGATATATAGATAGGCAACTTCATCCTGAAGTTTGGCCCCTCCTCGTGTGATTTATTGGTTCACCCTGATGTTGATTTATTCTATCTTGATCCTCTAGGCTTATTCTCACAAATTGTAGACTCGTGTTGTCTAGCTCAGTTTTAGGATTGTTTAATGCTGATCATTGTAATGAACATGTTTCGGACTCTTTGATAAAGAAGGCTAACTTGCACAATTGGTAATCTGTTTTGACAAAACAAAGAACATTTGATACCAAAACTGGAGAAATTTTTCAAAACCTAACTTTATTCTTGTAATCTCAAAGCATAACATTGAAAACATGTCTGACTAATTCCCATGAAAGAAAATTTCTGAAAGCTTATGAAAAAAAAAAAAAAAAAGTGGGGAACATCATAGTCTAGGGACACGATTGAGTCAAGTGTTGGGTCGAGTCTTTTGTCTTTTGCGTTATATTTTTTTCTTTCCTTTCTTTGTGTTAAGTCTTTGTTCTATCATCTGTGCACTTACTGGAATGCTCATGACTATCTGTATTGTCATCAAAAGCTCCTTCAGTTGTACAACAATTATGCCTAAGGAAGCAATCTGAATGAAGATGGAAAAGGCCTAGTGAATTGCCTTCGAACTACCGAGAAAAACAGTGGACTGATACCCTTGGCCTCAACTAGGGGCAATAACAAGCTCTCTCTTTCACATGATCAAGTGCATTCATTGATCGATCCAAAATAAGGGCAATAGAGAATCACTGTAGCTCGACCATTAGTCACATTCAGAAGAAGAAAAGTGAAGACATAAGAGGAATGGGAAAAAGAGAAGGGAGATAAAAGAATATAAACGTGTGAGATAAAAGGAAAAAGGGAGATTGTGATATACACTTGAAAAGGGAAAGATACTAGTACAATATGAGGTCTCTCATTTATGAACAACGTTAAAGCTCGGTTTTATAAAGCTCCTTCTTATCACCCTTAATATGCTTTGTCATTGTGACAACCTCATTCTGTATTATGCTTTTAATTCCTTAATTGTGCATGTGCTTATGTGCTCAGTGTGAATTTGAGTGATAAATATGCCATTAATATGTTTTTGACTTTATATCTATTGGTTGTAGGAAAATATGTTATGACTTCTGCTTTGATATGAAAATTGAAGGCCTTAATGGCATCAGAAATCGAAATTGGTTAATTTATTGTGATCAACATAATTTTTAGGTCCTATTAGAAAGTTTGATTAAAATTTGACTCAATCTAAATTAATTACATAAAATCAATTAAATTAAGCCTAGGATTAGATAACCTAACCTTTAACTAATTAGCTTAACCCTTGATTAGTTAATTAAGCGCCCCAAAAAGTTTGGATCATAACCGGTTAGTAATCAGGGCTAGTGGAAGCTTATAACATAAAAACAACAAATAGTCCATTGAGCTGTGTATCTATATGCACAAATTCAAATGTATATAAATGTTAATTTACCCACTGTACAATACATACATAATATCATATTCAAAAACATCATTCATTTACATATATACATGTAACAAAAGCCCGACAATATGATAACAAACTATACAGCAGTCTTCTTGACCTAGCTCCAACTTGGAGGCACCAAAACTCAATACGGCTTCAACGGGTGGCTCAACTAAAGGAACCCTTCTAGGCTTGATCTCCAAGACGCTCACCTATATAAATATATACAAACAGTGAACTATAACCCAATGAATAACATCAAAGTAAAGAGGTTAGTGAATGAATTCCAAATATATCATCTCTGTAAAGCAAATCATATCACATGCATTCTCATATCAAAACATAATAGTGGTACATCCAACATAACAGAACATATCGTCTTCTGACAATTCCGAATACCGATTAAACACATCACCACGTTATCACGTGGCTAACGAGATCTCGTAATCATATACATGTCATGGACCCACATTAATATGTTGTCCCCCATGACTTGGGACAATTCTTTGGATGCTACAGTAGATTCAAAACCAGATATTCGTTCACATTCACAAAATACCATTTCAAAAAAACATAACTTATCAAATAGCATTTCGAATATAATTCATATGTACATATGAACATATCTTTATAGTAATGTTACTCATAGTACTTCCAAAACCGGTTGCTCGGTCTACGAACCTTGACCTACAACAAAAACATATGTAGCACAAAACACATCTTAAGATTATATATTCAATTTCTTAATCTTTCTTTACATGTTCACATTATTCTCAATCAGTTTCTAAATCTCTTTTACTTTCTGAAGGTCCAAACTAGATCAAAAACATATCCAGAAGGCATAAAGGGGTCAAAAGAAGTCAATCAAAGTTCCCCTTGTTTTCTGCACGTGCGGAAGGGCCACACGTGCCATTAAAGTAGTAGCTGAGCCTCTGTTTTCTCCTATATTCCACACGTGCGGGGCTCATAACCGCACGTGCGGTTCTGGCTAACACAGAGCAATCCAAAAATTATCAAAGTGTAGGCTTCCAAAACTCATTTCCAAGACCAAAATTCATGCAATACACCTTCAAAACATAAGATTATACATGAACCAAGAATAAATTACAACTTGAATGAATCAAAACTTTTTTTAATTTCCAAATCAAGTTCTTAATTCCCATGAATACATGAATTTCATCACTTTATCTTCAAACTCAAGAATTTAACAAGTTTGAGCTCAAAGGCTCTATGTATGTAAGAAACCCTTTTTCAAAGTATAAAATCAAGTTCTAAAACATGATGAATTGCACAAACATGAACCAAATAACTTACAATTCCAACCCTGGATGCTCAAAACTAACTCAACATGGTAAAACTCTTCATTTCTATGCAAATGATTTCATCTACTTCGTGAATTCAATGCTAGATTACATAATCTCCAAGAGTTAAGAGTTAGATGCTTACCCAGAGTCTTGAATTACCTAGATTCTTGCACAATCTTGATCTATTCTAACCAAAATTTTGAAAGTCCTCTTCTTCTCCTTTCTTGAGTTCTCTAGTACTCTCTCTCTCTCTCTCTCTCTCTCTCTCTCTCTCTCTCTCTCTCTACATTTTTGTGTCTTCAAAAATGAAGATATTTGTTGAGTCTCTCAACTAAGGCCCATATATATATATATATAAGGCTTCAATTTAATTAAATCTATTTAATTCATTCTGAATCGAATTTTTACAGAACTTCTCAGTAAGTCCTAAAAATCATGTTGATCATAAATATACCCTCAGTTTTGATTTTTGGTGCCTCTAAGGCCCTTAATTTTCAGTTTAAAGTTATAATTTCAACAGGTTTTTCTACAATCAACAAATATAAATTCAAATCCTTCTAATTCACACCATTAGACATGTAATTTTACAACAAACACATAACCAACTAGCACATAACAATGTAATTAGATGACTAATTAATTAGATGCATGTCCAGGTCATTACACTCAAGGTTCCAAAAGAAAAACGATAAGCTTGAAAAGACACGTTCAAATCGGTTAATGACTTGAGACATAACACTCTCGTTCTAAGCACTAGATCAAAAGTAACATTCATCATATTATGAAGCCTAACATCTATCACATAATGTAATCACCTATAATCTTCAACATATCACAACACTACCTTAACCATCCATATTAATCATCTACCAAAACATCATCACATACTCCCACATTTACTAGCCATTGAGCACAGAAGGGCAATTGGGCACCTTTCATATCACAACATAACCAATTACATTAACCATCAATTCCACAACATGATTTACTGGGCGCCAACTGGAAGGAAATCGGTACCTATGTCAATGTGCCAAGCTTTACTGGTGGCTAGCCGGAAGGAAACAAAACTTCCATATAGCCCAACAGTTCACACGCTTTATTGAGCACTAGCTGAAAGGAAACATAGCCTATCTCAAGGCTTCATGCTTTACCAGTCATTATCTGTAAGGAAACAAAACCTCCATCTAATTTACCGAGCAAAAACCGGAAGGGAAGAGAACCTATGTCAAAGTGTCGCGCTTTACCGAGTGCTAACTGGAAGGAAACGAACCCTCTATATAGCATTTTCATCATCCATCTCATCAAGCATCATTCCAAATTATGCAAATTAATTACCAATACATAATATCTAAGATTTTCTCTACAACAACAATTACCATCCTCCACCAATGACCAATGACAAAACCTTTAAACAATAGATGGCATAAATCTCATAAATTAAAACAATATAATTCTCATAATGTTTCCACAATTAGACCTATACATACTTGATGATTGAGATTAGGCTCATATTCTTACATTGAATAATTTTGCTTAATGATTGAAGACAACTCAAGAACTTGCTAAATCGAGCTCAATTGAAGACCCAAGGTAAGCTTTTGAACCCTACTTCCAAAAGCTAAGTTATTCCATATGTGAATTCAAGAGAATTATGTGATTGAGTGCAAGAATTAAGCTAAGATTGTTGAATTTAGAGGAAATTCATACATGCATGCATAGTTTGGTTGAGTTTCATCATATTTTAACATAATTATCTCATCCATGTTGATTTTGAAAGATGAATTGTACATGCATGCATGAATTACAAGGATTTGAAAGTGAATTGCATGTTTTTGAAGCTTTGGAATAGAATTTGAAATTTAAAATCAACATGCATGAAGATTTGGGTTTTATTTGAAGAATTCTTGAAGCCTTCAGCTTTGATTTTTGAGAACTGGCGTTGTATTCAAGTTTTTGGAAGATTTTCTAAGTGTTTTCAAAGTTTTGTGAAGACATACAAGAAATTGAGTTGAAACTACAAGCTTTGAAGCTTAACTCTATTATAGAATTTTCAGAATTTTGCCTCACCCCTCGAGCGAACAATCTGTCACTCAAGCACACATTGCATGCATCTAGTATTTTTGCAAACAATTGCAGTAGGCTTGAGCGACCAAGTCACAGCTCGAGCAACCGCCTTTCATTTTGCACCTTGGCTTGAGCGAATATCAAGCCTAGATTCAGACCATCCAATACTTTTGTAGACCAAGTAGTTTGCTCGAGCGACCAATGTTATGCACGATTGAAGTGCTCTATTTTAGCAAATTTTAAAAAGACATATTCTGATCAAATGTACATTCTCATTCCTTTCTGAAAATTCTTAGGCATGAATTGAGCATCCTAAGTGAATTAAATGGGTAGAATGAAGCCAAATAAAATTGAATAAGTTAAAGAACAATTCGATTAAGCAATGTAATTCCATTTGTGTATGTTGATGTATTGTGTAAGGTCATCCGCAAGGACAAGTCAACAACTAAATCATTGTGAGTAATATCTTAGTAAAGATATTTTCTTACCTACTTTATTTTCTTAAGATCCTTATTTGGTAAGCTTTTCCAAAATTCTGATTTTGCAAGCGTGAATGAGTTTCTATCTGTCTGCTTAATATGATATCTGTAAATGTCATTAATGTGTCACGAATGTGTATGATGGACCTAAGGTCGTTCTGTATACTTGAATTGGACCCAAGGTCGTTCTGTGTAATTGAATGAACCCAAGGTTGTTCTGTACATTTGATTAGATGGACCCAAGGTCATTTTGAACATCTGATAAGTCTGATTTTCTATTATGAGTTGACTGAATGGTTATTATACAAGTGTAAATGATTGGACCCGAGAACTTTCTGTTGTGATATGATCAATTCCATTCTGTATATCTATTGGACCCAAGGTCGTTCTACTATCTATTGGAATCGAGGTCATTCTGTTATGTATTGCTCATGATATAAAAATGCTTATGTCAGTTACTATAACTCATTCACATGACCCCTTTACTCTGATATTATTCACTGGGCATTCGCTTACTCTGTATTTATATGTATGTAGGCGAGCAGCGGGATGTCCAGTCCCAGCCTTAGTGAACCTATGAAGGATACCGAGTTTTGTGATGTGTATTATGAGTGCCTCACGAGCGAGGCTTTTGTTTCTTTTGTCTTTTAATCTTCTATTTCCTTTTGTTGATCAAGCTTGACCGCTTCTATATATAAGTTTGATGTTTGAATGTTAATGACAATGATGTATAGAAGATATTGGACAAATGGAATTTTATCATGTTTGTGTAAGTGTGAGTTATAAACATATAACAAGTATATGTACATGTCATTTATGCACAAGCTCATTGGACAAAATTTGTTAGTCTGCTTTTGCTTCTGCTTCTGGCCCTCTTATTATTAAATATGTATGTATTCTGTCTAAGGTCGTAGGTAATCTCGTGATTGCTAGCCGGTTATGATCCAAACCTCTGGGGACGGGTTTGGGTCGTGACAGAGTGGTATCAGAGCCAAGTTAATAACTCACAAACTTGTCCAAGTGAGCAATAAGGTATCTAGAAAAGACTTAAGGTGCATTCATCTGATAAGTATCCATTTGTGTGCATTATGATCATGTGAATATATGGAATATGAACTATTGTGCCTATATGTGAAAACGTACAATTTCTGTGTCTATTATAATGCATATTTATGTAGATAATGGTAAGAACATGGGTTAATGAGATAAAAGAGTCAACTACTGCTCGACTAGATAGAATAGAAAGAATAATCCATGATATGTCTGAAGCATTAAGACAACAACAACAACAACAACCACTCCCACCTCTGCCAATGCTAATACCGCATGTACAAGACTATCAAACTGATGATCGTATAATTTCCCTCACTAAAGAATTTAAGAAGATGAAACCACCGTTGTTCCATGGGGGAGTAGACCCATTGAAAGCTGAAGCATGGTTCCTTGGAATAGAGAAATTATTTGAAGTGTTTCTATGTTCCGAGGCACAAAGGGTTCATTTGGCCGCATTCACTTTAGAGGATAAGGCAAGAAGATGGTGGATGTTAATCCAAGAAGAAAATAAGGGGATACATTGGGCACGATTTCTCGAAATATTATTTGAGAAATATTTTCCATAGTGCGTCAAGGATCGGAAAGTGTCTGAGTTTGAGGGACTTAAACAAGGTAACATGATAGTAGTTCAATATGAAGCAAAGTTCATAGAGTTGGCTAGGTTTGCACCGCGCATGGTCGACATCGATTGAAAAAAGGCGAGAAAGTTTGAGTGTGGACTTCATAATGCAATTTTAGAAAAAGTAAATGTTCTGAAACTACCAAAATACGTGGATGTTCTTGACTGAGCCCTAATGTCTAAGGCAAAATTGGCATCCCATAACGAACCCTTTGAATGGAAAGGAAAGAGGCATGGTTCTTATTTGAATAAAGGATCATCATTTTCATGGAAGCAAACCAGGGAACATCTAGTACCTCCAATTCGACAAGAGATTATGCACGAACCTATAATGTGTGTGGCAAGAAACACCAGGGAGTTTGATATCATACTTCTGGGGCATGTTTTCGATGTGGCAAGATCGAACATATGATCAGAGATTGTCCCTGAGCTGAACATAGAGGTGGAAGGCTAGCCATTAGTTCGACTAGATCTATTCCAATAACAGGAAACACTGCAAGACCCACTGCTACAAGAGACACACTAAGGCAAGGAAGAGTTTTTGCACTCGTCCCAAGTGATACACAAAATACTAAAGTTGTTGTCTCAGGTACCCTCTATATTTGTAACCAAGATACTTATGTGCTAATTAATTCGGGTTCAGCACATTCCTTTGTATCTACTAAATTTGCATCTAGACTGAATAGACCCATGGAATCATTGCCATATCTATTGTGTGTATCTGCTCCATCTGGGGAATCTGTCACGTGTTCATCTGTATACCGCGCTAGTGAAGTACGTGTTAGGAATGCTATATTATTTGTAGATTTGCTGCCTCTTGATATTAGGCATTTTGATGTGATTTTGGGGATGGACTGGTTGTCTAAATACTGTGCTACTATTGATTGTGTGACAAAACGGGTTTTGTTTAGAGGACATGAATTTGTATTCATGGGTAATGGTGTAGTACCTCTGCCTTACTTGATTTCGGCAATGAAAGCATGCAAACTACTTAAGAAGGGATGTCAGAGTTATTTGTGTGGTATCCTAACTGATCAGCTTATGAAAGTTGTGTTAGATGATATTCATATTGTTAACGAGTTTGTAGATGTGTTTCCAGAGGAACTAGTTGACAAGGAGATTGAATTCACTATTGAGGTTGTTCCTGGTACCCAACCTATTTCAAGAACTCCCTATAGAATGTCAACTGCTGAAATGAAAGAATTAAAAGAATAGCTACAGGATTTTCTTAACAAGGGTTTTATCCAACTGAGTACTTCGCCATGGGGTACGCTGGTTTTATTTGTGAAAAAGAATGATGGAACCTTACGTTTATGTATCGATTACCGGGAGTTGAATAAGGTAAAGATCAAGACCAAATACCCTCTACCTCGTATTGATGACTTATTTTATCAGTTGCAGGGTTCACAAGTATTTGTTCACAAGTATTTTCAAAAATCGATTTGAGATCCTGGTACCATCAACTAAAAGTGAAAGCCGAAGATGTCGAGAAAACTGCATTTTGAATAAGGTATGGACATTATGAATTTCTGGTTATGCCATTTGGGGTTACAAATGCACCCACAACATTTATGGACCTTATGAACAGAATTTTTAAATCCTACCTTGATGAATTTGTAGTAGTATTTATTGAGGATATCTTGATTTATTCGAAAAGTAGAGAAGAACACGAACAACATTTAAGAACCATTTTGCAAACACTTAGGGAGAAGAAATTATATGCAAAACTGAAAAGGTGTGAATTTTGGCTAGATTAAGTTGTGTTTCTAGGGCATGTGATTACTAGAGATGGAATTTCAGTAGATCCACAAAAGATCGAGGCAGTTGTGAATTGGTCTATGCTAACAAATGTGATGGAAGTCTAAAGCTTCATGGGATTGGCTGGGTATTACAGAAGATTTGTGAAAGATTTTTCAAAAATAGTTGTACCACTTACCCAACTTACTCGAAAGGGAAAACTGTTCGAATGGAGATGACACGGACTCTAGATTTCAAGATCTGAAAACAAGACTGACTACAACACTGATTTTGACATTGCCGTCAGGTATAGAAAATTTTGTGATTTATAGTGATGCTTCTTACAAAGGTCTAGGTTGTGTTTTGATCCAGAATGGTAAAGTGATAGCCTATGCATCTCGACAACTGAAACCTCACAAAAAGAACTACCTAACTCATGATTTAGAATTGACCACTATTGTGTTTGCTTTGAAGATTTGGCGCCACTATCTGTATGGAGAAAAATGTGAAGTCTATACCGATCACAAGAGTTTAAAGTACTTTTTCACTCAAAATGAGCTAAGTATGCGACAAAGAAGATGGCTCGAGTTTATTAAAGACTATGATCTTTAGATTCAGTATCATCCAGGTAAAGCCAACATCGTAGTTGATGCTTTGAGTAGAAAATCAATAGGGAATTTGGCATGTTTGCTGACTAAATAGAAAGAGATATTGAAAGACTTAGAAGGAACCGAGATTGAGGTGGTGTTACATGGTCAGGGTGGGTTGATAGTCGTTATTTCAGCTAAATCGTCAATCATTGACGAGATTAAGCAAAGGCAAATGGAGGATGAGTTCCTTAAGAAAGTGATTGATGAAATTGAATCAAATCTGAAACCGAGGTTCAGTGTTGAAAATGAAGTGTTGAGATTTCAAGAAAGATTGTGTGTCCCTAACACTCCTGACTTGAAGAAGAGAATTTTGAAAGAAGCTCACAAGTCCAATTTTGCACTGCATCCGGGCAACAACAAAATATATCAAAATCTAAAGAAAAGTTATTGGTGGCCTAGCATGAAGAAGGAAATTGCAGAATATGTGTCAAAGTGCTTTCAATGTCAGCAAGTCGAAGCTGAACATCAAAAGCCGATGGGATAACTTCAGCCTCTTTATATTCCCGAATGGAAATGAGATCACATAACCATGGACTTCGTTATTGGTCTACCTCAAACACCTAGAGGTATGAACTCTATCTGGGTTATTGTAGATAGGCTGACTAAATCTGCACATTTTCTACCTATAAGAACTAGCTATGATGCTTATAGATTGGCCACAATTTACATTGATGAAATTATTCGATTACATGGAGTACCGGTATCCGTTGTTTCGGATAGAGACCTAAAATTTGTGTCTAGATTCTGGAAAAGTCTTCAAAGAGCAATAGGATAGAAATGAAGTTTAGTACTGCATTCCATCTGCAAACTGACGAGCAATCAGAAAGAACTATTCAGACTTTAGAGGATATGCTCTGAATGTGTGGTCTAGACTTTCAAGAGAGTTGGGAAACTTATTTGCCACTGGCGAAATTTGCATAAAACAATAGTTTCCACTCTAGCATTGGCATGGCACCATATGAAGCTTTGTATGGAAGAAAATGTAGGTCTCCGATATGTTAGACCGAAGTTAGGGACAAGGTCTTGCTTGGACCCAAGATTGTGCAAACAACCACTGAAAAGATTAAAGTCATTCAGCAAAGCCTCAAAATAGCACAAAGTTGAAAAGGAGCTATGCAGATTATAGAAGGAGAGCTCTTGAGCATGAAAAAAGTGACCATATTGTGATAAAGGGTCAATCTAGGTTTGGTAAGAAAGGCAAATTATCACCTCGATAGATTGGGCTGTTTCAGATTCTGGAAAGGCTTGGTCTAGTTGCGTACCAAGTTGCTTCACCACTGGGAATGAAACAAATTCACAAAATGTTTCATGTATCGATGTTGAGGGGCTATCTCCGAGACCCATTTTATGTTATTGACCATCACCGAATAGCTCTTGACGATGATATGATCTATGAAGAAAAGCCAATTCAAATTATTGATCTACAAGTCAAGCAGTTGAGGAACAAATCGATTCCTATGGTATAAGTGCAATGGAAGGAACACTATGGCACAGAAGCAACTTGGGAAAAAGAAGATGAAATGAGGCAAAGGTACCCCGAGTTGTTTCTGACTCAAGGTAACGTAAGTTTGGAGGACCAAACTTCTTAAAGGGGGAAAGACTGTGACAACCATGTTATATATTATGCTTTCAATTCCTTAATTGTGCATATGCTTACGTACTAAGTGTGAATTTGAGTAACAAATATGTCATTAATATGTTTTTGACTTTATATCTATTGATTGTAGGAAAATTGTTATGATTTCTATTTGATCTGAAAACTGATGGCCTTAATGGCGTCAGAAACCAAAATTGGTTAATTTATTGTGATCAACATAATTTTTAGAACCTATTAGAAAGTTTGATTAAATTTGATTCAGTCTAAATTAATTACATAAAATCAATTAAACTAAGCCTGGGATTAGATAACCTAAGCTTTAATTAATTAGCTTAAGCCTTGATTAGTTAATTAAGCTAATTAGGCCTATAAATACTTGATGATTGAGATTAGGCTCATATTCTTACACTTAAAAAATCTGAGAGAAAGCCTTAGAGAGAGAGAAGGAGAGAGAGAGACAGAGAATTCAATTGTAGAGAGAGAAAGAGCTTGAATTTGAACACTTTTGCTTACGGATTGAAGACAACTCAAGAACTTGCTAAATTAATCTCAATTGAAGACCCAAGGTAAGCTTTTGAACCCTAATTCATGAAGCTAAGTTATTTCATATGTGAATTCAAGAGAATTGTGTGATTGAGTACAAGAATTAAGCTAAGATTGTTGAATTTAGAGGAAATTCATACATGCATGCATAGTTTGGTTGAGTTTCACCATTTTTTAACATAATTATCTCATCCATGTTGAATTTGGAAGATGAATTGTACATGCATGCATGAATTATAAGGTTTTGAAAGTGAATTGCATGTTTTTAAAGCTTTGGAATAGAATTTTAAATATAAAATCAACATGCATGAAGCCTTGAGCTTTGATTTTTGAGAATTGGCTTCTTATTCATGTTTTTGGAAGATTTTCTAAGTGTTTTCAAAGTTTTTTCAAGCGATGCAAGAAATTGATTTGAAAATACAAGCTTTGAACCTCAACTCTGTTTTGGAATTTCCAAAATTCTGCCTCACCTCTCGAGCGAACAATCTGTCGCTCCAGCGCACATTACATGCATCTAGTATTTTTGCAGACAATTGCAGTTGGCTCAAGCAACCAAGTCACTACTCGAGCGACCACCTTTTATTTTGCACCTTGGCTCGAGCAAACATCGAAGCTAGATTCGAACCATCCAGTACTTTTGCAGACCAACTAGTTCGCTTGAGTTTGGTGCTCTGTTTCAGCAAATTTTGAAAAGACATTCTGATCAAATGTGCATTCTCATTCCTTTCGGAGCATTCTTAGGCATGAATTGAACATCATAAGTGAATTAAATGGTTAGAATAAAACCTAAGTGAATTAAATAAGTTAAAGAATAATCCGATTAAGCAATGTAATTCAACGTGTCTATGTTGATGTATTGTGTAGAATCATCTGCAAGGACAAGTCAACAACTGAATCACCATGAATAATATCTTTGTAAAGATATTTTCTTGCGTACTTTATATTCTGAATGTCCTTATGTTGTAAGCTTTTCTGAAATTGTGATTTTGCAAGCTTGAATGAGTTTCTACCTGTCTGCTTAGTATGTCTGTAAACATGATTGATGTGTTACGAATGTGTATGATGGACCCAAGGTCATTTTGTATACTTGAATTAGACCCAAGGTCGTTCTATGTAATTGAAATAAACCCATTCGGTACATTTGATAAGATGGACCCAAGGTCGTTCCGAACATCTGATAAGTCTAATTATCTGTTATGAGTTGAACGAATGGTCATTATACAGCCGTAAATGATTGGACCCGAGGTAATTCTATTGTGATATGATCAATTCCATTATGTATATCTATTGGACCCAAGGTTGTTCTACTATCTGTTGGGCCTAAGGTCGTTCTGTTACGTATTGCTCATGATATAGAAATGCTTATGTCAATTACTAGAACTCATTCACATAACACCTTTACTCTAATGTTATTCACTGTCTTTCACTCACTCTGTATTTATATGTATGCAGATGAGCAGCGGAATGTTCAGCCTAGGCTTAGGGAACCTGTGAAGGATACTGAGTTTTGTGATATCTGTTATGAGCGCCTCATGAGCGAGGCTTTTGTTTCTTTTGTCTTTTAATTTTCTGTTTCTTTTGTTAGTCAAGTTTGACCGTTTTTGTATATAAGTTTGGTGTTTGAATGTTAATGACAATGATGTATGGAAGATTATGGACAAATGGAATTTTATCATGTTTGTATAAGTGTGAGTTATTAAGATATAAGAAGTATCTGTTCATGCCATTTATGCACAAGCTCATTGGACAAAATTTATTAGTCTACTTTTGCTTCTGGCCCCCTTATTATCAAATATGTCTATATTCTATCTAAGGTCGTAGGTAATCTAGTGATTACTGGCTGGTTATGATCCAAACGTCTAGGGGCAAGTTTGGGTCGTGACAGTCACCTTGGACAACATTGTTACTAGTTCACACTAGTTCAACGTTATCAATGCTTAGTGTTTCCTCATATGAATGCTTTTGGTAGTCTGATCAATGTAAGAAATTGAAGCTTCTACATGGCAGTGCACAGCTTCAAGTTCCTACATTTTTACTTTAGCAAATGTGTTGAGTCTTGTGTAGAGTGTTAGATTGTTGTTCTTCTATTGCCAAATTGTACTTCCTCTCTGGGTCAGTTGTGGCTCATAATTGGATTTGTGCACTTTGAGACTTGTGGTAAAGGCACATTTTTGATAAAATTGTGCTAATCATTTATGGCGTTCAACAACATCAAATGTTCTTAACAAGGAGCACCCAATCCCTAGCATCGCAAGTTTTTCAAAAGTTAAAGAGATTGTTAATTCTGTTTAAGCAAAAAGATGAAATCTTAGCGAACCAAGGTCATTCCATCAAATTCAGTTGCATTTCTTGTCGCCCACTGGAAGAGCGATTTTATCCCAAAGATTGAGAAGGCTGGGAAAAATCTCTAAGCTCATCGAACTCATGTCAATATCATCATACTACATTGCTATGCTCATTGTATGATTATGTAAATTTGTGTATCGAAGTACACTTGATTGCATTCACTTTATCTGTTTGATTATAAATCTCATGCATCGTAGCATGTATAGGGCAACGACTCTCATATCGCATCATAGTCAATCTGATAATTTTGTCGTGGAAAAAAAACTTGTTGTTAACCTTGTACATCGTAAAACATATTTGATCATGTCATGCAAATATTTATATGTTAACCTTGTATATCGTAGAACATATCTGGATGTTAACCTTATATGTCATAGAATATATTTGGTCATGTCGTAGAACATATTTGGATGTTAACCTTGCATGTCGTAGAACTTATATGGTTGTTAAACTTGTATGTGGTAGAATATATTTGAATGTTTACCTTGTATGTCGTAGAACATATCTGGTCATTAACCTTGTACATCGTAGAACATATTTGGTCATTACCCATGTACGTCGTAGAATATATCTAATCATGTCGTTGCACATATTTCGAAACTCATGTCGTAGCACATATTCAAAAATTGATGTCATAATTCATATTTGATATTAAGTATTGTCCTGTCGTAGTACATATTTGATTTGGTAATTGATGTCTACCTCATGTCATACCACATATATGGTAATCTCCCATCATAGTACAAGTCTAGCAATTGGTGCATATTTCATGTTGTAGTACATATTTGGTAGGTGATGAATCTCCCAAATCATGGCATGTTGTAGTACATATCATTGCATGTCAGTACATCTTTCAATAAGTATTACATGTCTCGTCTTGGTATGTACATGGTAAATGACTAAATCATTGCAAGTCGTAATACATATTTCTAGAAGTATTGCATGTCTCCTATCGTAGTACATATTTGGTAAAGTTTTGATCCTACTTAACTCACGAAACTAGCACAATTTGACATCATAATTTGGCATACTTCTAATCACACTGTGTATTATTTCTTCGAGTTTGTTTTCCTTGTGCACTCAGAGATAGATGCGCATGGAGAACATGGAAACAGATTGGACTAAAATCACTTTGAACGACAAGGTGGGTATGGTAGGTATTGTCTTCTCACCCTTATTGGAATAATTAATTGTTGCATTCTTAATGAATGACTGAATACTTGTCGCACCCGACTCACGTATAGATGAATTGTTGCATAACACTCACCCCCAAACTACATTGATCCGATTCCTCACAGCGAGGATACATAGGCAACCTATGAGTTCCATCACTTGCATGAATGTACGACACTGCTTTAACTCTTATCACCATGTCAAGGGGCTAGTCTCGAGGCTTTGACATTCACTCCCGTTACCCATGGCTACTCGAGTTTTGTCAAAGAAGGGCAACTGTAGATACCTCATTTTGACGGACCATTAAGACTTAGGTGCTTGAAATGCTTCTCGATAATGAAAGGTATCATAATTTCAACCTTAGAGATACTTGAAGTTGTTAGAGCTACTATATTGCCATTTTCGTGCCAAAATTATTTTTTTTGCCAAAATTATGGAATTTGAACATTTATATTTCAAAATGGAAATACAGTAGCTTAACAACTTCAAGTAGAGCGGCTCTAAATTCCAAAATTTAACCTAAATTCTAAATTCTAAAATTCCAAAATTTTCTAGGTGAAAATTATTTTTGAACATTTATATTTCAAAATTTTGGAATTTGAACATTTATATTTCACACAAAATTATAGCCCTTTAACTTAGATTTTCAACTCCACTTGATTCGCCTCAATCTGATGTCGGATGAAAAAGATATGCCCAAAATATAAAAAGTTGTCAAAGATGTGCACCCACACATACCTTGTGCAGACGCACATCGCTGTGACAATAGCCATACATACATTTTCTACTTGTGCAACCACACATGCCTTGTGCACCCGCACATCCCTCCGATAGACCCATAATTTCGTTTTGCTAGGACTATGTTGCAAATTGAGCAGGAGGCGCCATAATTTAGTGATGGGGGAACCCTAGGGGGACTTTTCTTAGCCCCTAAGGCTCGCCTTTGCCTATAAATACACCCCATTCTCCTTTTTCAAGGGTTGAACACTTAGAGCAATTTGGAGAGCTTTTTAGTAAGTTTGAGAGTTAGAACTTACCACCTTAACCTTAAGTCCAAAAATGTGCACCCTAAGCAAAAACTTTACTAATTTAAAGTAGATCCAGGGTTGAGGTAAAGTGAATCAAAATGAAAGCCAAGCTTGAAGAAAGAAATCAAGTAAGGAATCTCGCCTTTTTACGTGCTTTTCGATTTGATATTCAAACCAGCGAGTAAGTCTTTCATTTTTCTGTATTTTCATAATGTTTCAATCATGTTTTATATAGATGATCATGATTAGGGTGTTAGTTAGCACGTAAGCATCATGTAGGTTAACTTATATGCATGTTATTCCCTTTATTTTGCATATTTGAGTTAAGTTTATGAACAACATGTTTGGGTTTGTTTATTCATGAGATAAACACGCATATATGTAGACTTGACTTTCTTCACGCCCCCTTTTAGAGAGCTCGAATTGGTCCTACAGTTCGGACTCCTATCACGGTTCTAAATCTAATCTCACAAAGTGCAATGTGAGACTGATAAACACCAAAGAGTCTAAATCCGGCAAATCGTTTTGAAAATTTGATTTTGAATCAAGAAGTGCCAAAAATGGACTGTTTTGCCAGATTACAGAGTCGCCACCTAAATATTTTGTTTAGGGGAAATTTAGGAAACCCTAACTTGTGCCAAAGGCCACGTGTCCGTCATCACCAAAGTTGCCTCGGCTCGGGAACTTGGGCACGAGAGGGGAAGGTTCTGAAATGAGCACCCCCACTCGCCCGATCAAAGATCGGCCTCTACTAACCATGATATGTTGTTTTATAAACCTCATGTGTTCTTATTCCGGTTATTAACTAACTTTACTACGTGACGCACACACAAGTATAGACTAAGTCGCAAGACTTGGAACAAATCAAATTATGTTTGTTTTCGAAAATGGTTTGAATTTGCCACCCTCAAGTGGGCTTAGAAAATGTGGATTTTGCCACCCTCAAGTGAGCTTAAAACATGATTTGCCATTTCGCAAAGTGGGCTAAAAACTCACACTCATTGAATTGTCCCAATTCAAGCAACAAGTCTTCACCCACAGGCATTCATGCAGTTTAGCATTTAAGCACCTAGCCTCATGGCAAGCATACTATCATGGCAACACTCACACTTAAGCAAGTATGCTAAATCGTAAAAGCTTAGAGTGTACTCCAAGCCAAAACGAAAGAAAACAAAGTTAGAAAAATGCATGATTCCTAACTATGTTAGATGCCTAATGCAACACATGCAATATGCAATTTAATAGGCTCGGCTATCTAAGATGGCTTATGAATGCAATAATTTGATAACATGCTTTGAAACACGTATTCAAATAAGTATTGAAATACAATGCAGTTTGAATGATGCGCCGAGCCCGGTGCATGCAAGACAAATGAATGGATGCAAACATGCAAGCATAAGGTATGCTAATCAAAACGTGTCCCTAAACTAACCATCGAAAGCGGTTAAGTAAAAGGGAAAAAGACGTGGGGTTGGAAGACATGCACACACACACGCACACTTATTACAACATTGCGCCCTCTCGAAGGAGGGTCCGAATAAATAAGCTAAGCTAATCTAAACTAAGCTAATTATTACAAACCAACTAATTAACTATTCTAGCTAATTAATTACAAACCGAATTGAAACTAGCTATACTAAGCTAATTAAAATATTACAAAACAAATTAATCTAATTAATTACAACACATGTAATAATTAACTGCAACTAGCTAATGAAGCAATAAAGAAAAGATGGCCTCGCGGGCGAGGAAGACATGCATGCTCGGTTGGCTTCATCCCGAAAAATCCATCACTTTGCCACCGGTTTCCTCTGTTTGCACTCTTCTTGATTTCTAAACATTGAACCAACTTCCAGACTGCCTCTGCCTCAAAACAGGAACACTTTTGCACCAAAAATGGACTGGTGGCCGGTCGGCCACCTTAACTGGCCGGTCGGCTAGTATAGGTGGTCGGTCGGCTACCTCAAGTGGCCGGTCGGCCACCTGCTTTTCCAAACTTCTGGTTTTGCTGCAACAGAGAACAACAGAGGCACAGCAATGTATTTACAAGGAAATGTGTGTACTGGCACACTCCTCATCATTTCTCAAGCTCAAAGGAGTATGGCACTTGGCTCTCAAGCCACCAATCAAGCATTTTCATGCATGATGGCCGAAGAACCAAGCTTGTACAAGCTTAGTGAATGCGCACATAAGACTCTAAGTACCACCAACCTATCATGCATGATCAAGGGTGACGGCGACCAAGAAACGTGACACGTTTCATCACTTTAAGTATAAAACGTCCCGCCCTTCTTGTGTTTGGATTAACGTCCGATCCAAACACATGCAATGCAACACGAATGCTTATCTTGTACAAGTTTTACTTTGCTCATTTTATTTATACATTTTAGCATTATCAAGCCATTCTTTAATTGGTTAAGTCCAAAATGAGTATCCTCTAATGAGAGAGGGGTCAACCAAAGGATGGTTTAAGACGTGAGAGAGATCATGCCTTTGGCTAGGAGGAACCCTCATAAGAGAGTTAAAGCCATTGAGCACAAGCTCTATCAAGCTTAAACACAACCTTAAGACTAACCAACCCTCAAAACAAATAGAAAAATGAAGAAATGAGAGTGGTTGCAGAATTTCAGTGCTGAAATGGCATGCTAAAGACCTTAAATCATGCAAGCAACACATGCACGACATGTTGAAAGCCAAAAAACATCAAAGCTAGTAAAGAGCATTACACAAGAGGCATGCAATGCTAAGCTTGAATGACCAAACCAGCTCTAGACAGAGCTTAAACATGCCAAATCAGTAGTCAAAACACGTTGAAATTTAGACACGAAAGGCAAGAAAAACATGCTCGCATGTTGGCTCACAAACAAGGCATAAAGCACAACTCTCAAAAGCAATGAAAAAGTGGAATATGTGAGAGTGTGACAAAGTTACATGCACTGAAATTACATGTTATATGATGCTATAGCATGCAATCATCTCAAGCAAAGCATGGTAGAAGCCTTGAAACTCAAAGCTAATGAAGGCCAATTACACTATAGCTATGCAAAGCATGAGTCATATGATCAAGAAGGCTCAAAATAGAGCTAAAGCATGCTAAATCAGTAGCAAAAACATGCTGGAAACAAACTAACACAAGCTAGAATGATAGGCTAAATCATCAAGTATGCTAGGCTAGTAAGCATGATTGCACTACAAGTACAAAAAGCAAGGAAGAAGTGTCCCAACCAACCAAAAACAGAGTTGAAGCATGTCAAAACAAAGCCAAAAACATGCTTGAACTAAGCTACAAAAAGGTAGAAAAGCATGCTCAAATATTAGGCCATCTACACATGCAAACAAGATACAAGGAGGGGAGGCCACCCCCTCCTATTTTGGACCTCAAAACCAACTTTTTACCACTGAAAAACCTCTGAGTTTCAGTGGTTAAAAGGCCAAGAAAATGGGGTTTCAAAAGCTTTGAAAGATGGCTCAAAAGGCTTTACAAGCCAAAGAGCAAAGGGAGGAAACCACCCCCTAACTAAACAAGACTCAAACCATCATTTTAAACCCTTAAAAATAGAGTTTTTAGAGGTTAAAACCAGCCTCAAAATAGCATGCAAAGGTGGCTACACAAGTGACTAAAGCAAAGCTTAAAAGGGACAAGTCCTTACCCATGAAGCACAGCACTAAAACAGCAACACTTCTGAGCCAAGACCAAGCTTAAGACCTCAAACCAAGCTTCAAGGGACCTCAGCTCCAAGGTGAAAGTGTTTGGCTAAGAGTCTTAGTGAAAAAATGTAAAGAAAACTCACTTTCAAGCACAATAGAGAGAGAGAGAGAGAGAGAGAGAGAGAGAGAGTTCTAGAGAGAGTGAAATTTTTGCTCCTAAAAATTCTGAACCCTCAAAATGGGGGAGGGACCTCTCCTTATATAGAAAAAGCAAGCAAAAAGCTTGCTTCATCCCTCTATACATGTGTATGGAGGATGCATTCAGTGATCAACATCTGGCACAACTGGCACATAAAATATTTGAAAAAGGAGAAAATTAGCCGTCGGCCACTTCAGGTGGCCGGCCCCACCTCCCCTAGCCGACTGACCACTTCAAGTGGCCGACAAGGAGGAAAAGTGGCCGACAATAGCCAAAGGTGGCCAGCAAGGCCCTTCTCCCCTCCAGGCAAGAGGCACCAAGGTTTGGCCCAAAAACAAGGCCAAAACACAGAGGGTTTAGAGGCTCAAAGACAAGGCGCACAGCCGAGACCTTCAGGCACTCAAAACGAGCACAAACATGCACAATCATTGAGTGTACAAACGATGACGTCTGAGTCTTATGGACGGTCAAAAATGGAGTGTCTACAATTGCCCCTCTTTGACAGAACTCGAAAGTCATGAAATGACGGGAGTGAATGTCAAAGCCCAGAGACAACACATTTTTGACAAGGCCGAAGACTTAGACAAACAAACAGGATAACAATATAAATGCGCCCGCAGGCAGGGGCAAAATGCAAATAACATGCACGATGCCGAACATAACTTATGATCATGCAATGAGAGCTGTAATGAAACATCTAGATGCACATGTCATGCAAAGAAATGCTACAGTAAACTCGTACATAAGCAAGTTAACACGAACCAAACCACATCTCATGCAGAAAGGATGTAAGAAAATTATGCAATCTTAACTGCGCCTCATGCAGAAAATGTAAAGAACAACCGTCAGGCGCACCCAAGGCGGCAAACAAGATTCCAACGCATAGCATACACGAGGAAAGAAATGGTGTGAACCCAGGGACACACCCCAAGGTTCCGTACTAAAGAGAGCACATAATAAGTTAAACACATTCCAAACATTATGCAATCAAAGCAAAGAACGGTGTAAGCATCAAAGCCTGTCCAAATGCATTTAACCAAAGCATCCTAACGCGCCGAATGTGAGAGGGAAAAGGGAGCGGTGCACACACTGAAGGGTGGTATAAACATCGGAGCACGTTCCAATGTTTCTAACCAAAACAAAGAGGTATAAGCGTCGAGCCACGGTCCAAACACTTCTAACCGGAAAGGTGGTAGAAACATCAGGCACACGACCCAATGCTTCTATCCAACGAGGTGGTATAAGCATCAGACACACGTCCCAAACGCTTCTAATCGAAGAGGGAGGTCTAAGTGTCGGACACCCGTCCCCAACGCTTCTAACCGAAGGGGTAGTATAAACATCGGGCACACGACCCAATGCTTCTAACCAACAAGGTGGTATAAGCGTCAGACACACAATCCAAACGCTTCTAACTGAAGGGGTGGTATAAACATCGGGCACACAACCCAATGCTTCTAACCAAAGCAAGGTGTGGTGTAAGCACCGGGCGTACCCGAATGCTTCTAACCAAAACAAGGTGTGGTGTAAGCACCGGGCGTACCTGAATGCTTCTAACCAAAGCAAGGTGTTCAAAGGACAGGAATGATCTTACCTGGAGTTCCTCTGAATGAACCGTACATATAATATCATCTGGTTGCACCAGCTTTGAATGAACCGTACATACAATATCGTGCCTGCACAAGAAATAAACTTTGACAAGTACAGTTCAATAGGAATGCATGTTCTATGCAAGACAAATCACCATGGCACAATGCTTAACGAGGCATGTTTCATGCACATCATGCGAGGAACGAAACAAAAGCATATTTTATGCGACAAAACATGGAGCATATTCTATGCAATACCGAATGCATGCACAATGCAACAGGTACGGACAACTTCTATGCGAATATAAGGGCATGTGCAATGCAATATAACATGACGTATATTCTATGCAGCATAAAAACATGGGTAATGCAACGCAATGCATCATACGTATTCTGTGCATAATGATAACATGCAATGCAACATCAATGGCATATTCAATGCAAAATGCTGAGTAAAGAAATGCACGTCTAAAAAAAATAGACCGATTCAGCTGTAACCTCCGATTCACCTCTCGGAAGAGTAACAATATATTTCAAAAGGATACACCTCATTCATGCTAGCTGACAACGAGTCACGCATCGAAGACATGAGTCGAACTTTCACAGAGACACATTGAGGTGAAAAGTAGACTTTTCTTGCACTTTCTTGAGAGCCAGGGACTCAAAATAGTCTAAAAACACATAGGGGGAACACTGGACACCTTCCGGCCACCCTGGAAGCATGTCGGCCAGTTAAAAAAGTTGTCGGCCACCTAAGTGGCCGATCGGCCAGTTGCAGCAGATTCGGGGCAGTTCGGTCCATTTACATGGGGAACTTTAAATACACATCCCCAAATCACATTTCCTCACACACACAGTGCCGAAATCCCTTCCCCTTTGTCTCTAAACACTTTTTCCTCTCAGATCTGTGCTCCACACGCGTTTTCCACGCCCCTCGCGAAGTTGATTCGCTAAAACCTTTCGATTCTCTTCGTTTTGAACCGATCACAACTTGTTTTCGGAGCTTCTTTCTCCATTTTCACCATTTGAGGTTTGTTTTCCTCAAGTTTACCTTGAGTTTGGACCCTTTTCCCGGGCTTTGACTTTCTTTGACTTTTTTCTCTTCGAGGGTTGACTTTTGTTGACTTTTTGGCACTTTTGCCCATTTTGCTCATTTTTGCCTACTTTTCACCTTCTTTCTAGATGGCAGACGACGCTCCACACAGTGGGGGTTCTTCGAGGATGGAGGAGGAGCCCAAGTACATTCCGCTGCCGCCTAGAGTCTGGCCATTCGACCCAGCGATGTACCATCCCAAGGCACATGTACTACCACCCAGCACAGTCCACCACTTTACTAGATTTGCACGGCGCGCACCTACAGACCTGCGGCTACGGGAGCCAGAGTCTCATCTATCCCATGATGCCCCTGAGGTATACACTGCACTCTTACATTTTCTGTGATGTTCTTTACATTTCTTGCATAGCTCGTACTATTGCACTGTATTTCATCTGCTCATTCTGAACACATTCACCCACTGTATTTCTGCTCATTCTGAACACATTCACAAACTGTATCTCTACCCATTCTGAACATATTCACAAACTATATCTCTACCCATTCTGAACACAGGTTGACTCTCGTTTCACCCGCGGATATGGGTCTACCGCAGCGAGGAAGTGGTATATGGACCTCCCTGACGGGGTCTGACAGATTGTTGATGATACGGGGTTTGGCTTATTCTGTATGGGGCTCTCGCGCCTCATGGCGAGTAGGACCCTTTCAGGCGCACTGGTAGAGAGATTGTGGGACACCACCAACTCTTTCCATTTCTCTACCACCGGGGATATGACCATGACCCCGTATGACTTCGCCATGCTGACAGGCCTTGAGGTAAGAGGCCAGCCGATCCCATACGACTCCGATATGGGTGAGTGGGAAGCCGCTTGGACCTACCTGCTGGGAGCACACCCGCCTATTTTTCGATCATCAGGCTTGGTCCGGTACACTTGGTTCGCTGACCACTTCAGAGGGGAAGATCCCACGACGATCGAGGAGACAGAGCAGTACGCCCGAGGTTTCCTCATGTTCCTCTTCGGCACTACCTTGTTCGCCGACAGGGCGAACACAGTCGGGCTGTATCTACTGAGCAGCTTAGTGGACCTATCCCAGGTTCGGTACTATGATTGGGGAGGCGCCGGCCTTGCTACCCTCTACTGCTATATGAGCTCGATCTCCCGCAGGAGCGGGAACAGAGTGGGCGGCTACTGGAGAGCCTGAGAGGTATGCTTTACTGTTCAGCTATACATTTTCTACTATGCTTTCTGCTTTGCATTTCTGTACACTGCACACTGCACACTGCACACACATAGTTCCCTCTTTGCTCTGCACTTGTACTTTCTATACACTATGCCACACTTTGCTTTCTGCATTTTCTGTATTTTGCATTCTCTAGACATTGCACACATACTCTGTTTTCCGCATTATCTGTATTTACCTGTATTCTCACTGTAGTCCTCTTGTTTTTCACAGTTGTGGGTATACGCTTATTTCCCGACACTTGCTTGAGACACCTCTCGAGGTACCATATTCGCATCGATATGACGGTCAGTGCCAGCCTAGGCCCGAGAGACCCTCCCCTACCTTCGTCAGTACTTCGACACAGTGAGGACGGTAGAGGTAATTTAAAACTCACAGCTTTTTCTACTTTCAGCTTCAATTCATGTTACATTTTACATATCTAATAGCAACTCATCAGTCTATGCACTTTGCTGTCTGCAGGTCACATGGCAGCCATGGGCGACGATGCCAGAAGGGACCAGATTTCATTTTGTCAGAGCTCGGGGTGCCTCCCGGTATCGGCTTCTGCTCAAGGGTCTAGTAGGACGGGCCTGGTTTCTTGGAGAGTGCTTCATGTGCCAGACATTAGGCTTGCCATTACAGTCAGTTCTTTTGCCACCTCCACCGTCTATGCGGGCCACAGAGAGTCTCTCCCCTCAGGAGCTTACTGACTCCATACGAGGTGCAGATGCAAACCGGTTCATTAGGGAGCGGGACTATACGACCTACATCCAGGCGTACCTCATGCCTCCTCTGGCAGGTGCTCGTGCTCACACGGGGAGGACGGGTGATATTGCTTCATCGAGCAGGGCTCGGGCTACAGATACTCCTTCGACGAGTAGGGCTCGAGCAGTAGATGTTCCTTCGACGAGCAGGGCTCGGGCATCAAGGGGTGAGGCTAAAGGGATGCCACCCACCAGGCAGAGTGTTGGATGGCCTGATCTTTCGACCGAGCTGATAGGTTGGCGGTACTTCGGAGTGCCCTATCAGATTCCACTCGAGCCCCCGTTGCCTAGTCACCGATACGTCAGGACACCTGACTCACCACCGATATACTTTACAGTTTTCATTCATTTCATTTTCGCTCAGATACGTATTCATTCATTCACTGATTGTTTCAACTTGCATTTGCAGCCCTCCATAGGACATGTCGAGGGATTGCTCGAGGTGTTGGCCTCATTCGAGGGCATGATCTTGAGGAGAGAGATGATGCTTAGCTCCCACGGCATTCCTGTAATTTTCAGTTTTCTCACATTTCGGTTATCATATTTCTACTGATATACTGAAATTGACATCTCAACTAAACATTTCCCCTTATTGCACTGAACTGATACACTGCATGTATAGATCACATCTGACACATTGCATTCTCATACTGTATCTGATTTCTGCATGTACTCACTCTGCACACCATACTTGCATCTGATACTCATGCTATGGCTGATATATTCAAACTGTCTTTTCAGGTCACACCCTTACAGACAGAACCTTCAGAGCCTTCTCCAGCAGCAGGGAGAGAGATTCCGGCACGCGGCCGAGGGAGACGTCAGGAGCTTGTCATGCATGATGACGATGATGAGTCCAGTGAGGACGAGGAGCCAACGAGTCCCTAGTCAGAGTCATCTGAGGGTGGAGGCGATGGCACCGGCTCAGGTTCTAAGGGTGGTGATGATACTGAGGAGGGCTCCGAGGATGGGAGCGGAGGCGGCTCTGGTTCAGGCTCCAGCTCAGTTTCAGACGATAGCACCGATGGTGATAGCTCAGGGTCTGCTCAGCTGAGGAAGAGGATGAAGAGGGCCTCTTAATCCTGAGGTGGCTGGCACCGATTTAGATGCTTTTTTTACTTTGTTTCCTTTTTTGCTAGTAGTGTTAGCACATTGTACAGCCTTAGGCAGTTTTATTTTCTTTAAAACTTGTACTCTTTGTAAAAAGAAACCATGATTGGAATGAAAACAGCTTTTGGATTAAAATGTGTTGCACTTTATATTCTGAGCATCGCATTGCACCCTTTTACACAAAAACGGGATTAATGAAAATTGAATATTGTATTGGCAATTGCTTAGTCAGGTAGTGAACCAACCACCATAAACAAAATAAGACAACTCAATGAACCAGAACAATGGCTCAACATCCAAAACAAATACAACTCGATAAACAAAAACAACAACTCGATAAACAAACAACAACTCAATAAACAAAACAACAACTCGATAATTTAAACAAATACAACTCGAAAAGCAAATTGCAACAACTCGGTAAACAAATTGCAACAAATCGAATTGAAACAAACTTGAAAATAACTCAACAAAACTGCAAAACCAAAGAGCAGGACACGTCTGGAGTAGAACAGAACACAGGTTTTCAGCATCCTCATCACACAGGAAGAGCAAAGACACTCTGCTAGGGACAAAAAGAGGCTGTCAGCCACTTATAGCCATTGTCGGCCACTTGGTGGTGGGTGTCGGCCACCTAGGTGGCCGGCCGGCCAGAAAAGGTGGCCAGTCGGCTACTCTAACTAGTCGGTCGGCCAGTTTTGGTGGGAGCCTCCAGATTGCTGCCACTTGTATTCCACTCAATGCCTTATCTTCTACAAAAGCTCCAGCTTCGTGGTTTCTTCATTTTAACTCTGTTTTTGCCTCAAATGGAACCGTTCTTCGCCGAAAAACTCTCCGATTGGATTGCAACTTTAGATGGCTCGAAAAAGTTGAATTTCCAGGGTTTCGGGATAAACGCATTATTCCCACTGAGCCGCACTTCGCTGTGTTTTCCATTCCTCCATGCCACGGCTAGATGTTGGAATCCAGTTACACATGTTTTTAACTTTGGGGGACAAGAGATATGCCCCACAATCGAAAAATTCCAAGCTTTGATGGAATGCCAGTGTGACGAGGAAATCTTGCCCCAGTCCCATTTTGGCCACATCTAGACTTTAGGACGGATGTGTGGGCTCACTTTACATGATGCTCAATCCCTGGTTCACAACGGGGAATTGGATATCCCAAGCTTGATTCATCAGTTTTCTGATGCCGGCGACCGTGGTAACCGTGTTTGGCAGAGTTTTCGGCAGCATGCCCTCTGCTTGTGTATGTTGGCCCATTTCCTACTTGCCCCTGGCTTCGGAGGATCTAGCGTTCACTTGATTGAAGTAGCTCAAGGCTTGAGAGAGGGCAAAAGCTGCATTGGCTTGACACTAGCCGAGACTTTAATGGGTTTGGATGCTTTCCATCGATGAGAAACAACCAAGTTCGCAAGAAGTCCACTACTCTTATAGGTAATGTTTCCCACCCTTCTCACATGTGTTTCTCACATCACTCGGCCCTCAGGCTCTGTTTTTCTCTCAAAACCCTTTCTCACTTTTCTCTCCACGTACACCTCTCTATTCGTTAATCTCTCTTATTTTTCATCCCACCCTAGGTTTGGCTTATGGAGAAGTTGAAAGTAGTGGACTCTTGTCCCGCATATTCAGCACGCGGCTATTTCTTTCATCCTCAGCTAGTAGATTTCCCGAACGAAGGGTGGTGGTGTCACTAGATGTACAACAGGTCTACTGTTGACATTGCTTGGCGTTGCCCCTGGTTTGATCTGCCTGAGATGAGCTACAGCATGTCTCACCAGCCTGGCATTCAGTTGATTGGCTTGACGCACTGTGTCTTCTACTTTCCATTCCAATTCAGGCGTCAGTTCGGTCACAACCAAACTTGCCCAGAAGAGGGGGTGGAGTACCCGGCTTCATTTCCAGTCTGAGGCACACAGCTAGCTCGGTATTCCACTGCATGGAGGACAAGAGAACTTCTGGCTCCCACTCCCAATTTTAGTTGCGCCCTTTCTGGCGAATGCATAGCTTGGCTTGAAGAAGAGGCACAAACCGGGCCTACTTTAGCTTCAGAAGCTTCTACAAGCTCTGGGAGGGGGCGCAGGAACACCTAACTTGACTATGCCCCAAGTTTATTGCTTTTGTAATGCCCCCAAAATAATACAATAAAGATAGCTCATATGCGGAATAAATATGAGAAACAACATGCTTTCATACATCAGAGTTCACTGTTTAACAACCAGTTAAATGTCTTATAGGCTTACATCTTTCCAAGTCATTGCTTGGTTACACAAATTGAGTCTCACTCATTACAACTTAAGCCCTTGGCTTTACAAATAACAAACATACACACATAATGCATAATTAAGAAGCTCTTGCTTCCTGAAAGTCCATCCATGTTATTGCCTTGGAGGAAACATCTCACTTGCACCTGAAAATGATATTCCCGTATAGGGTGAGCCAACAACCCAGTAGAAATAATCTAATACAATTTATGAGATTTAGCAAAGGTATAAATACCACGTATATAAACAATACCGATACGGAAGTATTCACAAGGCCTGCATAATCATATGCCACTAAGACCAGTCTTATTCCATTTTCCTTCAATTCATTTCCAGTTCATATATGCTACTCAATTCATGAGTTAAGTTCTTTATCTTTCAACAACCAAAATGAGACTACAACTCAATGGTTTTCCAGCTATGAAAAACATACATAAACACTTCAATCCTGCCATTTTACGGATATTTCGTCCGAAGGAACCGGCACCCATTTATATATATAATTTCGGGTCTTTCACCTAGGACACTCTGGCCAACTTACTTTAAAATTAAGTCCATCCCCTTTCTCCTCCCAAACAAATATACATATGCAATGTATTTATAGACATAATCATATATGGAGTACATCCCCTATCTCCTCCCAATAAATATACATATACAATGTACTTATAAACATAACCACATATGGAGTACATCCCCTATCTCCTCCTATAGTCACCCCATTTTTTACCAACCTTAAGACTCAGACGTCATCAATTGAGCGCTCGGTGATGGTGCATGTTGTGCTCGTTTAGAGGTTTCGGAGTTCTGGTTGAGAGCCTCGCCTCCGGGCCTCTGAACTCTTTTGTGCTTTGGCTCGGTTTGTGGACCAAACTTTGTTTCTCTTCCCGGAGGGAGGGAGAGGTCTTGTAGACCATCTCTTTGTGGTCGTAGACCACTTTTCGTGGTCGTAGACCACTTTTCCCGTTTGGAGACTAGTTTTCGATTTTTGGAGCCTTTGGTCGCGCGCCTTGTCTCGGGACCGCTTAACGTTCTCCGTTTGGCGTGGTTTTTGAACCATACCTTGTTGCCTCTACCTAGAGGAACACTGTGGTCCGGGAGACCACTTTTGTGGTTGCATACCACTTTTGGTGCTCGTTGACTAGTTTTCAAGGCTTTCGGTCGTGTGCTTTGCCTCCCGATCTCTTGTCTTGCATCCGCTTTGGCTTGTTTTTGGTACAAACCTTGTTTTCCTTGTTTGGAAGGTGGTCCAAGGGTGGGAGACTAGTATTTCTCTTGGCTGACCACTTCTTCCTCTGTCAGCCAATTTTCTGGTCAGACAACTGGCTTTCTTGGTCTTTGGGCCATCTTTTCTGGTCGGCCACCACACCACTGCATTATTTTCATGCTCTGGACTCTCTCCCACCATGGCTGACCAATTTTTGCTCTCAGAGGCCACTTGAAGTGGTCGGCCGACCACTTCAGGTGGTCGGCTGCTTTTTGACACCTTTTTGGAGATATTTTCCTCTAGCTAGCTAGAGGACATTAGGGCCATCCTCCATACACGTGTATGGAGGGATTGCCTTGGTGCTTAGCTTCTTCTAGAAGCTTTGCCTTTCCTCTTCTATAAGAGGGAAGCTCCTCCTCCCTCCTCTAGGT
Organism: Camellia japonica; assembly: GCA_030407325.1. Classification (NCBI taxonomy): domain Eukaryota; kingdom Viridiplantae; phylum Streptophyta; class Magnoliopsida; order Ericales; family Theaceae; genus Camellia; species Camellia japonica. The sequence continues at coordinate 95,784,644 of JAPPVO010000017.1, read as the reverse complement.
TCAAAAATTGCCCTTAGAGAGATACATATAGCTTTGTATCTATCTTGCTTGGTTCTTCATTTTTGTGCTTCAAAAGTGTAGATTTGTCTTAGTTTAACACACAAACACACACTCAAACACCATTTGGGTAGCTGAGGTGCTAAGGAGTTGTTTTTGGTGTTCTTGGACTGATTTAAGCTCAAAGACTTGCTGGAGTTGCAGTAGTAGAGAAGGTCTTCAAGGGTGAGTCTTTGACCTTTAAAACCCCATTCTTGCTTAAGCTTTTGAGCCTACTTTCATGCTGTTTTGAGCTTAACTATAACTGAAAAAGTTCTATTTTTTTTCATGTTAAAATAGTTGTTTAAGGTCACTTTTTCGTTGGGGTGATTTACTCCCTCTTAGGCCTTGTTAGGCCTTGTTTTGAGCCAGGCTCTTGGTGAAGCCTTTGCATGACCTTTCTACCACTGAAATCTAGAGGATTTTTAGTGGTGGAAAGGTGGTTTTGGTGTCCTAAATAAGAGAGGGTCATCCCCTCTCCTTGTATTGTGTTTACTAGCTTCATATGCCTCATGTTTGAGCACATTTGATAAGCTTTTGTTAGCTTGTTCTTAGCATGTATTTGTGTTTTTTTTGCTGAGGCATAACACTTTTTTTGCTTTCTTTGGTCACTCCATGCATGGTTAATACACTTGTAGTGTAAATCACACAAACTAGCTTTATGTGCTTCATGAAATAGCATGTCATTCTAGCTTTTTTTCTTTCCATTTTAGCATGTTTTTGGTGATGTTTTTCCATGTCATGACTCTATTTTGGTTTGGTTTGGTTTGGTTTGGTTGGCCTTTGCATGCTCCTTACACTTGTAGTGTAATTCCATGAAATAGCCTAACATGCATCATGTTGTAGCATGTCATTTTAGCATGCTTTTGGCTTAACTTCATGAAGCTTTTGTCCATGTTTTAACATGCTTTAGCTCTAATTTTAGTTGTTTTGGCCATGCATGACTTGCTTTGTATAGCTATGGTTCAACCTAGCTTGTTAGCTTTGTGTATTGAGTCCACTAACATGCATTACTTGGACTATTTCAATGATTTGGCATCACTAGTTATGTGATTTCAGTCCATGTTTCATGGCCATGCATTCACATTTGTCACTCATTCAATGCGTTGGAGGGTTTTTCCCTTTATGCCTTAACATGAGCCATTGCGTATGCCTTCATGCCATAGCTTGCGAGCCATCATTTCAATATGTTTTGGGGGTTATTTTGCCATGATATAACTTTGATTTTTATTGGTTGAGTCATCCCATGCTTGGTCTTAATAGGTGTAGTGTAATCCACCTTATTTGCCTTGCATTCATCATGCCTTATGCCGCTCATGCTAGCTTGTTTTGGCTTCCTTCCATGCATGTTTTAGACTCATTTTAACATGTTCTAGGACTATTTTGGATTGCCTTGGTCACATGCTTTATGTTTTGTATACTTGTAGTACAAATGCTCTTGCTTGCCTCAACCTTTGAGCACCATTGCATGCTTCATTTGTGTTGTGTACATGATTTGGCATCACTTAACATGACATTTCAGAGCATTTAGCATTGCCATGTTCCTACCTCAATCATGCTTTAAGTGCCTTTGAGTGTTATGCATTATTGCCTAGTTTATGTCTTACCTCATATGCTTGCATGCCTAGGTATTTGAGCCCTCGTCTCAGCATGTTTAGGTCCTTATTTTGACCTACTTGAGCTCTGTCCATGCTTAGTTCATGCGTATTTGCCATGTATTGCATGCCTCATGTGTAGTCCTCTTCGCTTGTCTTCATGCTTTAAGGACCCTAGCATGCCATACTTGTGTTGTTTGAATGATTTGGCATCACTTCTTACCTCATTTCAGTGCCCTTAGTATTGTTACACTTCCATGCTTTTCACTCTTTAAGTGTTCTTGAGAGTTGCACCTTAGTGCCTTAATTGGTGAGCCAATTAACATGCATGTTTGTATGTGTTTTCGGTGCCTTCGTTTTAGCATTATGGCCACTGTTTTGGCATGACCAAGGTCTGTCCATTTCGGTTTTAAGTCCATTGAGTTTGTGGCTTGCATGTTGTTGCATGTTTGGTGTATTGCATATCGTTGCCCTTGTTGCATTGCATTGTGCATGCATGCATCACATTGTGTTAAGAACCCTATGATTGCCTTGCATTGAGTATGCCATCTAGTTCTTAGCATTTAGCATTGTGTATGCCATGTCACATCACATCGTGCATGTTATGTGGTTAGTTGCATTGCACATGCCATGTAGTTGCATGTTTGCATGCTAAGGTTGCGTTACATTGCATTGAGCATGCCATGTTATGTGTTGCATTGTGTTTAGAATAAGTGTTAGTCCAAACATGGGAAACGAGGGCCGTTTCATACTTAAAGTGATGAAACGTGTCTTAATTCTTGGTCGCCGACGCTCTTGATCAAGCATGATAGAGTTTTGGGCCTTATGTGTTTACTTGTGCATTCATTTTCATATTGAATTGGGCAACTTCGCCTCTCGGCCATCATGCATTGAAATGCGCGATTGGTGGCCCGAGGGTCGAGAACCACACCCCCTTGAGTTCATGACATAATAGGGAGGGTGGTTGTGCACATATATCTTGCAAATACATTGCCATGCCCTTTCTTGCTCTCTGTTGCAGCAAATTGCAGTTCAGCAACAACAATTGGTCGGCCAGCCAGAAAAAGTAGCTGGCCGACCACTTTTCTGGTTTTTCAACAACCAAAAGTGGTCGGCAGGTGTTTCTAGAGACCAAAAGTGGTCGGCCACCCTCCCACAGGATTCCTAAGGTGGAGTTTCATCTTTCTAGAGCTTGGTGCAAGTTTCTGAGAACAAATGAAAACAGAGGCAAATCGGGGCATCGCATTGGATTTCCGAACGAGGCGACCAAGCATGCATCCAGTCTTCTCCCTCCAAGAACCTCCTGTTTTATTGCTTTCCTTAGTTGACATGCTTAGATAGCTAGCTTATGCTTTGGTTTGTACTTTAATTAGTTAATGCGTTAGCTTTCAATTCGTTTTGTAATAATTAGTTAACTAGGATTAGTTAATTAATTTGTTGTGTAATAATTAGTTTAATTAGCTTAGATTAGCTAGTTAGCTTCTTATTCAGTCCCTCCTTCAGAGAGCGCATTATTGTAATAAGCGTGCGTGTGTGCGATGCATGTCTTCCAACCTCTATTTCTTTCTCCCTTTTACTTAACCGCTTACGATGGTTAGTTTTAGGGCATATTTTGTTTAGCATACCTTATGCTCGCATGCGTGCATCCATTCATCTGTCTTGCATGCACCGGGCTCAGCGCATCATACTAACTGCATTGTACTTTCAATACATTACTTGAATACGTATTTAACAGCATGTTATCAAGTTGCATTTCACATGACATCTTAGGATAGCCGAGCCTATCTTAGTTGCATATTTGCATGTGTTGCATTAGACATCTTAACATGAACTAGGATCATGCATGATTTCTAACTAGTTCTTTGTTTTGGCTCGGAGTACACTGTAAGTGTTTACGCTTTAGCATACTGCATGTGTGTTAATGTTACCATGTTAGCATGCTTGCCATGAGGCTAACTGCTTATGTGATTAACTGCCTGAATGTCTGTGGGTGAAGGTTGGATTACTTGAATTGGAACAATTCATTGAAATCCGCATTTTAGCCTACTTGCGAGTAGCAAACTTCAAACCGTTTTTCAAATGAATATGCAATGTTATGTTCCAAATTAGGCGATCTAGTCTATACTTGTTTGCTGTGTGCATCACATAGTAAGATTAGCTAATTAACCGGAATAAGAGCACTTGTGTTTTCAAAAACAAAATATCATGCTTAGTACAGGCCGATCTTTGATCAGGCGAGCGGGGGTGCTCATTAAATGACCTTCCCCAATCGTACCCAAGTTCCCGAGCCGAGGCAACTTTGGTGATGATGGACACGTGGCCTTAGGCACGAGTCAGGGTTTCCTAAATTCCCCCAAAATAAAATATTTAGGTAGCGACTCTGTATCTGGCAAAGCAGTCCATGTTTGGCACTTCTTTATAAAAATCAGTTTTCCAAAACGATTTGCCGGATTTGGACTCTGTGGTGATTTATCGGTCTCACATCGCACATTGTGAGATTAGATTCAGAACCGTGACATTTGAGTCCGAACTGTAGTAGCTCAGAACAAAACGAGATTCCGCGCCCTCGCAGGTGTGGATATCGGGGAGTTCCCGGGAGAGCGTCTACACCTCCCAATAAACATACATATACAATGTATTTATAGCACGGTCATATTCAATGACAACCAATCAATAGATTAGCATTAAATCGCCTAATCCTCATACAATTTCTACAACAATCATGACTATCCTCCACCGATAGCCCAATACATTTTTCTCTAGACATATATGAAATCTCAAGATAAATAATTGTTTAAAACTTCCAAAGGTGTGAGCTAATACATAACCAATTTCACCACCTATATAAATAACCATCCAATTTAACATATTCAATGTTAATTTCAATTATTTATACAAAATAATCATTTATCAAATTAGGGCAAAAATCCCCCTTTTTCTAATATTGACCCAAACACCCAAAATCAACTATTTTGGTACACCAAGATCTTATATTCAAACTCCATACTTATTTACCTCATATTCATCAAAAACCCCTATTTTCCTTTCACACCCAAATCTTAGATTTGTCCAAATCACTACCAAATCTCATCATCTATACACAATAGCAAATAACTAAGCTAAAAGCCATATTAGAGTGTAGAAAATCCCTACCTCAAGAAGAAAAGACGAGCAAAGGAAGGTTGAACTCCAAAAATGACAAAACCCACTTTTACTTAGATCAATACGAAGCTCTTGAAACCCTCTACCTTATTCTCAAAGACACTAGGGTCAAGAACACAATGAATTTAGATGAAATTTTAGAGAGAATGTGAGTTTCTAGAGAGAGAATGTGAGTTTCTAGAGAGAAAAGCTCTAGATCTGGAAATTTGGGGACTTTTAGAGAGAGAGAGAAAGCAGAAAAATGATCTGAAATGTCATTTTCACGATCTGATAAAGCGTGGTCCGCTCGAGCGTGGAAATCCCCGCTCGAGCATAAGACACAGACTCCCGCTCGAGCGTGGAAAGATCCGCTCGAGTGTCAAATACACCTTTCCAGCATTTTTGCAAATAGGTCAAAGTACAGGAACCAAACATTCTCCGTTCGAGCGGGGAAATGGACGCTTGAGCGGACAAGCAACTTCGAATGCATTTTTCCTTTTTGCTTCGAAGGGCGCTGCCCTTCGACCCCACCAGGGCACTGTCCCGGACTCACCAAGGGGCACTGCACCCTGGACCCCCGCGAGCTAACCGGGCAGCTTGACCCCCGACCGGCCCAGTTGAAGTGGCAAAACGTGAAAGAATGATCAAAACCGAGATCGCTATAGCTTTACTCTGTACTTTCAAGTTTTCTTTTAAATGTAATAAAAAGCAACTTCAATTTGTATCAAGAGTCGGAGAACTCTGTATTGAAATCAATGAAATTGAAGGTTGTGGGTACTGAAAATTTTTTGTTTGGTCCAAAACTGGTCTAAGTTGTAAAAAGATTAATTTGAACAAAATCAACCTTTATTAAAACTTTTCAAAACCATTTTCGATATGGATCACAAACTGGACACACCCAAGATCTATCGCTGAGATGTACAACCCCGAATCCAACAACTGGAAAGTTTTCCCTTGTCTGAATAGCACTGCACTGGAGACCACAACCGAACTCTTGGATGCAGAAAAGACAAAGATGACTGTAGACGCGCCCGCGTGGGCCTCAACGCTACAATTCAGACTCAAATTGTCACGGTTCTTAATCTGAACCGAAGAGTCCAAATCTGGCAAATCGTTTTGGAAAATAGATTTTTGTAAAGAAGTGCCAAACATGGACTGCTTTGCCAGATACAGAGTCGCCACCTAAATATTTTTTTTATGGGGAAATTTAGGAAACCGTAACTTGTTTGCCTAAGGCCACGTGTCCGTCATCACCAAAGTTGCCTCAGCTCGGGAACTTGGATACGATTGGGGAAGGTCAGCTATGAGCACCCCCGCTCGCCCGATCAAAGATCAGCCTCTACTAACCATGATATCTTGTTTTGAAAACGTTATGTGCTCTTATTCCGGTTATTAGCCTAGATTTACTATGTGATGCGCACAACACAAAAGTATAGACTGGATCGCCTAATTTGGAACAAAGCATTGCATATCCGTTCGTTTGGAAAATGGTTTGGAATTTGCTACTCTCGAGTAGGCTAAAACACGGATTTCAATGAGTTGTTCCAACTCAAACAATCCAACATTCACCCACAGGCATTCAGGCAGTAATATCACATAAGCACATAGCCACATGGTAAGCATGCTGTCATGTTAACATTCACACTCATGCGAGATGCTAAAGCATAAATACTTACATCGTACTCCGTGCCAAAGTAATGAACTAGTTAGTAATCATGCATGATCCTAGTTTAAGTTAACAAATGGCTAATGCATCGCATACAGAATGTCATTAGAATAGGCTCGGCTAATCTAAGGATGACATGTGAAATGCAACAATTCGATGCATGTATTCAAGTTTGGAATTGAAATGCTATGCGGTTAGCATGATGCGCCGAGCCCGGTGCATGAAAGACTGATGAATGATGCACGCATGCATAGCATAAGGTATGCTAAATTAAACATGCCCTAATACTAACCATCGAAGTAGGTAAGTAAAAGGGAGAAAGAAGTGGGGGTTGGAAGACACGCACCCACGCACCCACACTTATTACAAATTCGCCCTCGCTCGGAAGGACCAAAAGAATAATACAATTCAATCAACTAACAAGCTAGTTAAATAGTTACAGACCACCTAATTAATTAACAAATCAATTAAGCTAAGGAAAGCATTAAAAGGCCTCGGGAAGAAGGATGCACGCGTGCTCGGATTAGCTTCGCCCGGAAATCCAATGCCATGCACAAGCTGCCTCTGTTTTCCCTGCTCTGCTCCTCTGAAAATGGCACAATTCCCAAGGAACACTCTCTGAACACTGTGGAACACCACCGGCCAAGGGGGAACACCACCGGCCAAAGGTAAGTGGCCATCGACTACAAATGAAGCCATCGGCTATAAATGGATGGCCGATCAGCACTGAATGAGGTCAGTCGGCCATCTATGCTTGCAGAATTCTGCTTTGACAGCAACAGAGGACAAGCAAGGTATGGCAATGCATTTCAAGCAATATTTGCACCAATACACCTCTTTATCATGTTTATGACTCAAAGAAGGATGTTCCTTGATTCTCAGACCACCAATCGCGCATTTCGATGCGTGATGGCCCAAGGAACCAAGTTGTGCATTTTCATGTCAAATGAAATGCAAACCAAATATGCACATAAAGGCCCAACCTCTATCACTTGATTTCAAGAGGCAAGGCATGCATGTTCAATGCAATGCACCCTAGGCATGGAAACCAAGTATGCAACATGGGAATGTGGCAAGCATGCAAGGCATATAACAAGTATGCAAGCTAATTGAGCAAGCAAGATGCAATGCCAACATGTAAATATGCAAAACATATGGCATGTTGGGCAATCAAAACAAAGATGAGAATGCATGCCAAATGCACTATGGTTCAAGCATGCAACACATGCGATAGGCCAAGTATGCAACAACACACAAGGTGAGCATGCAACAACATACTGTAACATGCCCGGGGGGTACCCGCGCGCGTTAAACAGTTCGGACTCCCGTGATCTCTTTGATCTAGTCTCACGAGTGCAATGTGAAACGTAGATGAGAGTCCAGATTTGGAAACTTTTAGTGAAAATCCATTTTATTGCAATTTTGTCATAAATGGACTGCGTCATCAGATCTCAGAGTCGCCACTTAATATTTTGGGAAATTAGGAAACCCATGACTCAGTGCCAAGGCCACTGTTCGTCGTAACCAAGGATGCTTGGCTCGGAACCTTACGTATGAGAGGGGAAGGTCAATAATGAGCACCCCCGCTCACCCGATCAAAAGATCGGCCTCTACTAAACCATGATATGACTTTTATTTTCTTTATATGTTCATGTTCTAATTAGTTAATAAATCCTAAAATTTACTATATGAAGCATACAAGTATAGACTATGCCATTCATTTTGGAACAATTTGATATCATGCATTTTGAAAGAGTTTTGACGATGTACAACCCAAATAAATTGAGTTTACAAGCACAAAAAATCAACATCATTCCAAATTAAGCGACACAACCTCCATCAACTGGTATTCATAGAGTTATATCACATAAGCAAATAGCCTCATGGTAGAATGCTAGACATAGTAAGAAAAACACATACAAACGGGATGCTAAAGCATAAAAACTTACATGTTTGACGTCCCACTAACAAGCTACAAAACAAAGTTAGTAAAATATGCATGATCCTATATACAAAATCCTAATGCAATTCACTCATGAGATGCAACTAAAGATTCGGCTTCTAAAATATGATATGTGAATCATCTCAAGAACATGAGGTAACGCACATAATCACATAGGAATTGATTAAATCCACAAATGCAAACTTAGCCGAATCAAGATGCATGAAACATGGATGCAAAGCATAACTATGATGAAAAATAAATATGATGTTTATGTACAAATAAAGAAAGCAAGTAAAAGAACGGGATAGAAAGAAGCGGAGCGGGGGGAATTATTACAACATTTTAAAGAATAATTACAAATCAAATTAGAGAGAGATGAAGAGAATATTACAACAAAATAAAAACCTCACAATACACTCAAAAAAATAATAAATAAAATAAAAGCTTCATGTTCTTTAGAACCGCCGGCGGAAATTGGTCAATATTGGGAGATTACGCCATCTTGTTCGGAAGAAGCTAACGGCCGGCCAACTAGGCCAAGCAAAACCTGTCTTGTTGTGAAACCAAGAAAATGAACAAACAAAAAATATGTAGGTGGCTCAACTAACCACTACCGGTTAGATTAAAAAAAAAACAAGAAAACAAATATAAAATAAAATAAAAAGTGCAAACTCACAACATAAACCTAAAACAATAAAACAAATATAAGATAGAACATGCAAGATTACAACAGAACTAATATGAGACTAATACACGAAAAAAATAAATAAATATGAGATAGAACATGCAAGATTACAACAAAACTAATATGAAATTAAAGCATGCGAATAAAAATAAATAAATAAATAAATAATTATGAGCTAAACAAACCACTAGGATTATAACAACACACTATGAAATATAAAGTAAGAAAATAAATATGAGATAAACAAACTACTTAGATTATAACAAAACACAATTAAATAAGAAGCGTGAAAATAAATATAAGACATAAAATATAAGAAAATGAAAGACTAACAATTCACCTTCCAAAGAAAGATTGAACTTCTTGATTTCCAAACTTCCTCTTGATCACCCTCAAGTGTAGGAAGTGTGTTCTCAAATCCTCAATTCGAAATTATGGAGTTTATGGAGTTTGTGCTATAGAAAGTGGCTAACTCTCTAGTTTTTCTCACTTTCAATCACTAAACACTCTTCCTTATGATCAAGGCAATTGATCTTTGGCTATATCAGAATTTTTGGAGTGGTTTTGGTGTATGGAAATGAGGAATTTCAGTAGCTATGGAAGGTATGGGTGGTGTATATGGAAGATAGGAATATTTTTGGCTCAAAAACTCAATTTTTCTCTCTTTTTTCACTCTTTTCTCACTCTTTTTTCTTCAATTTCGTGGTCTCTCTTTTCTCTCTTACAATATGATCATTCTATATAGGCAATGAGGGAGAGTAAAGGTCAAAAAGAAGGTGGGAGACAAGGTGGGAGACAAGAATGTGATAGGAGGGCAAATTTTCAAGGTGGTTGCATGGGATACTCCTTTATGAATGCAAACAAAACCTCTTTTTGACAATAGGGGATGATTAGGTATAATGGAGGATGAGTGGATGCACTTGAATGGCTTAGAAAATAGGTAAATGGGTTGTCCCAACCGAACCGAAACCAAAAAAAAATAGGCTATTGTTGTTTTGGGCCGAGTCAACAAAATCTGCTTTTAAGCCCAACTTCAAATGGGCATATCTCCCCCATATGGACTTGGTTTTAGGCGGTTCTTGGGTCCAAATTGAAGCCCCAGAAGTCTACTTTCCAATGGTGGTGGCCTCAAATTTAAATTCCAAGTGTACAAAGAGATATGCCTAATTTAGTAAAGGCTATCTCGGGCTGGGTCAACAAAATCTGCTCTGAAGCCCAACTTCAAATGGGTATATCTCCCTTATTTGGACTTGGTCTAAGGTGGTTCTTGTGTCTAAATTGAATCCCCAGAAGTCTACTTTCCAATGGTGGTGGCCTTACATTTAAATTCCAAGTACACAAAGAGAAATGCCTAATTTAGTTAAGGCTGCTCATTTCCTTCTTAATGATTTGATACTCATTCTTTTCCTAAACCAGTTTTCTTTCATCCCCTCCTATTTCCTTCAACTCCAAACCTATAAAGAATATGTTTTTAAATATTTTTCAAAAAAGTTCACCTCTCTTTCATTTATTTCCACTTTGTCCTTACTCGGTTTACTGAAAAGTGCAATATTTTAATCGAAATGGGAGCCTCGGGACATTATAGAAACATTAAAAAAAAAACATATTTTGAAAGAGGGTTTTAAGGTCTAAAATAGTTTAGCCAAAAAATGGGTGAAGGTTGGGATTAAAACTTAAATTCCATCTTTCTAACTGAGAATTTTTTGAGAAACACATTCTAGTTGTCATCATCGGGTAATCAAAAGAAAGCGCCCAAGTCTTAGGGCCGGTCAAAATGGGGTGTCTACACATACTAACAATGGACTTACACCCAGATGGACAGCCCTCTATTAGGCCCAAAACAGTGGCCAAATGCTAAGGAAATGAGGGCCAAAATACACACAAACTTACATGCGCACATGGTTCAAAACTTAAGCACCAAAGAGCAACTTTTAAGCACACTTAAAAGAGGACAATCATGGACTAATGGCATGCATACCAAGCTCTGAAATCATGTTATAAAAGGTGCCAAACCAAGTAAACAAGACAAGCTAAGCATGAAACGATGCCCAAAACTCGAGGTAGCGAAGGGGCTTAAACCATGGCCATGTCAACCAAGCCTCACAAGGCTAAGAGGACTTAGAATAGTCCCAAGGCAGACCTAAACAAAGCTAAGGATACAACTAGATAGCATCTAAGTGGCTTACACATGGAAGCATACAAAAGAGGCCAAACATGGAGCACAAGATTACACCTTTTAAAGCATTAAAGGAGCATCAAATGCAAGCATACAAGCATACCATAGGGACTGAAATGATGCTATAAGTGGTGCAAACCACTGAAACAAGCCAAAACAATGCATGCTCAACACACTCCCACACCCGAGACTAGCAAGCCAAAATGCAAGGTGGCTATACAAAGCATGTTAAGCATGGCAAAGAAATAAAAAACAGAGCTAAAGCATACTAAAACATACACAAAAGCTTCACAAGGCTTGGCCAAAATCATGCTAGAACAGGGTCAAAGCTAAAGCATGTTAAGGCAAAATATGGCATTACAAGACAAGTATGCAAGGCATACAGGTGTGTCTAAACCAACTAAAAATAGTGCTATTAATGGCAAATAAGCACAAATAACACTTAAGACATGGCCAACATGAACTTAAAAATGATGCTCACACATGAGGCAAAAATGACACATTTTGAAGACAACAAGGAGAGGGATGGCCCTCTCCTTCTTAGGACCTTAAACCACCATCCTCACCACGAAATCCCTCAAGATTTCAGTGGTGAGGAGGCCAAACAAGGTGGTTCTGGAGTCACCAAAATAGCACAAAAATGGGGGCCAAACAAGGCCTAAGAGGGGTCAACAACCCCAAAGCTCAAAGCAACCTTAAACAACTATTTTAAGCAAGTAAAAACAGACTTTTATATGTTATATACTAAGCTCAAAAACGATGCAAGGTAGGCAAAAAAGACTATGCAAAAATGGGGTATTTAAAGGTAAAGTTCTTACCCTTGAAGACCTTCTTCAAAAAAATGGTGCTCCAGCAGCCTCCTTAGCTCAAAACCAAGTCAAAAACTCTGAAAATAACTCTTTAGTACCTCAGTAGCTAAAGGAAAGTGTACTGGTAGGTGTTTGTGTGCAAAACTATGAACAAAAACACACACTTAAGCACAAAAGGAGAGGGAGATAGAGATAGATAAATACACAAGACCTAACCCTAGTTCAGACCTCTCTCTAGAATTTTTTGTAACCCTTGAGGAGGGAGGAGAGGCCTCCCTTTATAGAGGATCACTCTTGCAAAGCTTACAAAACAAGCTAAGCAAGAGTGAAATCCTCCATACACGTGTATGGAGGCGGTGCAAAGTGTATGCCATCTAGCACAGCTGGCATAAAAATATCTGCAAAAACAGATGCACAGTGGTCGGCCAGCCAAAAAGCCAAATTGACCAAAACAATGGGGCTGGCCACAAAGAGTGCGGCCGGCCATAACCAATGCCGGTGGCAACAAAACATAGCCGGTGGCCTCAAGCCATGGCCGGTGGGGTGTGGGGATGGCAACAAGCTATTCCCTGCCCTCCAAAGCAAAAACACAAGTGTTGTGCAAAACCAACAAAAACACAAAACGTCGAGTCGAGAGATCCTGAGGCAAGACGCGTGGCCGAGACCTCCGGGAACTCAAGACGAACACAAACATGGATAACCACGAGTGTTCAAGCGGTGATGTCCAAGTTGAGGACGGTCAAAAATGGGGTGTTACAATGACGAAGCAATCACATGGAACATTGATTTGGAAGTGTTTATGGCTGGACTTCAAAATGAAGCTGCCTACGTATCCCGAAGATGGGAATCAAGCCTTATGTAGTTCAGTGAGGGTTCACTCGGATTTTAACACTCTCTTTTTGCGCTCTAACTTTTGCCGAGGCTGCCCTTTTTGGGTTTTCAACCTTGCGATCTCAGTTTTTCTTATTTCAAATTTTTTGTGCTCTAACTTTTGCCTAGGTCGCCCTTTCGGGTTTTCGGCCGAGCGAGCCACTCATGGGTAGTATTTCTTTAACTTGTCTATGTTGATCGGTTGGGAGAACTCAAGGCCATCTAAATCCATAAGAATGACAACTCCACCCGACCAAATTCACTTAATGATGTAAGGACCAGTCCAATTGGGTCTTAACTTGCCCCTAAGGTTGTGGATGGGAGCTCGGTTGTCTTTGAGCACCAAATCCCCTTCTTCAGATTCCTGGACTTAACTTTCTGTTGAAGACCCTGGAAATCCTGCGTTGATAACCTTGAATATGGTACAGTGCTTTCAGCCTTCTCTCGTCGAACAGCATAAGTTCCTCAAACCTACTCTGCTGCCAATCTGCTTCTGCTATTTGGCACTCAGCCATCACCCGCAACAATGGAACCTTAACTTCGATCGGCAGAACAGCCTCCATCCCATAAACCAGAGAATACGGAGTTTCCCCAGTAGATGTTCGGATTGATGTCCTGTAACCCCAAAGAGCAAATGACAGCTTATCTGGCCAGTCCCTGTAGGTTTCTACCATCTTCTGTAAAATGTGCTTGATGTTCTTGTTGGCGGCCTCAACTGCTCCGTTGGTTTGCGGCCTATACGTGGATGACTTATGAAAAGCCATGTTGTATTTTTCCAAAAGTCGATCACTTCCTTCTGAAGTGGGAACCATTGTCTGAAATGATCTCATTCGGGACCCCATAGCGACAGATAATGTGTTCCATGAACTTGGCTACATGCGACGCTTTCAACACTACATAGGATTGGGCCTCGACCCACTTTGTAAAGTAGTCTATCGCCACCAGGATGTACTCATGCCCTTTTGACCCCTTCGGAGTAACTGCCCCAATAACATCAATTCCCTAGACTGAAAATGGCCACGGTGAAGTCATGTTGTACAGCTTCGACGACGGGATGTTCATGCGATTTGCATGAATCTGGCATTTGTGGCATCGCCAAACAAAACCAATACAATCCTCCTCCATGGTTGACCAATAGTAACCCTGTTTGAGAATCTTCCGAGCTAGCATCACTCTGCTCATGTGCGATCCGCACTCTCCTCCATGGATGGCCTCCGTCAGGTGCTTTGACTCTTCAGCATCGACACACAGTTTATGTATTCCCAGATGGCCCATTTGGTACAATTTACCCCCGCAGATGATAAACTGAGCAGCTATTTGCCGTATCGCCCTTTGTCTTTAGCATTTGCCCCTAGTGGATAAGCCTTCTTTTCCAAGAAGTTCCAGACATCAAAGTACCAAGGGTTCTGATCTTGTGCTTCATCTATCGCGGCAATCAGTTCGTAGGCCCACACATACCTCTGTTCAATAATGATTGGACGCATCCGGACTCCCAAAGGAATGTCTATCATGGAAGATAGAGTTGATAAAGCATTAGCGAACCTATTGCTCTCTCTCAACAGATGGTGAAGGTTAACTTCTCAAACCTGGGAATTAGAACGCTCAGGGTTTGGTGATAGATTTTCATCCTTTCTTCCTTAACCTTCCAGTCTCTTTTCGCTTGAGACACAACCAGGTTCGAGTCCCCAATGACATCCAACCGTTTTGCCCCTAGTTCCAGGGCGACTTCCAAGCTAGTGATGCATGCCTCGTACTCTGTTTCGTTGTTTGATACCTTGCATCGGAGTTTGAAAGCTAGGGGTATGTGGGAATTGTCGGGTGCTATCAGCAACACCCCTATTCCATACCCGTACTGGTTAGACGCTCTGTCAAAGTACATAGTCCAAATCTCTTCTTCAACCTGCAGAATGGCCTCATCTGGGAACAGATACTCTACTGCTTCATCTCCCTCCACTGGGTGATCGGCTAGGAACTCCGCTACCGCTCTCCCCTTCACAGACTTGCGAGTCATGTACTTCAAATCAAATTCGGAGAGAAGAAGCAACCAACGAGCTAGCCTACCCGTAAGTGCTGGTTTCTCGAAGAGATATTTGATGGGATCTAATCTCGAAACCAGTATTACAAAGTGAGCTAACAGGTAGTGCCTCAACTTCCTGGTAGCCCATACCAAGGCCAAACAAGCCTTCTCCAGCGGAGTGTAGCAGGTCTCATATTCTAGCATCTTCTTGCTCAGGTAATAAATAGCCTTCTCCACTTTATCCTCAGATTCCTACACAAGCATGCAGCCCATTGTCGTGTCGGTTACTGACAAGTACAATATCAATGGTTTCCCCGGCTCTGGCGGTGACAACACGAGTGGGTTCTGTAGATACCAATTGATTTGCTCGAAAGCAACTTGCCATCGATCATCCCACTGGAATTTCTTTCCTTTCTTCAGAAGACCAAATAGTAGTTCACAAGTCAAGGTTAATTTTGCAATAAACCGTCTTATGAATTGCACTTTACCCAGAAAGCCACGCACCTCCTTTTCAGTCCTTGGTGGTGGCATTTCTAAGATGGCCTTAATCTTGGAAGGATCGACCTCAATGCCCCTTTGTGTAATCAAGAACCCCAGCATTTTCCCTGCTGTAACACCAAAAGTACATTTCTGAGGATTCAGTCGCAACCGATACTCTCTGATCCGTTGGAAAATTTTCTTCAAGGCGGTGTAGTGGCCCTCTCTTTCCTTGGACTTGACAATCATGTCATCCACATACACCTCAACCTCTTTGTGGATCATATCATGCAAGATCGTAGTTGCAGCCCGTTGATAAGTAGCTCCAGCATTCTTCAAACTGAACGGCATCACCCTATAACAGTAGGTCCCCCACAGGGTGGTGAAGACAGTCTTCTCCCTATCATCGGGTGCCATCAAGATCTGGTTATACCCGGAAAACCCATCCATAAAGAAAGCAGCGCATGCCCAGCGGTGAAGTCCACTATTGGTTGATGTGCGGTAATGGAAAGTCGTCCTTCGGACTGGCTTTGTTCAGATCCTTGAAATCCACACACACACGAATTCTGCCATCTTTCTTCGGCACCGGAACAATGTTGGCCAACCAAGTAGGATACTCAGATACTAACAGGAACCCTGCATCTATCTGCTTGGTGACCTCTTCCTTGATTTTCAGAGCCCAATCTGGGCGTATTCTCCAAAGCTTCTGCTTGACGGGTCGGGCCTCAGGGTCAAGAGGGATCCGGTGCTGTACAATCTCAGGATCGATTCCAGGCATGTCTTCGTAGGACCACGCGAAAACATCTTTGAAATCTTTTAATAAAGCGACTAAGCGCTCGCATTCCTCCGAAGACAACGTGGACCCGATCTGGACCAAACGCGGATCCTTCTCAGTACCAACATTAATTGAAGCGATTTCATCAACCAAAGGTTTACAAACCTCTCCTCCTCTCGATCAATCAAATGTTTCAAAACTGGAGGAATTTCTTCCTCGTCGTTTTCATCAAAGTTTTGAAAGTCCTGATTAATGCAATAAACGAGCAGCACAGAAAAGTACTCAAAAACCACGGTATCATTCTCATTAACAACCTCCAGATCATCCAATTCTTCGGTTACAACCAACTCAAAAGAAAATGAAAAAGACGACCTGGACAAAACAACGGCATTTGGGTTATCACCCCCAGGAATACCGAACTCTGACTCAGAAGAACTAGAATCTGATTCCGACTCCACAGCCTCTGTGGAATCAGATTCTGGTTCACTACCTGACTCAGAACTGCTGGACAAAAAGCTTTCCTCGTACTGCCAGACGAGAGAGGGTGCGATAGATGCATCCAGAATACCATAAGAAGGGCCCACAGCCGTTTGATCTCCAATCATGGAAATAGAGAAGTCAGCCCCCGAACACCCCGGTGTGATCTGAGGATCCGAGAGGAGACAAGCCAGCGCTGCTCCCATCTCAAGTTCTGCGCCATCGAACTCATCCTCTTTGCACTGTTCAGCCTCAGCTGGCGGGTCAGTCTGCTCTTCTGCAACTTCATCCCCTTGCAACTGCAAGTCGACAAAGATCTCGAAGCTGGGCAAACGCCGCTTCTCAGAATTCAGCCGCGGCTCAGGAAAGCCACAAAATGGGAAATCCTCCCCCTCCCGGACAAAGCGTTCGTTCAGGGTCCTTAAAGAGGTCTATGCACCAACTCATAGTGCTTCCCAGCTTGTTTAGCCTTGGCTTTTCCCGCTATCTCCTTTCCCTTTCTTACCCAATCCTCTTTGGTAGGTGTGTAACCTAGACCAAAGTGTAGACCGCCCGGACCTTCGCGCCGCACGCAAGGGCGTGAATCGTTGTTCTTAGCTACTACAGTTCAGACTCATGTCACGGTTCTGAATCTAATCTCACAAAGTGCAATGTAAGACTAATAAATCACCAAAGAGTCCAAATCCGGCAAATCGTTTTGGAAAATCAATTTTAATCAAAAAGCGCCAAACATGGACTGCTTTGCCAGATTTTAGAGTCGCCACCTAAATGTTTTGTTTTGGAAAATTTAGAAAACCCTGACTCGTGCCTAAGGCCACGTGTCCGTCATCACCAAAGTTGCCTCGGCTCGGGAACTTGGGTACGAGAGGGAAAGGTCCTGAAATGAGCACCCCCGCTCGCCCGATCAAAGGATCGGCCTCTACTAACATGATATGTTGTTTTTGAAAACACATGCGTTCTTATTCCGGTTTATTAGCTAACCTTACTATGTGATGCGCACAGCATACAAGTATAGACTAAATCACTCGATTTGGAACAAAACATCTCATGTTTGTTTTTGAAAATGGTTTGAAAGTGCTACTCGCAAGTAGGCTAAGACGCGGATTTGCCACCCTCAAGTGGGCTTAGAAAAACATGATTTTGCCACTCTCAAGTGGGCTTAAAACGCACATTTCGATGAATTGTTCCAATTCAAGCAATGAAGCCTTCATCCACAGGCATTCATGCAGTTATAGCAATTAAGCAGTTAGCCTCATGGCAAGCATGCTAATCATGGCAATCACTTACATGCATGCAAGGATGCTAAAGCATAAACACTCACAGTGTACTCCGAGCCAAAACAAAAGCTAGTTAGTAATCAATGCATGATCCTAGCTATGTCAACAATGCCTAATGCAACACATGCAAAATGCAACTAAGATAGGCTCGGCTATTCTAAGATGTCATGTGAATGCAACTTGATAACATGTATTCAAATTGGTATTGAAATACAATGCAGTTTGTATGATGCGCCGAGCCCGGTGCATGCAAAACAGATGAATGATGCACGCATGCAAAGCATAAGTATGCTAATTGAAATATGCCCTAAAACTAACCACTGAAAGCTGATAAGTAAAAGGGAGAAAGAAATGGGGGTTGGAAGACATGCATCACACACACGCACACTTATTACAATAGTTGTGCCCTCTCGACGGAGGGTCCGAATAATAAGCTAACTAGCTAATCTAAGCTAATTAAACTAATTATTACAAACAAAACTAATTAACTAATCCTAGTTAACTAGTTATTACAACACAAATGAATAGCTAAGTACATTAACTACTTAAGTACAAAACCAAAGCATTAGCTAGCTAAGCCAAGCAGCTAAGTAAAGCAGTAAAGAGATGTCCTCAGGGCGAGAAGTGCATGCATGCTCGGTCGCCTTGTTCGGAAATCCATTACGATGCCCCAACTTGCCTCTGTTTGCATTTGTTTTCAGAACACTACACAAAGCTCCAGATAGCTTTTGCTCCACCATGGGAACCTCCAGGAACATGGCCGACCAGTTGTTGGTGTTGCCAACCACCTGTAAACCACTTACCATTGCTGCAAACCAGATAAAGTGGTCGGCTAGCCACTTTTACTGGTCTGCCGACCAGTTTTTGCTGCCAGACTCCAATTTGCTGCAACAGAGAACAAGAAGGGGCATGGCAATGTATTTGCAAGATATGTGTGCACAACCACCCTTCTTATCATTTCATGATCTCAAGGGAGTGCGGTTCTCGACTCTCGGGCCACCAACCGAGCATCACAATGCACGATGGCCGAGATGCCAAGATTGCACAATTCAATGTAAATGAATGCACAAATAACACATAAAGCCTTAACCTCTATCATGCATGATCAAGAGGGTCAACGACCGGGAAATGAGGCACGTTTCATCACTTCAAGTATGAAATGCCCCTCGTTTCTCGTGTTTGGACTAACACCCTATCCAAACACAATGCAATGCAACATGATCAACTTATCAAAGCTAATGACATGTAAACAAAATGCAATGCATGCACAACATGCAAACAACATGCGGAATGGACTTAAACCGAATATGGACAGACCTCAATCATGCCCAAAACAGTGGCCAATAGTGCTGAAATGATGGCATGAAAAGCATGAAAAGGCAAGACAAGCATGCATGCCAATTGGCTCAAGAATTAAGGCATAAAGATGCAACTCTTAAGAGCACTTAAAAAGTGAAAAGCATGGACGTGTAACAACACTATAAGCTCTGAAATCATGTATGAAATGGTGTCAAACCACTCAAACAACACAAGTATGGCATGCAAGAGGGCTCAAAGCTTGAAGCTAGCATAGGCACTTGCACTATAGCTATACAAAACATGAAGCATATGGCCAAGACAACCCAAAACAGTCCTAGAACATGCCAAAATGATGCTAAAACATGCATGGACTAAAGCTAAAACATGCTAGCATGAAGGGCATGAGGCATGAAGTATGCAAGGCCAACAAAGGGGATTGCACTACACCTACCAAAACCAATCATGAGATGGCTTCACCAACAAAAGTCAGAGTTAAATCATGGCAAAATAACACCAAAAACACATTGAAATGATAGCTCGCAAGCTTAAGCAAGATGGCATGCACAATGGCTCATGTTTAACGCTTAAAGCATAAACCCTCCAATGCATGGAAAGAGTGACAAATGTGAGTGCATGGCGATGAAACATGCTCTACAATCACATAACAAATTATGCCAAATCATGTAAATAGCCCAAGCAATGCATGCTAGTGGACTCAATACACAAAGCTAGTAAGCTAGATTGAACCATGGCTGTACAAAGCAATACATGCATGACCCAAAACACTTAAAATAGAGCTAGAGCATGTTAAAACATGAACAAAAGCTTCTTGAAGTTGAGCCAAAAGCATGCTACAATGATGGTCAAAAGCATGATACATGTTAGGCTAGTTTGTGGAATTGCACTACAAGTGCAAGGAGCATGCATGGGGCTATCAAACCAACCCAAAATAGATCTAAGGCATGTTAAAACAACACTAAAAACATGCTGAGATATGGCCAAAATGGGCTAGCAAGACATGCTAAGACATGAGGCATACAAGGCTAGTTTGTAAGAATTACACTACAAGTGTACAAAGCATGCAAGGGATGATCAAACCAAGCCAAAAAAGTGTATGCCATGTCAAAATAACCCTAAAAAAAAGTTGAGAATAAGCCAACACAAGCTTAACAAATATGCTCAAACATGAGGCCAATAAAGCAAGCAACCAAGATACAAGGAGAGAGGATGACCCTCTCCTATTCAAGACCTCAAAACAAAAGTTTTACCACTAAAAATCCACTGGATTTCAGTGGTTAAAAGGCCAAGAGAAAATGATCTCAAGGGCCTAAAGTGATGGTGTAAAACAAAGCCAAACAAGGCATGCAAGGGAGTAGATCACCCCCAACACCAAAGAAGCCTTAAACAAACACTTTAAGCACTTGAAAATGAAGCCTTTTTTAGTTTAAAGTTAGGCCTAAAACATCATGCAAAGATGGCCAAATGTTTAAGCAAAACAAAGCTTAAAGAGGGAAAACACTCACCCTTGAAGAACAATCTGGAAAATAGCAAGCTTTGAGGCAAAAACCAGCTTAAAACCACTCAAATGAAGCTCCCAAGTACCTCAACAACAAGAGGAAGGTATTTGAGTAGGTGTTTATGTGCAAAGGTATGAGGAAGCAACACTTTAGGGCACAAATATGGAAGGAAAGGAAGAAGTATAGATATAGATGATATGCATAGCCCTTAGCCAAATTTTTCAACCTGAGACAAGAGGGAGGGGGCTCCCTCTTATAGAAATCCATGAATCAAGCTTCTTGAACAAGTTAATCCATACACGTGTATGGAGGATGCAATCTGTGCACTCCAGCTGGCACAGCTGGCATCCACAACACCTGCAGAAAGTGAAGGAAAGCTGCCGACCAGTTGAAGTGGTCGGCTAGCTACTTAAAGTGGTCGGCTAGCCACGTTTTCTGGCTGGCAAGAGGAAAAAGTGGTCTCCAAGGGGGAGGAGTGGTCTGCACAAGGAAAGCAAGGTGGTGGCATGGTGGCCTACCACTTTTGGTGGTCCAAAGGCCACCAAGACCAGTTAGCCGACCAGAAAACTGGCTGGCAGGGAAGAAAAGTGGTTTTTAGGGAGAGAAACTGGTCTTCCACCCTCATTCCACCCTCCAAGCAAGGAAAACAAGGTTTGTGCCAAAAACAAACCAAAAAGGATGAAAGATGAAAGTCCGCGGGACAAGGCATGCAACCGGAAGCCCCGAAAACTAGTCTCCGGACACCAAAAGTGGTCTACGAGAGAAAAGTGGTCTCCCAGACCTCTGTGTCCCTCTAGACCAAGGCAACAAGGCATGGTCCGAAAACCAAGCCAAGAGGAGAACGTTAAGCGGTCCCGAGACAAGGCGCGAGGCTGAAGACCCCGGAAATCGGAAACTAGTCTCCAAAAGGAAAAAGTGGTCTACAGACCTCTCTCTCCCTCCAGGGAAGGGAAAACAAGGTTTGGTTCAAAACCAAATCAAAAAGGAAGCAAAACAAGGAGCTCGGCCGAAGGCTCCGGAAATCGGAAACTAGCCTACAAGAGGGAAAAGTGGTCTACGACCACAAAAAGTGGTCTACAGACCTCTCTCTCCCTCCAGGGAAGGGAAAACAAGGTTTGGTCTACAAACCAAGCCAAAACACAAAGAGTTCAGAGGCCCGGAGGCAAGGCACTCAGCCGAAAACCCTGGAAACTCGAAACAAGCACAAACATGCACAATCATCGAGCGCTCAAACGATGACGTCTGAGTCTTAAGTTCGGTCAAAAATGGGGTGTCCACAGTTGCCCCTCTTTGACAGAACTCGGAAGTCAAGAAATGACGGGAGTGAATGTCAAAGCCTAGAGACGACCCATTTTTAACAAGGCCGAAGATTTAGACAAACAGGCAAGATAACAAAGAGACGTACCCGCAGGCAGGGGCATGATGCAAATGGCATGCACAATGCCGAACATAAATTATGATCATGCAAAGAGAGCTGTAATGAAGCAATTATGCAAAAATAAATGCAACATTCTAAGTGAATGCTATGCAAGCAAGTAAACACGAACCAAACTACATCTCATGTAGAAAGGATGTAAGAAAAATTATGCAATTCTCACTGCGTTTCACGCGGAGAAGGCTAAAAGCGACTGCCGGGACTGTACAAGAAAGCACAGTCATCCAAACGCGTGTCAAATGCGAAAGGAGAAAGGTATGTCCAAATGCATGTCAAATGCGAGTGGAGAAAGGTATGTCCAAATGCATATCAAATGCGAGAGGAGAAGGGTACATCCAAATGCATGCCAAACGCGAAAGGAGAAGGGTAGGTCCAAATGCATGCCAAACGCGAAAGGAGAAGGGTACGTCCAAACGCATGCCAAACGCGAGAGGAGAAGGGTAGGTCCAAAAGCATGCCAAACGCGAGAGGAGAAGGGTACGCCCAAACGCATGCCAAACGTGAAAGGAGAAGGGTTAGCAGTCAAACCGAACCGGAACTTCTCTTGAATGAACCGTACATACAATATCGTTTGGCTTCACCAACTTCAAATGAACCGTACATACAATATCGTGCCTGCGCAAAAGAGAGATTTTGACAAGTACAATATAACAGGAACATATGATTAACGCTTTATCAAGATACAATTTCAATACAAGATAAACGCGTGCACATATGATGCCGATGGAAAGGTGCATAGCAATGCAAGTGAAAAGTGCATAGCAATGCAAGTGAAAAGTGCATAACAATGCAAGTAGAACATGCGTGACAACGCAAGTAATGAGGTGCATAACAATGCAACGGAATGTGCGCATAACAATGCGAGCAAAGGTGCATAACAATGCAAGTAGCGTCTGTGACAACGCAAGTAGAGTGCATAACAATGCAACTAGAATATGCATAACAATGCGGGTAGAACGTGCGTGACAACGCAAGTAAAGTGGTGCACAACAATGCAACTAAATGTGCATGACAACGCAAGTAAAGAGGTGCATAATAATGCGAGTGAAATGTGCATAACAATGCAAATGAGATGTTCATAACAACGCAACGAGTGGTGTGCATAACAATGCAACGAGTGAAAAGGTGCATAATAATGCAAGTAGAACGTGCGTGACAACGCAAGTAAAGAGTGTGCATAACAATGCGATTAAAACGTGCGTAACAATGCAGGTGGAGTGGGTGCGTAACAATGCAGGTGGAGTGGGTACATAACAATGCAGGTAAAACGTGCATGACAACGCAAGTGAAGAGTGCATAACAATGCAAGTGGAACGTGCGTGACAACGCATGTGAAGAGTACATAACAATGCGGGTAGAAGAGTGCATAACAATGCAAATGGAATGTGCGTGACAACGCATGTGAAGAGTGCATAACAATGCGGGTGGAAGGGTGCATAACAATGCAAGTGGAACATGCGTGACAACGCATGTGAAGAGTGCATAACAATGCGGGTGGAAGGGTGCATAACAATGCAAATGGAACGTGTGTGACAATGCATGTAAAGAGTGCATAACAATGCGGGTGGAAGGGTACATAACAATGCAAATGGAATGTGCGTGACAACGCATGTGAAGAGTGCATAACAATGCAGGTGGAATGGTGCATAACAATGCAAGTGGAACATGCATGACAATGCATGTGAAGAGTGCATAACAATGCAGGTGGAAGGGTGCATAACAATGCAAGTGGAACATGCATGACAACGCATGTGAAGAGTGCATAACAATGCGGATGGAAGGGTGCATAACAATGCGAGTAGAAAAGGATGCACGATAACATGGATATGATGCGACGGACGTAACAGTTAGTGCAGTAAATGCAAAAGGGTAACATACTCCAACCACGATGGAATCGTGAGAGGAGGAAAAACAAATCCCAAATACGCTGAAATCGTGTGAGAAAGGGGATACTCAAACCACGCAGAAATCGTGAGAAGAAGTCCGAGAACAACCGCCCAAGTGCGTGCACAACGCAACCTGAGATGAATTCCAAACACGCTAAAATTGTGTGAGGAAAAGAACACTCTAACCACGCTGAAATCGTGAGAAGAGGCCCGAAAACAACCGCCTAAGTGCGCACTTAACGCAACCTGAGATAAAACACGCCCAGGGCCGCACTTCATGCGTCCTGAGATAAATTCCAAACACGCTGAAATTGTGTGAGGAAAATAACACTCTAACCACGCTAAAATCGTGAGAAGAGGAAAACAAATTCCAAACACGCTGAAATCGTGTGAGGAAGGGCACACTCTAACCCCGCTGAAAACGTGAGAAGAGCAAAACAAATTCCAGACACGCTAAAATCGTGTGAGGAAGGGCACACTCTAACTCTAACCACGCTGAAAACGTGAGAAGAGGAAAACAAATTATCAGGAGCGCGTTCCACGCATCCTGAGAAAGCCCCGGGGGACAACAATCCTAAACGCTACTCAGCGTAAAAGGATAAACGATAGAAGATAACACAAGATGCAAATAAATGCAATAAATACGAAGATATGATACATGTTAGAAGCAATGTAAAGCATGATGTTTAGGGAATGTAATAAACAAACAAAGCGGCGCTTTAGAAAGCACCTCATGGGGCGAGTGGCGATGAACTGCTCTACTCGGACGGGGATCTCCCCTTGTGTTCTTCGAACTCTTACCTTGTGTTCTTCGAACTCTTACCTTGAACTCACAGTACAAAAGTCCTGAAATGCTGACAGGGGTTCTTCACGTAGAACACTTTGGATGCCACTTTTCTTCCTGATCATATTCATAACTTTTCCTATTCTCCAACGGGGTGACAGACTAGGTTGGTTCAGTATCCAAAATTGAGGTGCATACAAGCTATCTCAACCTATGGGGCTTCCATACAGGTTTCAAGCCGGGGATACACCCCTAGGTATTTAAACCAGACTTTAGCCTTGGAAATCCCGAACCTTTGCGTTCTAGGCAACAGCCATTCGAACTCTAGTTTCCACTGCCGCAGTTGGTCTCCTAGGAACTCATTGCAAACACAGCCAAGATGCCTCTAGCAGGGACTGGTACTCAGGGAGAGCACTTCTGATCGCCATTCTAGCTTTGAAACAGATTTGATCTTGAGCTTGAGGTAGAGACACACTTATTCTTCGGAGCATTGACAAGGCCTGAAGAGGTACATCCGGAGTACAATCACGGAATTTGCTGAAGTCGAAACACACTACGATGCTCCGATTTTCCTCTTTTTTCTTTTGCTTTGCAGTCTAGAACCCATATAGTTTCAAATAGGTCCTGGTTTTACTGTTCTCACATGACCTGGGTTAAACCCTGCAGTTTTATGAAAGAACAAATTCTGTTTTGCACAAATGTGGAGAATGGCACAGCACTCCGAGCACAAAACGATTTTATTTCTGAATTTGAAATTGAGAAACGAGTTCTTAACCGGGTATTGAGCCTACGATTGACCACAGCAAAAACGACTCAATAAAGGAAAAACAAAGGTAAAACAACCTAAACACATCTTTTGACACTCAAACGACTCAAAACAAGAATCAAAAACAACAACCACAACACTTGAACGTGTTCCAATGGCGAGAGACCTCTCAGTTCACGAGGAGCCTGTTTCTTCGGGTATTGTTTCCCACGCTTTCTTATTTGTGATTCTCACATCACTCTGGCACTCAATCTCTTTTTCTCTGAAAAGCCCTTTCCTCACTTTTTCTCTCAACGCACAACTCTCTATTCTTCAATCTCTCTTCTTTTTTATCCCTCCCCTGGGTGGTTGATGGATAAACAGGAAGTTGTGGGCTCTTGCCCCTGGTATGCTACCAGATTCTCATTTTTCCGCTCAGAACAGTGAGCTTCTCCCACATAGGGGTTGCGCTACAACTGGGTGTGTAGCAAATCTACAGCTGACATCGGTTGATGAAGCCCTTGGCCAATTCGGATGTGACCAGACCTTTCCAGATGAGGGAATGGAATACCATGCTCTATTTTCAATTCATGTTTCGCACTTGGCTTGATACCTCACTGCTTGGAGGATGAGAGAGCTTTCGGCCCTTTGCTGACAGCTTCAGCAGTGCCCTTTTTGGTGAACATGGTGCCCTTTCTAGCAAGTATGGCGCCCTTTCTGGCAAGTATGCTGACAATGGGGAAAAGACAGGAAGCCTGACTCAACTGTGCCCCTAGTTCATTATTTTGACCATTTTTTATTTTGGCTTTCTACTAAAACTATTTTGACCAAAATGAGAGTTAGATTAACGTGCTTATTCAACTTTCTAATTTGAAATCATGCAAGTCAGGCTATGAGCACTGAAAATTTTCCCTTTTTTAGATCCAAGAAATGGTCCAGTTTTGGAAAAATGGAATAATTTTTGAGAGAATTAGTCAACCTCATTAAAAATTCTCGAAAGTGTTTTTAGAAATGGCCACTGCTCAACCAACACAAAATTTACTCTTGAGATGCACAACCTCAGATCCAAAACAATGGAAAATTGCCCCTTGTCTAAATGGCACTGCACGGCAACGAAAAGTTTTCCCTTGTCTGAATTGCACCACAGCGCACTGTAATTAGTCCTCAAAGTGATGATCACAATCGAACTCTCAGATACAGAGAAGACAAAGATGATCAGAACCGTTACATGGACACAGTCAGTTTGGAAGTGTTTATGGCTGGACTTCAGAACGAAGTTGCCTACGTATCCCACAGATGGGAATCAAGCCTTACATAGTTCGGGTTAAGGTACACTCGAGTATTAATGTCTCCTTTTGCGCTCTAACTTTTGCCAAGGCCGTCCTTCTGGGTTTTCAACCTTGCGAGCTCTGTTTTTCTTTTCTTTTCAATTCTTTTCATTTCTTTCTTTTCATCTTCTTTTCTTTCTTTTTCTTTTTTTTTTTTTTTTGTTCTTTTCTTTGCTCTAACTTTTGCCTGGGTCGCCCTTCCGGCTTTTCGGCCCAGTGAGCCTCTCAAGGGTAAAAGTGTAGCTTGGTCCATGTTGAATGGTTTTGAGATCTCGAAACCATCTGAATCCAGCAGAATGGCTGCTGTTCACTGATGATGTAGGAGTCCATCCAACAGGGTTGAATTGCCCCGGTGTTGTGGATAGGGACTCGGTTGTCCTTCAGCAATACTTTCTTCTTTCCTCCCTTCTGGGATTTGGCATTCTTGCCGATCTTTGTTAGCTTGAGAAATGTCCCAATTTTTGACTCTTCGAACACATCTGACATTTTTGCTCCTAGTTCGAGGGGTACTTCTGGTCCAACTTTGCAAGCTTTCTTTTGATCATATTTGACCTTCTCGATCTGACTTTCTTGCCCCTAGTCCAAGGGTTGCTTCTGATCTGGCCATACAAGCCTTATGTTGTGGTTGACCGTTGAACATTCTGAATTCAAGTTCAAGGTTTGAAAGCAAAAGGGTCGTGTCTTGAGGCCGCGAATGATCCTATGCTACACAATCTCAAGAGTGATTCCACACAGGTCTTCGCAGGACCACGCAAAATATTTTTTGAAATCTTTTAAGAAAGCGACAAATCGCTCGCGCTGAAGACAGTATAGAATCAATCTAGATCAAGCCAGGATCTTTCTCAGTACTCACATTAACAAACATGATCTCATTCATTAAGGGCTTAGCATGCCTCTCTTTCTCTCAATTGATCAAATTTTTGCAAATCCCGAGGAATTCCTTCCTCTTTGTTTTCATCACAATGTTCAAAAAGTTTTGAAAAACTTAGGTCAATGCAATGATTTCAAGGCACAGAAAAGTAAGTGAAAAGCACTGCCGCTTAATTCAAATTTCTGGCACAACTGGCTCAAGGCAGAAATAAACACAAAAGCGTGAAAATCACCACTGTTTCATTTAGATCTTCTGGTGCAACTGGCTCCACGGCAGAAATAGACTCAAAAGAAAGAGTGTAAAAGACAAACACAAAAAGACAGTGATGTCCGAGGTAACACCCCCGAAATCACCCGACTCTAACAAAACAGGACTGACTCGACACAACAAGACAGACTCGACTGACTCAGTACAAAAGGACTGACTCAATACAAAACAACAAGACTGACCCAACACCCAAGTTAGAAAGTACAAAAACTAGCATTTGCGCAATGCTCAAAAAGTGCGGGCCATCTATCACATCTAGAGTAAACTGGGTGCCATCCGCAGGTGGTTCATCCCCCGATCACATAATCACATTATCCTCCAAGTTCACCGATCCAGTGCCGACAGACTTTGCTGAGCTTGGTGCCACGATGACCTTGTTGTCAATCAGATCTTGTATTTCGTGGCGAAGACGAAAACACATGTCGGTGCCGTGACCGGTTTATTGATGGAAAGCATAGTACTAGGCAACATCATGCTTAGTTGGAAGGGGATTCGGGAGAGGCCAAGGCTCAAGGGGTTCGAGATGGCCTTGTTCAACAATGATTTGGAAAGCTTTGGTCAAAGGCATGTAGAGGGCATGGAAGACCCTTCGACCTCGGGGTTAGTACTTCGAGATTTGTGGATTTTTGCTGGATGCACCGGCAAAGGGATTGGTAGGCGCTGATTGGGTCTGCTAATTTCTTCCGAGTATAGGGTTAGAGCTAAAAGGAACGTCTCTGGTACGATAGACCTTCTCCCGGCTTGCCCCTTGATTCCAACTGCCCCCAACCTGAGTGACGAAAGTGTCATCCACAATCTTTGAAACAACTGCGAGCACTTGCTGTTTGTTCAGCCCTTCGGCTTTCAGAGCCTCAACAGCCCATTGGAGGTGTTTATGGGGACCAATACCTGCTTCAACTTTGTTCTTACCACTTGCCTTCACTTTGCCAAGGGATTGGCCTTCTTCCAATGCAACTCGTCCTAAGATTGGGGAGCCTTTTGGCATGAAACTCCCGATATGCGATGTAGGTGATGACGGAGCCAATAATCCAAAGGCCAGATCCACCACTGTTCTTTGAAGATCTTCAATCATTCTCAACAGCTCAAAAGTAGTGGGTTCATGGGTTTGAGACGATTGGGGTTCCGAGACTGGATGTGTGGTAGGTGCCCCAGGTGGGCGTTGTATTTCAGCATCGGTCTCACCCAGCATGGCGATTCCCTGGTTTAATGTTGCTATCGTGGCCACAACTTCTTCCGAACTCTATGCCATCACGGCCTGCTGAGTTTGAACAAAGGTGATATGACTGGTGACTGTCGGATCAAATGAAACAATGAGCTCTGACTGGCCCTTCTTTGCCTTGCCTCAGCAAAGGAACACTTGTTGCTTTGAACTGAATCTCTGACCTAACAAAGTCTATCAACACAAGTCCAGTGTACCCGGGGGATATTGGAATCTTCTGAAGCTATAGTTCCAAGACTACCTAGCAAAAGAGAAAACAGGCAGCATCTCAGCCCAATTTCACCAAAACAGATATGTGCACAACTGAATGACTGTGCTCTCTACTAAATTATGCCCAAAATTTTGCTTGTAAACTGATACCCTCAAGTAAAACTAATTCCCCCAAAATACTGATGCCCTCAGGCCTGATACCCAGACTTGCAACTGATACATGCATTCCTGTAGAGACACACTCCTAAAAGCACATAGCAAGCAAGTGAGAGCCAAAACACCCCTATGGAGGGGTAGGGTTTCCCTATCCTATCTTGTCAGGAGCTAGGGTTTCACTACGCACACAGTGGTTTCAAACAACCTACAATCGGGTATGCAACCTATCCTAGCTTGGAATAGTCACTATGGATTCCGATATGCACTAGGTCGAATGGTCAAAAAGGGTGCCTCGGTAGAAACCGAGGTTTGTGATCCCATCGTGGCAGAGCCCGTAACCGGTCAGCCTTATGGCACGCAGCCTCAGGCTAACCGTTTAGGAATAGCAGACGGCAAACATGGTGTTTTAGGCGCACCAATGCAAATGCAATGCAAAGAGACACATAAGTGTAAACAAAACAAGATATCACGAGTTCGAGTCAAGTTCTCTAAATCCCCAGCAGAGTCCCTAGAAACTGTAGACCACCCGAAACTCCGCTC
Source organism: Camellia japonica (assembly GCA_030407325.1). Taxonomy (NCBI): domain Eukaryota; kingdom Viridiplantae; phylum Streptophyta; class Magnoliopsida; order Ericales; family Theaceae; genus Camellia; species Camellia japonica. The sequence continues at coordinate 95,754,441 of JAPPVO010000017.1, read as the reverse complement.
CGCATGCGAGGGCGCGAATCATTGTTCTTAGCTACTACAGTTCGGACTCATGTCACGGTTCTGAATCTAATCTCACAAAGTGTAATGTAAGACTGATAAATCACCAAACAGTCCAAATCCGGCAAATCGTTTTGGAAAATCGATTTTAATCAAAAAAGCGCCAAACATGGACTGCTTTGCCAGATTTTAGAGTCGCCACCTAAATGTTTTGTTTTGGAAAATTTAGGAAACCCTAACTCGTGCCTAAGGCCACGTGTCCGTCATCACCAAAGTTGCCTCGGCTTAGGAACTTGGGTACGAGAGGGGAAGGTCCTGAAATGAGCACCCCCGCTAGCCCGATTAAAGGATCGGCCTCTACTAACATGATATGTTGTTTTTGAAAACACATGCGTTCTTATTCCGGTTTATCAGCTAACCTTACTATGTGATGCGCACAACATACAAGTATAGACTAAATCACTCGATTTGGAACAAAACATCTCATGTTTGTTTTTGAAAATGGTTTGAAAGTGCTACTCGCAAGTAGGCTAAGACGCGGATTTGCCACCCTCAAGTGGGCTTAGAAAAACATGATTTTGCCACTCTCTAGTGGGCTTAAAACGCACATTTCGATGAATTGTTCCAATTCAAGCAATGAAGCCTTCATCCACAGGCATTCATGCAGTTATAGCAATTAAGCAGTTAGCCTCATGGCAAGCATGCTAATCATGGCAATCACTTACACGCATACAAGGATGCTAAAGCATAAACACTCACAGTGTACTCCGAGCCAAAATAAAAGCTAGTTAGTAATCAATGCATAATCCTAGCTATGTCAACAATGCCTAATGCAACACATGCAAAATGCAACTAAGATAGGCTCGACTATTCTAAGATGTCATGTGAATGCAACTTGATAACATGTATTCAAATTGGTAATTAAATACAATGCAGTTTGTATGATGCGCCGAGCCCGATGCATGCAAAACAGATGAATGATGCACACATGCAAAGCATAAGTATGCTAATTGAAATATGCCCTAAAACTAACCACTGAAAGCTGATAAGTAAACGGGGGAAATAAATAGGGGTTGGAAAACATGCATCACACACACGCACACTTATTACAACAGTTGTACCCTCTCGACGGAGGGTCCGAATAATAAGCTAACTAGCTAATCTAAGCTAATTAAATTAATTATTACAAACAAAACTAATTAACTAATCCTAGTTAACTAGTTATTACAACACAAATGAATAGCTAAGTACATTAACTACTTAAGTACAAAACCAAAGCATTAGCTAGCTAAGCCAAGCAGCTAAGTAAAGCAGTAAAGAGATGTCCTCAGGGCGAGAAGTGCATGCATGCTCGGTCGCCTTGTTCGGAAATCCATTACGATGCCCCAACTTGCCTCTGTTTGCATTTGTTTTCAGAACACTACACAAAGCTCCAGATAGCTTTTGTTCCACCATGGGAACCTCCAGGAACATGGCCGACCAGTTGTTGGTGTTGCCAACCACCTGTAAACCACTTACCATTGCTGCAGACCAGATAAAGTGGTCGGCCAGCCACTTTTACTGGTCTGCCGACCAGTTTTTGCTGCCAGACTCCAATTTGCTGCAACAGAGAACAAGAAGGGGCATGGCAATGTATTTGCAAGATATGTGTGCACAACCACCCTTCTTATCATTTCATGATCTCAAGGGAGTGTGTAGACGCGCCCGTGGGCCTCATGCTACAGTTCGGACTCAATTTGTGTCACGGTTCTTAACCTGAATCAAAGAGTCCAAATCCGGCAAATCGTTTTGAGAAAAACAGATTTTTGTAAAGAAGTGCCAAACATGGACTGCTTTGCCAGATACAGAGTCGCCACCTAAATATTTTTTTATGGGGGAATTTAGGAAACCCTGACTCGGTGCCAAAGGCCACGTGTCCGTCATCACCAAAGTTGCCTCGGCCCGGGAGCTTGGGTACGATTGGGGAAGGTCAACTATGAGCACCCCTCTCGCCCGATTCGAAGATCGGCCTCTACTAACCATGATATCCTATTTTGAAAACATTATGCGTTCTTATTCCGGTTATTAGCCTAGATTTACTACGTGATGTGCACAGCAAACAAGTATAGACTAAGTCGCCTAAATTGGAACAAAACATTTCATGTTTGTTTGTTTGAAAATGGTTTGATGGTGCTACCCGCAAGTAGGCTAAGACATGAATTTTGCCACCCTCAAGTGGGCTTTAGAAAATATGGTTTTGCCACTCTCAAATGGGCTTAAAACTCGCATTCAATGTATTGTTCCAATTTACATAACTCAACCTTCACCCACAAGCATTCAGGCAGTTATATCACATAAGCAGCTAGCCTCATGGTAATCATGCTATTATGACAACACTCACACGCATGCGGTATGCTAAAGCATAAAAGCTTACCTAGTACTCCAAGCCAAAACAGAAACTAGTTAGTAATCATATGCATGATCCTAGTTCATGTTAAGATGGCTAATGCAACACATGCAGGATGCAGCTAGAATAGGCTCGGCTAATCTATGGATGGCATGTGAAATGCAACAACTAACACGTATTCAACTTGGAATTGAAATATAATGCAGTTAGTATGATGCGCCGAGCCCGGTGCATGCAAGACAAATGTATGGATGCACGCATGCATAGCATAAGGTATGCTAATTTAAATATGCCCTAATACTAACCACTGAAAGTGGATAAATAAAAGGGAGAAAGACGTGGGGTTGGAAGACATGCACACACGCACCCACACTTATTACACAATTGCCCTCGCTCGGAGGGTCCGAATAAATATTACAATTTAACTAACTATCAAGCTAATTAAATATTACAAACCCTTAATTAATTAATAAATTAACTAATCTAAGAAAGCAGTAAAGGCCTTGGGAAGAGGGTCCAATGCATGTGTGCTCGGGTTTGCTCGGAAATCCGTCGCCATGCACAAGTTGCCTCTGTTTTCCCTGCTCTACTCCTCTGAAAATTGCACAATTCCCAAGGAACACTCTCTGGACACTGTGGAACACCACCGGCTAGGAGGAATGGTCACCGGCCAAGGGAAATGGTCATCGGCCACAAATTAAGCCATCGGCCACTGATGGATGGCCGGTCGGCACTGGAGATGGCCGGCCGGCCAAATCTTCCTGCAGAACCTGTTTTGACAGCAGCAGAGGGCAAAACAAGGCATGGCAATGCATTTCAAGCAAATGTGTGCACCAACACATCCCTTATCATGTTTGTGACTCAAAGGGGTATGTTCCTTGATCCTCGAACCACCAATCGCGCATTTCAATGCGTGATGGCCCAAGAAACCAAGTTGTGCATTTTGATTTCAAATGTAATGCACACAAACAAACACATAAAGCCCAATCTCTATCACTTGGTCAAGAGACAAGGCATGCATGCTCTATGCAATACAACCTAGGCATGAAGGCTAAGTATGCAACATGAACATGAGGGCAAGTATGCAAGTTAGCAAACATGCAAAGTGTAATCTTAACCATGCACACATGCAAGGCATGTAACATGTTAGGCAACTTAGCAAGAAATGCATGCCAAATGCAACACCATTTAAACATGCAACAAAATGTCATGAGCCAAGTACCTAAGCATACAAACATGCATGCAAACATGGTTGAATACCTAAGCATATAGAAGCAACTTTCAAGCACACTTAAAAGGGGCAAACAATGGCACATAGCATACACGATAAGCCTTGAAAAACATGTAGAAGATGATGCCAAATCAACCTACCAATGCAAGCAAAGCATGCATCCAAGCCCAAGGACTTAAACTATGATCATATGACACATGAAGCAAATGATCAAAGTGAATCAAAACAGTCCCAAATCATGCCAAATTAAGCCCCAAAAACCACTTAGATGGCATCTAAATGATCTAATCCTAGAGGCATACACAATAGCACAAACATGGAGCATAAAACACCAACCTTATAAAGCATTAAAGGGGCATCAAATGCAAGTATACAAGCATACCACAAGGACTGAAATGACATGACAAGTGGTTCTAAACCACTGAAATGATGCAAGGATAGCATGCTAGAGGGTCCGATACTTAAGGCCTACAAGGGGGATTACATGGTAGCTATACAAAGAAAAGCATGGATGACCCAAATGACCAAAAACAGTCCTCAAGCACATCAAAACAAGCATAAAAGCTTCACAAAGCTAAGCCAAAAACATGCTAGAAACAAGGCTCAAAGCATAAAGCATGTTAAGGCAAATCATGGCATTACATGACAAGTATGCAAAGCAAGCATGGTGTGTCTAAACCAAGTAAAAATAGTGCTATATCATGGCAAAATAAGCACAAACAACACTTAAGACATGGCCAACATGAACTCAAGAATGGTGCTCACATATGAGGCTTTAATGACACTTTTTGAAGACAACAATGAGGGGGGATGGCCCTCTCCTTCTTAGGACCTTAAGACATCATCCCCACCACTGAAATCCCTCAAGATTTCAGTGGTGAGGAGGCCCGAACAAGGTGGTCCCGGAGTTCACCAAAAATAGCACAAAATGGGGCCAAACAAGGCCTAAGAGGGGGTAAACGAATCCAAACACAAAAGTGACCTTAATGAAGTATCTTAAACACAAAAAAAACAGAACTTTTTTATGTTATACACAAAGCTCAAAACAGCAAGTAAGACAGGCTAAAAGTTGGTGCAAAAATGGGGAATAAAAGAGGGTTAAAGGCTCACCCTTGTAGACCAATGAAACCAGCAGCTTCTTGGATCAAAAACCAGTCCCTTAGCCTCTGAAAATGGCCTCCAAGCTCCTTAGGTTGATGATGGAGGTGTTGTGC
>JAPPVO010000017.1:95692113-95744613 GCA_030407325.1 Camellia japonica | reverse complement strand
TTTGCAGACTCCGAAAATCCTTGTATGGTCTCAAACAATCTCCCAGGGCCTGGTTTGAACGGTTCACTAAGGCAGTGAAAGGGTACGGTTTTGTTCAATGTCAATCCGATCATACATTATTTGTGAAGCACTCCCTAGGAGGGAAATTGGCAATTATCATTGTTTATGTGGATGACATAATTCTAACAGGTGATCATGAAGAGGAAATTGGCTTACTTAAAAAATTCCTAACAAAGGAATTTGAGATTAAAGATCTTGGAAATCTTAAGTACTTTCTTGGAATGGAGATTGCTAGGTCAAAGAAAGGTATAGCAGTCTCACAACGTAAATACGTTCTAGACTTACTGAATGAAACAGGGATGCTAGGATGCAAGCCGGCAGAAACTCCTATGGACACAACTATCAAACTGGAAGAAAGTGACGGTAGTGCACCAAGTGATAAAGGGAGATATCAACGTCTTGTGGGAAAACTCATTTATCTTTCTCATACAAGGCCAGACATCGGCTTCTCTGTTAGTGTGGTCAGTCAATTCATGAATAATCCAACCGAAAAACACATGACTGCTGTGACCAGAATATTGAGGTACCTAAAAAGGACACCGGGAAAGGGTCTCTTCTTCCAAAGAACAACAAATAGAAAAATTGAGATTTTTTCAGATGCAGATTGGGCAGGTTCAGTGACTGATCGAAGATCAACCTCTGGCTATTGTTCGTTTGTTTGGGGGAACGCGGTTACATGGCGAAGCAAGAAACAGTCAGTGGTAGCCCGTAGTAGTGCTGAGGCAGAATTTCGTGCTATGGCCCTAGGTATCTGTGAGGGAATCTGGTTGAACAGACTGTTAGAAGAATTACGGGTTCCATCTGAGCATCCCATGGTTTTATACTGCGACAACCAAGCCGCCATCAGTATCGCTAAGAATCCGGTTCATCATGATCGAACTAAACACGTGGAGATAGATCGACACTTTATCAGGAAAAGATTGAAGAAGGAGTTTTTCAAGTCAGCTACACTCCAACAAACTGTCAAAAGGCTGACATTCTCACCAAAGCTCTTGCTCGAGTTAACTTCGAAGATCTGACGGACAAATTGGGAATGATTAACATCTACAACGTCGCTTGAGGGGGAGTGTTGAAAATCAAGCTACTTTTTCATTATTAATAATATATAATATATATAATGTATATATTATATTAATGTATCATTAGTCATGATCAGATGCCAAATGCTTTGTCATGATCAGATGCCAAATGCTTTCGGTGGCTACTTTTATTTGTTTATGTTGTATGCTTTCTTCTTTTAATTTGTTTATGTTGCCTCACCATCATCATGTTGTATATACACTCCTATATAATGGAGTAGCATCGTAAGTTTAAGAAATAGAAATACAGAGCCTATTCTTGCTCTTTCAATCACTCTCTCTCTCTCAATATTATTTTTTCAAATAGTGCTGAAATGATGGCATGAAAAGCATGAAAAGGCAAGACAAGCATGCATGCCAATTGGCTCAAGAATTAAGGCATAAAGATGCAACTCTTAAGAGCACTTAAAGAGTGAAAAGCATGGATGTGTGACAACACTATAAGCTCTGAAATCATGTATGGAATGGTGTCAAACCACTCAAACAACATAAGTATGGCCTGCAAGAGGGCTCAAAGCTTGAAGCTAGCATAGGCACTTGCACTATAGCTATACAAAACACGAAGCATATGGCCAAGACAACCCAAAACAGTCCTAGAATATGCCAAAATAATGCTAAAACATGCATGGACTAAAGCTAAAACATGCTAGCATGAAGGGCATGAGGCACGAAGTATGCAAGGCCAACAAAGGGGATTGCACTACACCTACCAAAACCAATCATGAGATGGCTTCACCAAAAAAAGTCAGAGTTAAATCGTGGCAAAATAACACCAAAAACACACTGAAATGATAGCTCGCAAGCTTAGGCAAGATGGCATGCACAATGGCTCATGTTTAACGCTTACAGCATAAACCCTCCAATGCATGGAAAGAGTGACAAATGTGAGTGCATGGAAATGAAACATACTCTAAAATCACATAACAAATTATGCCAAATCATGTAAATAGCCCAAGCAATGCATGCTACTAGAGTCAATACACAAAGCTAGTAAGCTAGATTGAACCATGGCTATACAAAGCAATACATGCATGACCCAAAACACTTAAAACAGAGCTAGAGCATGTTAAAACATGAACAAAAACTTCTTGAAGTTGAGCCAAAAGCATGCTACAATGATGGTCAAAAGCATGATACATGTTTGGCTAGTTTGTGGAATTACAAGTGCAAGGAGCATGCATGGGGCTATCAAACCAACCCAAAATAGATCTAAGGCATGTTAAAACAACACTAAAAACATGCTGAGATATGGCCAAAATGGGCTAGCAAGACATGCTAAGACATGAGGCATACAAGGCTAGTTTGTAAGAATTACACTACAAGTGTACAAAGTATGCAAGGGATGATCAAACCAAGCCAAAACAGTGGTATGCCATGTCAAAATAACCCCAAAAACAAGTTGAGAATAGGCCAACACAAGCTTAACAAATATGCTCAAAAGCAAGCAACCAAGATACAAGGAGAGGGGATGACCCTCTCCTATTCAAGACCTCAAAACACAAGTTTTACCACTAAAAATCCACTGGATTTCAGTGGTTAAAAGTCCAAGAGAAAGTGATCTCAAGGGCCTAAAGTGATGATGTAAAACAAAGCCAAACAAGGCATGCAAGGGAGTAGATCACCCCTAACACCAAAGAAGCCTTAAACAAACACTTTAAGCACTTGAAAATGAAGCCTTTTTTAGTTTAAAGTTAGGCCTAAAACATCATGCAAAGATGGCCAAATGTTTAAGCAAAACAAAGCTTAAAGAGGGAAAACACTCACCCTTGAAGAACAATCTAGAAAACAGCAAGCTTTGAGGCAAAAACCAACTTAAAACCACTCAAATGAAGCTCCCAAGTACCTCAGCAACAAGAGGAAGGTATTTGAGTAGGTGTTTGTGTGCAAAGGTATGAGGAAGCAACACTTTAAGGCACAAATATGGAAGGAAATGAAGAAATATAGATATAGATGATATGCATAGCCCTCAGCCAAATTTTTCAACCTAAGACAAGAGAGAGGGGGCTCCCTCTTATAGAAATCCATGAATCAAGCTTCTTGAACAAGCTAAGAGCTTGAACCAATCCATCCATACACGTGTATGGAGGATGCAATATGTGCACTCCAGCTGGCACAGCTGGCATCCACAACACCTGCAGAAAGTGAAGGAAAGCTGCCGACCAGTTGAAGTGGTCGGCCAGCTACTTAAAGTGGTCGGCCAGCCACTTTTTCTGGCTGGCAAGAGGAAAAAGTGGTCTCCAAGGGGGAGGAGTGGTCTGCACAAGGAAAGCAAGGTGGTGACATGGTGGCCTACCACTTTTGGTGGTCCAAAGGCCACCAAGACCAGTTGGCTGACCAGAAAACCGATTGGCGGGGAAGAAAAGTGGTTTTTAGGGAGAGAAACTGGTCTCCCACCCTCATTCCATCCTCCAAGCAAGAAAAACAAGGTTTGTGCCAAAAACAAACCAAAAAGGATGAAAGACGAAAGTTCGCGGGACAAGGCGCGCAGCCGGAAGCCCCAAAAACTAGTCTACGAGCACCAAAAGTGGTCTACGAGAGAAAAGTGGTCTCCCAGACCTCTGTGTCCCTCTAGACCAAGGCAACAAGGCATGGTCCGAAAACCAAGCCAAGAGGAGAACGTTAAGCGGTCCCGAGACAAGGCTCGCGGCCGAAGACCCAGAAAATCGAAAACTAGTCTCCAAAAGGGAAAAATGGTCTACAGACCTCTCTCTCCCTCCAGGGAAGGGAAAACAAGGTTTTGTTCAAAACCAAACCAAAAAGGAAGCAAGACAAGGCGCTCGGCCAAAGGCTCCGGAAACCGAAAACTAGCCTACAAGAGGGAAAAGTGGTCTACGACCACAAAAAGTGGTCTACAGACCTCTCTCTCCCTCCAGGGAAGGGAAAACAAGGTTTGGTCTACAAACCAGGCCAAAACACAAAGAGTTTAGAGGCCTGGAGGCAAGGCACTCAACCAAAAACCCCGGAAACTCGAAACGAGCACAAACATGTACAATCATCGAGCGCTTAAACAATGACGTCTGAGTCTTAAGGTGTTTCAAAAATGGGGTGTCTACACAAAGGTATGAGGGTTGTGTGGCACTTCGTCCAATGCAGCGACGCCCTTCCGGCCATTCCTACCCAATCCCATCCCAGGTACATGTTGAAGCTTATTCATGAGGTAAACAGATTGCGCATTGACATAGAGTCCCTCATCAACAGCTAGAAGATCTTGCACTACTCGAGCCTCGGCCAAAGTAAACCCAGACAAGAAGACATCCTCCTCGTTGTGTGCAATTTCCAAGATTGGCGTAGTAACCTCTGACGGCGAATGTATGGAAGAGTTCCCAAAAACAATTGCTACCCCCTTCCTATGGGGGTATTTCAGCATCTGATGTAAAGTGGAAGAGACAGCTCTTACTTGGTGCAGCCACGGCTGTCCAAGGAGTAAGTTGAAGGTGGCTGGAACATCCAGAACATGAAACTCGATGTCCTGTTGGACCGAGCCAACCTGAGTTCTGGTCAGCACAGTCCCCATCACTTCTAGACTAGTATTGTCATAAGCCCGGATCACCGGAGCTGTTGGTACGAAATCTGTGGGCTTCAACCCAATAGCATAGGTCGTACGCGACGGACACACATTTATTGCAAGTCCCGTATCAACTAAGACAATTAGTATCCACTTCTCTGTACACTCCACAGAAATGTATAACGGCTTGTTGTGCTCGGAGCCCTCAGGTTGTAATTCTTTATCTGTGAATGTCAAAGTTGGTGAAGCGCCACCCGAGAACACCAGTCCCACCAACTGCTCAGAGGTTATATCAATAGAAAGCTTAGCCTTGTCCATTGCTTTTAGGACGGCTTGTCTATGCACCCACAAGGCCATGAGCAGTCCCCAGATAGGGATGTCTGCTTGAATCTTTTTCAACTGCTTCAGTACAACTTCCTCCTCCAACAGTTTGTCCTTCTGCTTCTCTATCTCCTTGTCTTTCCCAGATGCCTCTGGCTGGTCCAGGTGTGGGGGCTTAAAGTACCGCCCACTCCGGGTCATGTGGTCAACTTCTTCAGTATACCACGTATCATCCGGGAGATTCTGTCCCTAGTCCTCATCAGTATGGGCCAGACGCAAATCATTGTCTTCCCACCACATTCCCTCGACAACCGACAAACAACTGTCCGATTCCGCTATAGTTGTTTCCGTGTTCACAACACATTCTGTCCCCGCAGGACCTTCAGCTTTGCTAGCCCTCTGATCAGTTTCAATTCTCTCCTGATCGAACCACTTCAGCGCGACCTCTTGTTCTGTGTTAGTTGTACAAATGTTGCTCAATTCCCGAGCAAAATTCTTCGTACCGGTGCTCTCCGGCAACTTCCCTTTGTCATCGACCGTTCTGGCGATTGTAGACATTCCTGTTTATGGCTGTCCCTGTTTCAACTGAGACCCCTCATCAATATCTGGCTCATCACTAAGCCGCCCTGCATTATCTGTTGATCCATTCAGGTCAAACCAGTTGATGTGCACATCTCCCGGATCCTGTTCATCGAAAAATTGCAGATTAGCGATGTCCAAAGCTTTTGGGAAGTGTATTTGAATCCTTTATTTTTATTTTGGAAATCTTTGGTGTTGTTATGGGTTGGTTTTGGAGGAGTATAATCCGATTTAAACTTGTTGGGTTTGGTTGTTCGCACTTGTTCTTGTCAAAAGTTCCTTGGAAACTTAGAAATTCTATTCTAGGGTCGACCCTTACCTATTGGTGAAGTTTCTGGGAAGTTGTTGGAAAATAGGGTAGACACTAGACTGGGAGAGGGTCGACCCTCATATGTCTATGTGTTAGTTGCTGGAAAATAGGGTAGACACCAGTCTGGGAGAGGGCCAACCCTCTTGCATGCTGTCAAACATAATTTCCTTCATAGGGTCGACCCATGTGCTGAAAGGGTCGACCCCTGCAAACTTTTTTTCCAGATTTCAGTCCAGTTTTTAGGCCTACTTTTTGAAGATTTTGACTTGATCTTTTGGGTTGACTTTGGGACTTTATTTCATTATGACTTAGCACTATAAATAGGTCTCTCACTTAACCTTTTCTTTGCTTTTCTTCTCTTTCTCCTTCTCCAAGCCGTGAGTCACTCTCTCTCTCTCCAAAATCACTTTTTGCTCAAAGATCTTTAGATCTACTCTCTTGGAAGCATCTCATTGCCTTGCTTCTTTGAGATTAAGTATAGAGCTTGTCAAGAGCTTCGTTTTGATCCAAGTAGAAGTTGGTTTCGACATCTTTGGATTTTCAACCTTGTTTTGCTCATCTTCTCTTCTAAGCTTGAGGTAGGGATTTTCTACACTCTAATATGGTTTTTAGCTTAGTTATTTTCTATTGTGTATAGATGATGAGATTTGGTTGTGGTTTGGACAAATCTAGGATTTTGGTGTGAAATGAACAGAGGGGTATTTGATGAATATGAGGTAAACGAGTATGAGGCTTGAATATAAGATCATGTTATGCCAAAATAGTTGATTTTGGTGTTTGGGTTGATATTTGGTGAAAGGGGGATTTTGCCCTAATTTTGATTAAATTATTATTTTGTATAACTAATTGGGATTAGCATTGAAAATGTAAAATTGGAAGGTTATGGTTATAGATGGTGAAATTAGATATGTATTATCTTACACTTTTGGAAGTTGTGAATGAACTATTTATCTTGAGATTGAATATCTGTTTAGAGATAAATGTATTGGGCTATCGGTGGAGAATAGCTATGATTGTTGTAGAAATTGCATGAGGAGTAGGCGATTTAATGCTACTCAAATGTTGGTTGTCATTGCATATGACTATGTTTATAAATACATTGTATATGTATGTTTATTTAGGAGGAGAAAGGAAATGGACTCCGCTGAAAGCAAGCTGGCCGGAGTGTCCTGGGTGAAAGACCCGAAATCATATATATACATGGGTGCCGATTCCTGGGGACGAAATATCCGTAAAATGGCATATTTGAGAAAACATACATGGGTGCCGATTCCCACGGACGAAATATCCGTAAAATGGCATATTTGAGAAAATATACATGGGTGCCGATTCCTTCGGACGAAATATCCGTAAAAGGCAGATTTGAAGTGTTTGTGTGTGTTTTGCATAATTGGAAACCATTGAATTGTAGTCTCATTTTGGTTGTTGAAAGATAATGAATTTACCTCATGAATTGAGCAGCATATATGAACTTGAAATGAATTGAAGGAAAATGGAAATGAGGTTTTGTCTTAGTGGCATATGAATATGTAGGCCTTGTGGATGTTTTAGTATCGGTATTGTTTATGCACGTAGTATTTATACCTTTGCTAAACCTCATATATTGTGTTAGATTATTTCTACTGGGCTGTTGGCTCACCCTATATGGGAATACCATTTTCAGGCGCAGATGAGATGTTTCCTCCAAGGCAATAGCGGGGATGGACTTTCGGGAAGCAAGAGCTTCTTAATTATGTCTTGTTGTGTGTATATTTGTTATTTGTAAAGCCAAGGGCTTAAGATGTAATGAGCGAGACTCACTTTGTGCAACCAAGCAATGACTTGGGAAGATATAAACCTACATGACATTTAACTGGTTGTTAAACAGTAAATTCTGATGAATGAAAGTATTGTATTTCTGTTATATTCTTCCGCATGATAGATAGATTTATTGTATTATTTTGCAGGGGTTACAAAAACCCTTCTTATAACTAATCAAAATGGTTCCATTGTTGAACACAATTGAACTCATCATAAAACTCGAAAGCACCTTGAAACTGTTTTGGTTTTTGTTTTTAGTTTCCTTTCCTGCCAGCTACAAATTGAACTTCAGAATCAAAAAACCATGGAGTTAATACCTGGTAGTGTCAGGCTTGTGAAGAAGCATATTTGTTGATTTTTAAAAGTGGCAAAACTGCACTACAAAAAAACAACTTATTACAAATCACCAAACTAGTTGATTGTTAATACTACATAAATCTAAGGCTATAAACGAGCCGAACCAAGCCGAGATGAACTTTGCTAAGCTCGAGTTCGGCTTATTGAGTTTGAGCTAAGCACGATAAGTAGCTCGGCTCGGCTCAGCTCCATAAGATTTTTTATTGTTATTTATTTTATTTAAAAAAATATATTTGAGTAAAAAATATTATTTATATTAAAAACATAAATAATGTATTTATGCTATTATTTATATATTATTTAATATATAAATAATATATTTATTATATAATTTAAATAAAATAAATAAGTCGAGTTTGATGTGCCGAGTTCATTCGAGTTCGAGCTCGACTAGTTCACTAAACGAACTTAATATTCGAGCTTATCTCATTTACTAGATGAACTAAGTCAAGTTGTACCCTTAACGAGTCGAGCAAAGCCAACTCACGAACAGTTCGGTTCGTCGAACCTAATAATTAAGACACTATATTGGTTATTATTTATCACACATTTTTATAAGTAGAGTAATGCACCAATAAACAAAATTTTCAAACCAAAAATAATAATAATAATAATAATAATTATTATTATTATTATTATTATTATTATTATTAATGTGACACCTATCACATTAGTAAAATAAATTTTAGTTCAAATTTCAAAAGTTTATTCCTACGTACCAAGTGAGTAGATAAGAAAATATGTATATCATTTTAGTTAAGGAGCAGAAAGAAAAGGGTAATTACGTAATTATAAGGGGAAAGAGATTGGGTTAGGTTGTATTGGGTTGGGGTAGTTCGTGCATTGATAAAAAGAGAACAATATTAGATTGAGAAACCATTATAAACAAATAAATGCAAAGAGTAATTGAGACGGTTGAGAATAGATGATAAATACAAATTTAATTCATACACACAAATTATACACACAACCTCCCCCCCCCCCCTCCCTTTCTCTCTCTCTCTCTCTCTCTCTCTCTCTCTCTCTCAGGAGTAAGCAAAGAATCTGTGAAATTCGTAATCTGATCTAATTCAGTCCAATCCGATAGATTTGGATTGATTTTCTGAATCCGTGGTTCGGTTCCGGATTGAAGAGTTAAAAATCTGTAATCCACAGATTGGTTCCGGATTGAATCCCACGGTTCCAAATTTAAACCGATTCGAACCGTATACAAATAGCCTATATTTTTATTATACATCCTCCTCCATAGTATATTCTCTTATTCTATATAAAACCTAAACTCAAACCTAAACCCGTATAATATCTTCTTTTATTACTTTTATTTGTTAGTTTTTAGTTTTAATTTATAATGGTCTAAATTTTTATGGTAAAACGAATTTTCTTATGGTCGTTTAAATTCTAGAACAGTATGTCGCTATTATAAAAAAAAACGTGTTGCTATTGTGGAACTAATATAACGTTATATTTATGTTTTTATGAAATTAGAGTATTATATATATATATATATATTTTTGTTATTTAATTATGTGAATCCGTGATCCTAAATCAATCCAATCCATGTTTAAATAGATTGGTTTGGATTGATTGTATGATTTAAACGAATTGAATTAGTTCCAATTTTTCAGGAACCGTAAACAACGAATTAGTCTTGATTTTACCTCAATCTCCAATCCGAACCATACTCACCCCTACTCTCTCTCTCCCCTCTCTTGTTCTTCTTTGTTCATCTTCTTTTCCTTTTTATTTATTATTTATCTTTAGCGTTTATTTTCCACTGATCTCTTTGCGCGAAATGCCATATGTGTTTCTCTACTATTTGGGCAACCTCCCTTCTTCCTCTCTTCCATGTTCTCATATGCAATTCATTACTCTCTTTTCTCTTCTCCAAACACCCCTAAACCCCACCACCACCCCCCCCCCCCCCCCCCCCCCTTACCAAAAAACAAAAAAAATTATTACAATTTAAACTTGTCCCTGAAAGTCAAACGTAAGAAAGATGACCATATCCAAAGTTTACTATTGAAAAACTCTTAAATTAAAAACAAAAAAAATTATTACCAAGTCAAACCTAAGAAAGATGACCATCTCCGAAGTTTACTATTGAAAAACTCTTAAATTTTGAGGGATTTTTGTATAGACCTTAATAAGTAAATTTATTATTTAATAGGTCTTATAATAATTAATAGTATTTTTTTTATCAAATACTATTAAAAAAATGTTACTAATTATTAATTTTCAGCGATAATTTGAAAATTTTATCACAAAAAATATCACTAATGATAAGTTTTAATAACAATTTAAAACAATCGTTAGAAAAAAAGTCGCTAAATTTCAACTTTCAGCAACACTTTAAAAAATTTGTCACAGAAAAACATCATTAATTATAAGTTTTAGCGAAAATTTATAAAAATCATGACAAAAAAAAAATCACTAATTGTTAATTTTTAGCGGCATATACAAAATGTAATACCCCTAAATAAGTGGCATAGAGGTAAGTCTAATTAATTCATTCAGTTACAATAATCTCAACTCAAGCAGTCAAATCTCTATATTTGTATTTCTATTCATGTGAGAGATTTACAAAATGAGTCTACATGCAATACATATTCAAACTTCTCAAAGGTGAATCCATAACATGTGTAATGATTAAAATAACAACACTGCTGCATACCCCCAGTGGGGGTCGCACCCCCAGTGAGGTGTCGCGCCCCCACTGGCTGAAGCCCAAAAAAAAAAAAAAAAAAAAAAAAGAAAACAGTTTTTTTTTTTGTCCAATTATGGAGTGCTACCTCACTGGGGGTCGACCCCCAATGGGTGTATGAGGCATTTTTCTTAAAATAAAAGAGATAACACAAAAAGAATGCCCCAAGGGCTACAACTTCGAAGGCTTAAGCCCAATTACACAAAAGATGGTTATTGGAAGAAAAAAAAATCATACAAATAAAGCCCTTGGCTTGTCAAAAACAACAATAAAAAACAAGAGTCGTGTGCTCTAAAAATACATCCCTTACTTTTAGCTAGACGGAACCACCACATCATTTCCTGTACAAATCCACTAGAGGTGAGCACAAGTAAGAAGATGTTAAGAAAGTATATATATTTAAGCAGTCTTATAACATGATTGATATGCAATGTCATGCTTCAAAATTCATATATTTGTTCTTTTTGAAACCACATGCAATGCTCATTTCAAAAATTCATTATTTCGGTAAATTCAAAATGTAGAAACAGGGCGATAAATACAACTCAAATGATTATTAGGCTTGTGTTTGCAAGTAAGCACATCAAGCACTACCAATCCTCACTTTACCGGTTCCTAACCGGAAGGCACGTGGTACATACTTCGCACGTATTTTCGGTATTTCACCTTGGACACTCAGGCTAACTTAAACAATACCAATCTACACCCCCTATCAGGACTCTCGGAGCATAGGCCTGATATACTGATGGAGCCAAGGTGGCTCCCTGAATAGTTCGTGAGGTCTAGACTGAGTGAGCTTGCTAGTGGCTCTAAGTCCACCTCGACTCTGACGCATCAGATGTACCTCCCAACTATAGGTAAGCTCTCATCATATGCCCCGATGACCACACTGAAAACATGTAAGACCTTGTCCCCTTCTCTAGGACTGACTCTAGGATCAATTAGATGGTTGTGGGGGTAACATTTACTGCCCTCATCCCTTCTGTGGGCAAGCATTGGCCTTGTGACCCTACTGGCCACACTTGAAACAAGTAAATCCTCTCTGAGCATTCTTCCTCAGGCTAGTACTAGGCAACGGGAAAGTTAATCTAGTCGGCTATGATTAGGATTGGGATAAAGCGGAGCCCCTATGTTTCTTGCTAAGTCTGAAGTCCCCTTGCAACTCCTAACCCCTAGACCTCGAACCCCGAAGTCTCTCTTCCTAGGTCTGCACTGTAATCTCTTCATGTTCCGAATCATGTTCCCGACAACCTTGATCAAGATCTTAGTTCTCAACCCCTTCTCAAACTCTATACAACGGCGCTCTTTCATTGCTACCAACTCTGGTGCAAACCTGGACAAACTAGTGAAAGCCACCTCAAACTCAACCACTGACAGGTTCAATTGCTTGAGGTCTTGAAACTCTTGCCTTAGTCTCTCCCTAACAGTGGGAGGTAGATATTTGTCCTAGAAAACGATGACAAAAGCCTTCCATGTCAGCCTCACTCTGCTTTTAGCATACTTCCACCATTGACCCACATCCTCTTTCAGGTAGTAACTCCCTAGAGTCACCCTTAGTTCACTATCATTGATGTGATCAATGCATCTCAAATGTCTTTACCGTTTGCTTGAGCCACTCATCCGCCTTCTTGTGCCCTGGGCCACCATGAAACTCATCAGGTTTGGCCCGTAAGAACTCTCCGATAAGAAAGCCTGCCCTCGTCTCCACAGCATTCTCTCAAGCTTGATACTTCGCCCTCAAGATGTTCATGGATTCTCTCAAGGCCCTCGCCATTTCTCGACTAAAGCACCCATAGCGGCTTGACCGGTTGCTCCGAGGCTCCCCTTTATCCCATTTGCTCAGCCACATTCACTTGGAAAAACCCCTCTTCTTGTACAGGAATCTCATGAACCGGCACTTCATGAGCACCTCGGCGAGGCCTACCACGCCTTCCACCTCTACCATACGCTTGACCTCATCCTGACATCCTAATTAAGGACAATAATGAACAATTTAGCCCACAATTACATATGTGCTCACAACCGAATCTCACACGTCTCATCACAATAATTTTACAGGTTTCCATTTCATGTTAACACATAGTTTCACTCGACATAAGCATTTAATCACGAAAACACATACGGATTTTTCCTTTAAGATGATATTTGTCCCACGAAATACCGAGAATCCTTATTAAAATAAGCATTGATCAGGTGCCCTTCTAATAAAACTTCAAGAAATTTAATAGACAAACATCCCAAAAGCTCAATCATATACCCACTTAGTCACATAAACATGTTATCACACAACACTTAAAATAGGGAACATCTCCTATCAACGAAATGAACCTATTGTGGTAAAACCACTCCCCTCAAGTCTCAAGTATTCAAATCCGATAGTTCTGATACCAAGTTGTAATGCCCCAAATAAATAACATAAAGATAAGTCTAATTAATTCATTCAATTACAGTAATCTCAACTCAAGTGATCAAATCTCTATTTTTGTATTTCCATTCATGTAACAGATTTACAAAAGGAGTCCCCATGCAATACATATTCAAACTTCTCAAAGGTGAATCCATAGCATGTGTGACGATTAAAGCAAGAGAGATAACACAAAAAGAATGCCCCAAGGGATACAAGTTCTAAGGCTTAAGCCCGGTTACACAAAAGGTGGTTATCCAAAATAAATAAATAAATAAATAAAGCCCTTGACTTGTCAAAAATAACAATAGAGAACAAGAGCCTCGTGCTCTCAAAATACATCCCTCCCATTTAGCTAGGCGGAACCACCACATCCTTTTCTGTACAAATCCACTAGAGGTGAACACAAAACCCAGTAGGAAGATCTTAATAAAGTATATATGTTTAAGTAGTCTTATAACATGATTGACATGCAATACCATGCTTCAAAATCCATATTTTTGTTCTTTTTGAAACCACATGCAATATTTCAAAAATTCATTATTTCGGTAAATTCAAAATGTACAAACGGGACGGTAAATATGACTCACGTAATCCCTAGGCTGGTATACAAGTAGGCATATCAAGCACTACCATTCCCCACTTTACCGACTCCTAACCGGAAGGCATGTGGTACCCATGCACCCGACACTCAGGCCAACTTAACAATACCAATATACACTTCCTATCCAGACTTACCAAACGTATTTACTCCAAAAAATTCTTAAGATTATCAATTTTGTTTTCTCAAAAACAATAAATCAATTTCCAAAACCATAGCCATAATAATCAATATTCAAAGCTATGCAAATAAATATATATAAATGCAATTATACAATTCTCATGTTCCTCAACATTATGTCCTCAACACAGTACAATCATCAACATCTCTCAACGTTTTCAATTTAATAATCAATAACCATATCCATGTCATATGACACAATCCATATTCACACTACTATCCAATTTTCTAATTTTCCATGATCCAAGTATTCTCATTATACTATCCAAGGAAATTTCTCAACAAAAATCCATCCATTTCATAGATGATTTAACAACATAATAACATATGATTTTTCTTCAATAATTCCAACATTTCCCCAAATTTCAAAATTTAGGGTTTCCACCCAAAATGAATTTCTTTCATTTTTAAGAAGTGTTCTTGCCAATAGACTTCCAAGAGTTGCACATTTGATAAATAAGAATCAATTTCATGAGAGGGAAGAGAAATAACCTTTTTTAAATAATTAAAAATAAAAATAAATAAATAACGCATTCAAAACCCTCACTCAAACCCCAAACTCATAACTCAGAGATTTCATCAAGAATAGACTATGACATGCCAAAAACCATATATATAACTCAAAGAAACTTCGTACCTCAAGAATTGGAGAAGAAAGATAAGGAAAGCCCCAAAATCAATGTTGCTGAAACCCAATCTCCACCGCACAAAATGTAGTCCTTAATGAGCTCTCCAATATTAATGAGGAAGTTGGGTCAAATCCCCAATAGATTTGAAGAAATCGAGGATTTATGGTTTTGGTTAGGTGTTTGTAGAGAGCATGAAGAGGAAATAAAGTTTAGAGAGAGAGAGATATGATAGAAAATGAGATGGGTGTTTTGCCAAGGGAGAGAAAAGAAAAAAATTCGAACCTCTAGTTATTTCCCGCACGTGCAACGCGTACCCTTTCCGCACATGCAGTGTGCACCCCCACACATGCGGCTATTTTAGACTGCAACAACAATAAATGGTCACCTCGCCGCACGTGCCTGCCGCTCGTGCAATTATTTCAGCTTCAAACCTTCAACACTCTTCCTCACCGCACGTACGGCCCTCCATTTCCACCCACATTTCCGCATGTATAGCTTGAACCCCCGCACATGCAGTTTTGATGCCGCCCTGGATTTACAAGCTTGGCAAGCCAACGACAACCCTGACTCCTACTATGCTTTCGAAACAAGAAAAACTCAACTCCGGAACAAAAGTGGAGATGTAAATCTGTGAAAGATTTCAAAAGTGGGGAACTTATATGGCCGACAAAGCCTTGAATTGGTTTCAACATCCCAAAAATGTGGAATTAAACACAATTAAGAGGGAAATAAATCGTGTTATATACCCGGACATCACACAAAAAATTGTCAAAAAAATTATTTTTAGCGACTATTTTACTAGAACTTATTTTTAATAGGACTTAATAGGAATTAAGTTCAATTAGGACCTATTTAATTATAGAACTTGTATATATTATACTATGCAAAATGATAAATGCATAATTCTAATTGTAGAGGATGAATGTATATGTAATTTTAAATAATAAATATATATATATATATATATATATATATATGTACACTAAAGAGTACAATGCCAATAACATCTTTAAAAAAATAAAAAAATAAAAAATCTTGGAAACATGTATTTAACTTTTTCAAAAAAATAATTAGAACTTAACATATATAATTGAAAAAATATTTTGAATTAACACTATTATACTAAAAAAGTTTTAAAAACTATGAGAGTAGTCTCCGACAACTGCCTTTCTTAAGTCGATCCTTATACACAAAGTGGGGGACAGAGGGGAGCGGTGTTTGGTAGAGTAGGTGTGTTGGAACAATCTTCTGTGTAAATAAAAAGAATTGAAATAATTCAAACAAAATAATTAAATAACATACTGAATTTAATTCGTTGAACCGAATAAATAATTTAAGACCAAGTCGAGTGTGTGACACTCTGTCCTTAAGACAGATTCGCCCCGCTACAGTGCTTACGGTTGAGTGGCGTCTATCTCCCAGGATACAATGATCTTCACAAATTATAGAAGCACTTCAAATAAATTTGTTCGGCGAACCAAACATGTGTTCTAACTCTCTGAATTTTATTCTAAAACTAAAATGAAGAATAAATAATGCGCAGAAGAAAATTGGACAGAAATTAGACAATATGTAGACTGATTTTCTCGGGGGCCTTAAATACTGAAATTATGGCAATATATAGGGATACTTACGTGTAGGTCCAATTAACTAGACTTATTTACCTATAGGTCCTAATTAATAAATTTAACACTATAAAAATAAGAGATTGATAAATTTATCACTATAAATTTATTCATAAAAACAAAAAAACTGATAAATTTATCACTATAAATTTATTCATAAAAATAAAAGACTGATAAATTTATCTTTATCACTTAATAAATTTATCAACAGGACTTAATGAGTATTAAGTCTCAAAAGTAGGACTTATTTGTAGTTTACCCCAATATATATAGGCAACAACACTGCCGTGAACAGGTCCCAAAAACAATTGTGAAAAGGTGCACCTCTACTATTCAAATTTGAAAAGTGGTTTTGACCGTAGCACTTTGAAAACAAAATTTGAAAGTTTCCGATGATCAAAACAAAGGAATAGTAAGTTTATTTATTAATTAAACTATTTCAAATATATATATATATATATTAAACTATTGAAATAGTTAAATAAATAAATAAATAAAGAGGTACAAACTTTAGGAAACATTTAAGGAACCTAAAATTTAAATTTAGAATTAAATTAAATTCTAAAATTACAAACTTTAAGAAACCACTTAGGAAACCAAAATTTGAATTTAGAATTAAATTAAATTCCCACAATAATTTTTATTAAAAAAATTCAAAAGAATTTTATCTAAAAAATTAATGTTAAACCCGAAAACGACGTCATCTTCCCATTCACTCATAAATGGTTTTGACGTTCCGTCTTCACCACTTCACCTCTTCGGACCCACCCCAAAAGACGTTTGGGGTCCACCCAAAATTGGGTTAAACAACCTGGTCTTCATGAGTGCTCTAGAGAATTGTAGCCCTTCACAAATCTCACAGAACCGGCCCAACTCACACTCACATAGGTGATTCTTATGAAGAGTATCCTGTCATACTCCACTAGGTTTACCTAGATATAAGAATCATTAAAATTTTACTTAACCTTTAACGCTGCAGACATCACTTATTTCATCATAGAAATGGGTAGGAGTTGGACTCCACAGTGATCCTTCTGAGTCAATCACAACTCGGTTGTCCCTTTGAACCTAGATCTTGGGATCTCCAGTCAACTAGGTTGGGTTGCCGTTGTGGTAACTCTTATTTAATAGGCTTAAGTCCCATTCCCCTCGATGAACTCTCAACTAACTCTCTTGCTAACCCTTTGGTTAGTGGATCCGCTATGTTATCTTTAGACTTAACATATTCTATGGAAATAATTCCATTAGAGAGTAGTTGTCTTACGGTATTATGTCGACGACGAATGTGTCGTGACTTACCGTTATACATATGACTCTGTGCTCTACCTATAGCTGATTGACTATCGCAATGTATGCATATAGCAGGCACCGGTTTTGGCCATATTGGAATATCTTCAAGGAAGTGGCGAAGCCATTCTGCCTCTTCCCCTGCTTTGTCTAAGGCTATGAATTCTGATTCCATAGTAGACCTAGCAATGCAAGTCAGTTTGGAAGATTTCCAAGATACAGCCGCCCTACCAAGAGTAAAGACATACCCACTGGTGGACTTTGAGTCTCTAGTATCTGATATCCAATTTGCATCACAGTATTCTTCAAGTACTGCTGGATATCTAGTATAATTAAGCCCAATGTTACGAGTAAATCGAAGATATCTAAGAACCCTTATAATTGCTTTCCAGTGTTCTACTCCCGGATTACTCGTATATCTACTTAATTTACTTACTGCATAAGCTATATCTGGGCGAGTGCAGTTCATCAAGTACATTAAGCTTCCAATAATTTGGGCATACTCTAATTGAGAAATACTTTCCTGTATATTCTTAGAAAGATACAAATTAACATCTATAGGAGTTCTCGCCAGATGATCATCATCTTTGCTGAATTTGTCAAGTATTTTCTCAATGTAATGAGATTGTGACAAAGTATAACCTTCTGATGTTTTGGTAATTTTCATACCAAGAATTACATCAGCAATGCCCATGTCTTTCATGTCAAAATGTTTATTCAACATTTTCTTGGTAGTTTTAATCATATCATTATTACTACCTATGATGAGCATATCATCTACATAAAGACATACAATGACATAACTTTTGTTTGTGTTTTTAATATAAACACATTTGTCACACTCATTAATTTTAAATCCATTTGACATCATTGCCTTGTCAAATTTCTCATGTCATTGCTTTGGCGCTTGTTTTAAACCATATAATGATTTAACCAATTTACACACTTTCTTTTCTTTCCCTGGAACAGAAAACCCTTCTGGTTGTTCCATGTAAATTTCTTCATTTAACTCACCATTTAAGAAAGCGGTTTTAACATCCATTTGATGAATTTCTAGATTGTATAGAGATGCAATGGCAATTAGCATTCTAATGGATGTTATTCTAGTAACCGGTGAGTATGTGTCAAAGTAATCTAGACCTTCTTTCTGTCTAAAACCTTTGACTACAAGTCTTGCCTTGTATTTGTCGATTGATCCATCTGCTTTCAATTTTCTTTTGAAAATCCACTTGTATCCAAGAGGTTTACAACCTGGTGGCAAATCCACCAATTCCCAAGTGTGATTTTGCAAGATGGATTCAACTTCACTGTTGACAGCTTCTTTCCATAAAGGAGCTTCAGGACTGGACATAGCTTCTTTAAAAGTTAAAGGCTCATTTTCTAACAAATATGTTAGAAAATCTGGACCAAACGATTTTGAGGTTCTAGCACGTTTACTACGCCTAAGTTCCTCTTCCTCATTTTGATCTAACTCTTGTTCTTGATCATGTTCTTGATCCTGACTAGTAATAGCATCAAAAGATCTTTTATTAGTACTAGTCTCTTGTCCAGTCTTCTTTGGAAATACATGTTCAAAGAAAGATGCATTCCGAGACTCAATAATAGTATTTACATGCATTTCGGAATGTTCTGATTTATGAATTAAAAACCGATATGCACTACTATTCTTGGCATAACCAATGAAAATGCAATCAATGGTCTTAGGACCTATCTTAGTCTTTTTAGGACTAGGAATAGCCACTTTAGCCAAACACCCCCACACTTTTAAGTATTTGTAGGATGGTACTCTACCATGCCACATTTCATAAGGTGTTTGATCCACTTTCTTTCGGGGTACTTTATTTAAAATATAATTAGCAGAAAGTATTACTTCCCCCCACAAGTTCTGAGGTAATCCAGAACTGATTAACATGACATTCATCATTTCTTTTAAAGTCCTATTTTTCCTTTCAGCAATTCCATTTTGCTGAGGTGAGTAAGGAGCAGTGGTTTGATGAATTATTCCATGTTCTTTACAAAATTCACCAAAAGGTGATTCATATTCACCACTTCTATCACTTCTAAGTTTCTTGATTTTCTTACCAAGTTGATTTTCAACTTCATTCTTATATTGAATGAAAGTTTCCAAAACTTCATCCTTGGTTCGAATTAAATAAATATAACTATATCTAGTATAGTCATCTATAAAAGTGATTACATACTTTTTCCCACCTCTGGTTTGAATTGATTTAAAATCACAAATGTCACTATGAATTAATTCAAGTGATTCCGTACTTCTTTCAATTGAATGAAAAGGAGTTTTAGATAATTTTGCCTCAACACAAATTTCACATTTATGTTTTGAATCAATGTCAAATTTCGGTAAACATTCCATATTAATTAATCTACGCAAAAATCCATAATTAACATGTCCTAGTCTACCATGCCATAAATTAGAAGACTCAAGCAAGTAAGAAGAAGATGTAGTAATATTAATAACTGAGGGTACAACAGTCATTACATTTAACTTGAAAAGGCCATCAGACATGTAACCTTTTCCGACATACATCCCATTCTTAGTAAGTACAAATTTATCACTCTCAAATACTAGCCTAAACCCATTCTTACTCAACAAAGACCCGGAAACAAGATTCTTGCGAATGTCCGGTACATGCAGCACATTGTTGAGAGTGAGTTCATTTCCTGATGTCATCTTGAGAACAATCTTTCCTTGTCCTTCAACTTTGGAAGTTGAGGAGTTGCCTATAAAAAGTTGTTCACCATTGTCCACTGTAGAGTAAGATGTGAACATCTTTTTGTCGGCACAAATATGGCGAGTAGCACCAGTGTCCACCCACCATTCTTTAGGATTTCCGACAAGATTTGCCTCGGAAACAACTGCAGAAAGATTAATGTCATCTACACCATTGGAAATGTTATCCATGTTGGTCATTTTGGCTTTAGCAACCTTCTTACTTGATCTTCCTTTGTCTTTACAAAAATCAGTTCTTAAGAACTTCTCTGGTTTTCCACCATGATTCACTGGCACAGTCCCAACATACGGAGAGGTTGGCGTAATGGCAATCACCATACCAGTACTGGTCTGAACATTAGTTTGACCAGTTTTAGTAGCCATAAATTCTAAATTATAAACCACAATTATAATTAGAATTTAATACTACACAGAAAATTAAAACAAAAAAACACAGAATTTAAAATTCTGTAAAAAAATAAAAGAAACAAAAAATTGTAACTTTTATTTCCAATTAATTTGAAAATAAAATAAAATTTTATTTAAACAAATTAAACCAAAACAATAGATATAAAATCTGTTAAAATAAAAGAAACAGAACAAAATGTAACTTTTATTTTCAATTAATTTGAAATAAAATAAAATAAAATTTTATTTAACCAAATTAATTCCACACAGAAAACTAAACCAAATTCACAGAATTAAATTCTGTAAAAATAAAAGAAACAAGAATATAACTTTTATTTTCCAATTAATTTGGAAATAAAATAAAATTTTATTCAACCAAATTAATTCCCCACAAGAAATTAAATTCTGTAAAGTAAAAGAAATAAAAATATAACTTTTATTTTTTTCAATTAATTTGGAAATAAAATAAAATTTTATTCTACCAAATTAATTCCACACAAGAAACTTAAATCTCTTGTTACACTCCAATAATTAAAATACTGAAAATAAAATTTTAATTAATGAAAACTCAGAAAATAATTTCTAAAACTCAAAATTAATTTATGAAAAAATTCCACAAAAATATATTCTTAATTGTTAATGACACCAGTATCGTACTACTAGTTGTTGTCAAAGAAAAGAGACAGTATATTACTACTATCTGTCAAATAGCATATAATCACTATTTATTTTTCCAACCAGAATATTATTTTGTAAATCTACAGAAAATAATTTTATTTCGAAATTATTTATGAAGAAAGAAAAAAGGAAACAAACGAAAAATTCTGTAAACAGAATAATTCGAATCTGTCTTAAGATTGTTGGAACAATCTTCTGTGTAAATAAAAAGAACTGAAATAATTCAAACAAAATAATTAAATAACATACCGAATTTAATTCGTTGAACCGAATAAATAATTTAAGACCAAGTCGAGTGTGTGACACTCTGTCCTTAAGACAGATTCGCCCCGCTACGGTGCTTACGGTTGAGTGGCGTCTATCTCCCACGATACAATGATCTTCACAAATTTATAGAAGCACTTCAAATAAATTTGTTCGGCGAACCAAACCTGTGTTCTAACTCTCTGAATTTTATTCTAAAACTAAAATGAAGAATAAATAATGCGCAGAAGAAAATTGGACAGAAATTAGACAATATGTAGACTGATTTTCTCGGGGGCCTTAAATACTAAAATTATGGCAATATATATAGGCAACAACACTATCGTGAACAGGTCCCAAAAACAATTGTGAAAAGGTGCACCTCTACTATTCAAATTTGAAAAGTGGTTTTGACCGTAGCACTTTGAAAACAAAATTTGAAAGTTTCCGATGATCAAAACAAAGGAATAGTAAGTTTATTTATTAATTAAACTATTTCAAATATATATATATATATATATTAAACTAATTAAATATATATATATTAAACTATTGAAATAGTTAAATAAATAAATAAATAAAGAGGTACAAACTTTAGGAAACATTTAAGGAACCTAAAATTTAAATTTAGAATTAAATTAAATTCTAAAATTACAAACTTTAAGAAACCATTTAGGAACCCAAAATTTGAATTTAGAATTAAATTAAATTCTCACAATAATTTTTATTGAAAAAATTCAAAAGAATTTTATCTAAAAAATTAATGTTAAACCCGAAAACGACGTCATCTTCCCATTCACTCATAAATGGTTTTGACGTTCCGTCTTCACCACTTCACCTCTTCGGACCCACCCCAAAAGACGTTTGGGGTCCACCCAAAATTGGGTTAAAAAATATGCCTATATAAAACCATTTTTTCCAACAAGGTGTAGGTGTCTAGATGTAACTTACATTGTTCTATAAATGATTTGATATGTTAAATGAAAACTCAACTAAAAATATTCCAGACAAATACAACATATACATTATACAAAAGTGATTGAAACTATTAAAAAATATACCATTAAAAATTCTAATGAGCTAGAAAATGTAAAAAGAACAAAATAAATAAACAAACAAAAAAACAAAAGAGACAATCATCACATCAAGAGAGAGCCACTTCATTAGTGCTCTCCCTAATATTCTCTTTTTAGTGCTCTCAAACATTAATCTACATCAAAAGACAAAAGGGATGGGCTAGGATGGCAATGGAATATTGTCTCATATCCGACTTTACCTGCTAGACTGTCTCCCAACCTTGACCCACCCTCAATCCCAGCCACTATGTTTAATTTTACAAACAAAAACAAAAAAACAAAAAACAAAAAAAAAAACAAAAGAGAAAAAAATCTTAAAAAATCATTTATATCGTCAAATAATAATAAAAACATGTACATTTGTTAATAGTGCTAATAATCGTGTGGGCCTACACCTTATCTTATTCACATCAAACCTATTTTATTAAAGGGGACTTTGATTAACTCCGTCATAATAAAATTTTAATGCATTAAGAATAAAGACAACAAAAAAAAATTAAAAAGTCCAACAAATATTACTGTTATCAAAATATCTTTAATGAGTAATTTAATATTTTAAATTTTAAAATGATATAACTTTTAGTCTGGATGACAGTTTTTAATAAAATTAATATTTTTAGAATTTTTCCATCAAGATTTATCAAACATGATCAATGGACTATGAAATTTTTTTAAAAAAAATTACTATAAAAAATAACGTAAACAGTATTATTTTACTGTCATTACCAAAATAACTCTAAAACACACTATTAGAATAAAATTTTATTGTCATTCTTGAACATTACCAAAATAACTCTAAAACACACTATAGTAAAACTTTACTGTCATTCTTAAATATTACCAAAATAACTCCAATACCTTGAACAACTCATCAGTCAAAAAAAAAAAAAAAAAGCAAAGTACAAATTAAAAGACATGGCCGTGGATATATAAATCGAAGCAATAAAGACATTATTACCATGTTAATCCTCTCTCTCTCTCTCTCATTCTCTCTCTTTCTCTCTGCTACCCATCAAGAACAATGAACTGCTTCTATCTAATCAATATAAAGTGTTTTTGTTATTGATGATGCCTTCAAAAACTAGTGATTCATACATCACCTGTTACAACATTTGGAAATCAAAAAATGTCAGATACCTAATTTGGAAATCACTCCCTCCTGACCCTGATGCAAACCACATTTTCGAAAGGGCAAAAATGGTCTGTGAAAAAATAAAAACATACTCTTTTTGTCCTTCCTGACATATGCGTTTGTGCTTTAGGACTTTTAGCAATTAAATAAATTGGAAGTGTCATTTTCACCCCAAAAAAAAAAAAAACCCCGATAAGGCGGTTTTAGCCAAATTTTCCTTTATTGAAATTGAGGAGCTGTCATGTCAGAATTTTTTTGGACATCTAATCCAAATATATGACTATCCATGACGGGAAATTCTATTTGCACACGTCTAGTTATTTTAGTATAAATATTTAATAAAATATTATTTTAATGACAATTATATTCTAAATTAAAATGACTATAATAGACATCCATCAATACTCATAATATTATGTAAAAATATTCTCTATACACATTTTTTTTTTTAGAAAAAAAAATCTCAATATACACCTTTTGAATTAAAAAAAAAACTAAACCCTAACTTCATCATCATCAACACCTCACCAGCTCTTCAAACATCTTCACAGCTTCATCATCATCAATTGCACTAATAAATCATGTCTTGTTGCATTTAACAGAAACTATGAAGTCAATTCTACTTCTAATAAATCATGTCTTATTGTATCATCTTCATAGCTTCATCATCATCAATCATACCCAGAAACTCTCTGCAATTAAATGGAACTACTTTCAGTACTCCAAACTACAATTAATTATCATGTGTTTTTGTGTGTGAGAGAGAGAGGGGGAGAGAGAAACCTGCCGGCGAGCCACTAACGACGACTATGGCGCTAGCAGAGGCACCACGCACATCCGGAGCAAACCAAACCAACCTCGCCATTGCCAACACACACAAACCAGTTTTGTCCATTGTAACGTCGACAATCAACTCAACATAGTAACGATGGCAAAAGAAAAATCCATCGTGACCAAAATCATCATCATAGAACAATCCATCCAGAGCACCTTGACCACGGCAAAGACTCGCCATTGCCGGAGAAACTCATGAATAGGACGCAACTGGTAAACCCAGCACTGTCGGCAAAACTCTACAAAATCATCATCCACACCCAACAGCAACCTAGAGCCAGATCGCCTGAACCGCAATCACCAGAGGTAGGAACAAAACATATCTAGACGCACAACCCATCACACCACCAGCACCGACTGAACAAATACATACCCACCTTCGTAAATCCGAGCTATCAAAACAACCCACGACACCCACATACCATGAAAGGCAAGCCAACAAACCTTCACCATGGTATCTCCATTGTCACACGTCCGGAGCACCTTGACCACGGCAAAGACTCGCCATTGCCGAAGAAACTCACGAACAAGATGCAAACAATAAACCCAACTTCACCAACCAACACCTAACACTGCCTGAGAGAGGAACTCTGAAGGAACATTAGAAGTTGTTGATGGATCATCTTGATATTGAGATTGAAATCGAAATCGAAATCAAATGGAGGAGGAGGAGGGTTAAGGTGTGTGGAAAAAGGGTTAGTGTGTAGAAAGAGTGTTAAGATGGTGTGTGTGTACATTGTGTAGAAAGGGTCTCTATATTAGCCGTACATTGTGTATTCTCTTAAAAACCTCTCTCCTTTTTCTCTCTCTAAAAACCTTCTTCTGCGGCCTCTTTTTGGGCTGGCCGGCCGCCGCCTTTGGCTATGGCGGTCGGCTGGACTAGTTCGTTTCAGTAGCTGTTTTGTTGTTTTTTCTTTCAATAAACTTCAGTCTTCCATCTTCTCCACCTAGGTGTGATCTTTTGTTAGTTTTTTCGGGGAGTTCAAGATTTTCAGGGGAGTTCCGGATTTCCAGGTTGCCCGGCAACGCTGTTTCATCAGGGGAGTTTCAGGTCTTCATTCGAGCGCTTTTGGTGGGCAGGAGCTTGAGGGGTGCATTCTGGCTCGTAGGAGTTTCAGTTCTTTCCGGTTTGCACTCGCGCACTCCTCCTCGGATGAGAGTTTGAGGGGTGTAGATTTGTGTCCCAGCGGGTGGTCGGTGTTCGGTGGGTGTGTGGTGTGGGCTGTAGGGGAGTTGGTAGAGGCGTCGGGTGTGAGTTGGCTTTGGAGTGGGCTGCAGCAGAGGCTTTGGTGTGGTTCTGGGTGTGAGTTTAGTAGTGAACCTGGTGGGAGTTGTTCTGTTTGGGTGTGTTTGCAGGAGTGGTGATCGGTGGGTTAGCTTTGGAGCGGGCTGTTGGGGAGTTGGTAGAGGCTTCGGGTGTGAGTTGGCTTTGGAGTGGGCTGCAACAGTGAACCTGGTGGGAGTTTGGTCTGTTTGGGTGTGTTTGCAGGGGAGCTTTTCCAGCTTTCGAGCGGGTGGCTATGGAGTTTTCCGGCCATAGTGCAGCAGGTGTGGAGCAGCGGAGCGGGAAGCTGGCGTGCAGCAGGCGTGGGTTGGGCATCGTACAGTGTTGTCAGGCGTCGGGTGTGAAGGAGGATGGCGCTGGGAGTTGTTAACAGCAGAGGTGTAATGATTTTGTTTTCAAAATAGCAAGTAGGCCTTGGCAGAGGCGGGAATGTTGATTAGTTGGGTATTTTTAGTTTAGTTTAGCTTTTTTAGTTTGGTTTCGGTGTTTTGGTGAATTGAATGTGTGGAGATTGATGTATTTTAATTTTTTTTTTTTTTTTTTTTGTTAAGTTCTTCTTAACTCTTTTTAAAAAAAAAAAAAAAAAAAAAAAATTTGAGAGGTTTAGGGGTTGGTTGTATGATTGCGAGTAGCAGTAGTAGGGGTATTTTTATACTTCCGAATCTCTCTCGATGCATTTCATCTTTCTGTACTTTTAATTTCATGCTGTTAAATGAAATTTTTCTTTGCCGATCAAAAAAAAAAAAAAAAAGATGGTGTGTGTACAATATATGAGTTAAGGTTATGATGGATATAATTAGTGTGTAGAATGAGAACAAAAATTAATAATCAAACTACTAAGTATGTGCACTGAGGTAACTATGTATGTGGAAATAGAATTTCCCATCAATGACGCACTTAGAAATCACTAAAAATTAAATGGTTCCAATCAACGAAATAGAATTGAAATGGACCCAAAATAACCTAAACTGAATCATCCAATCCAAATATTGGACGGGAAAGAAAGTCTCATCCTTTATTTTTTTTTATGGTAATTAAACAAAAATAATTATTATTTTACTAATATCAGTTCATTTCCTTCTTATTTTCTTAACTTTACCAAATAAGAACTAATATTAATAAATTGCAATATTGACCCAGAGAGGGTGCTGAAGAGCTTCTCTCTCAAGCAAGCTCCAAAAATACTTTTAAAGTGTAAATCTGAATTTTTTATGCCTAAAAAAAAGAGTTTGAGAGTTTCTCTCTCAATTTTTGGTATAGATTTTTAGAGTTTTGACACTCACAATGATTTACTCTTCTCTCAATCCTTCTCCCTTACTGTTATGGATGTTCATCTTCTTCAACTTTAGCTTTTGGTGATGACCAAAGTACAATAACGGCAGCGGCAGAAGCAATGGCGACCAAGACGACATCAACAACAACGATTTGTTTGAGCTTTATATTGATCTCGATCTTTCACTTCCAAACCACATGTGACAACCCCGTTCCATATTATACTATTAAGTTAATTATACTTGTGATTATGTACTGAATGTGAATTTGGATGCTAATCATGTGATTATGCATATTTTTTAATTCATATATGTTCATCGTAGGAAAATCTGTTCAGTATTCGGTAATAAACTGAAATTGAGGGCCGTAGAAGTGACAAAAACCGAAATTGACTGCATCATTATGATTGGCATAATTTTTGGAACCTACGGTGAAATTTAATTAAAAATTGATTCGGATCAAATTAATTAGATTAAATTGATTAAACTTAAGTGAGATTGCTTAGCTTTAATCAAGCTTAATTAGCCTAAGCTAATCACCCACTATATATATGATGAGATAAGTGCCTAGGCTTATAATTTTGAGTCCATCCTCAACATTAGGCTGGGATTATACACTATAGAGAAAGAGGGAGTGAGAATTCGAGGGAGAGAAGGGGAAAGCTTGAGGGATTGAACTCAAAGCTTGGAGATTGGAAGATTAATTCAAGTTCTAGCTAAATTTGGAAGAGTTAAAGGCTCTAGGTGAATAATTGAACCTCAAATTGTAAATTGAGATCATATAATTCAAGAATTCAAGAAGATAATGAAATGAGTTGCATAAATTGAGCCTAGGATGAAGAACATGATGCTACATCATACATGCATGCATGATTTTGTAATGTTTCATGAATTTGAGCAACATTCATGTCATTTGAAATGAAATTAGAGGCTATCTCTCACATGCATGCATGAATTACCATGTTTTAGAGTTCAATTCTAAGTTTAAAAAGTCTATGGATGCAAGATTTGAAAAATAGTTCACATACATGAAGTTTGTGGTTTGAATTTTGATAAATTCATGGAATTTTGAACAATGGGTTGAAACTACCTTCAAATATATGAGTTTGGGAGTGTTCTTTATGTTTGAGTGAGTCATGCATGAATTTGGAGCCTTGGAGTTGTGTTTGAAGCTCAAACAGAATTCGGGAAATTTCAGAATTCGAGCTGTTCGCTTGAGCAATGAAAGTGTCGCTCAAGTGTACATTTCGAGCTCCCAGTACTTTTGCAGACATTGGGGGTTGGCTCGAGTACCAAAAGACCACTCGAGCGACCACCCTTTATTTTCAGTCTTGGCTTGAGCAACCAAAAAGTTGGCTCGAGTGTAAAATGAGAGCATCCAGTACTTTTGTTGACCAAGGGATTCGTTCGAGCGACCAATGTTGCGCTCAAGCGAAGTGCCCTATATCAAGAAACTTTGAAAAGTTGTTTTATGTTTCAATTTCTGTTCTTTTTCATTTCTAAGCACTCTTCGGTATACATTGAGCATTATAAATGAACTAAAGAGATAGAAAGAAGCCTAAGAAAGATAAATGAAGTAAAGAACAGATTGAATTGTATATGCTATGAATTGTGTAGGGTCAATCGCAAGGACAAATCAACCATCTAAACACTGTGAGTAATATTTTAGTAAAGATATTTTCATGTATGTTATCTTCTAAATACTACCTACATAGTAAGTTTTTCGAACTCATGAATCTGTATTATGAATGAGTATTTTGCCTATCTGGTTCGTAAAAGACTTGAAACGTAATTGACAAGCTCGAAATCATAAGATTGGACCAAAGGTCGTTTTGTATGAATATACAATGGGCCTAAGGCCGTTTGGTATGTTTGATGAGAATATGAAATGGGCCTGAGGCCGTTTGGTATATTTGGCAAGGACACTAAATGGGCAAATATTTGACAAGATAGACCTAAGGTGTGATAACCCAACCCGTATTATGCTTAATTATGCATGTAATTATATGTTTGATATGAATTTTCATGATTAAGTTTGTGAATTATTTGATTTTGGTATTATATCTGTTGAATGTTAGAATTTCTGTTGCAATTATAACTTTGAACTAAAATTGAAAGCCTTAGAGGCACCAGAAACCAAAACCGACATCATATCTGTGTTTCGCATGATTTTTAGAGCCTATTGTGAAATTTTGTAAAATTATGATTCGTAATGATTTAATTATGTAATTTAGCCCAAGTTATATGTATCTAGCTATCTTGAGTTCATCTTGGTTGAGAACTTTTGCTAGAGAGAGTTAGAGAGAGAGATAGAGAGAAAGAAAGATGAGAAGCTAAGGATTTGGAAGAGATTCAAGGGGCAAACCCTAGATTTGAGTCAAGGTATGGAAATCTACTTAGAATTTTTGCAAAATAACTCATCTTTTGTTTGAAATCAAGAGGAATTTGAAGATTCAACACCTAAAAGAGAGGGTTTTGAATTTAGAGTAAGTTCAAGAAATAGAGTTTTTAATCTCTTTAACTTTGCTTGAGTTGAGTTCAATCTTGTGAATAATTCATGAAATAAGCTCTAGATTGTTCATACAACAAAGATTTGTTGAAAGATCATCCATATTTATATGTATTTTGAGTTTGATCATGTAATTCATGAATTTATGAAAAAGATAAGACCTTGATTTTGACATTGAAGCAAGATTGATGTGTTTGAGTTGAAATTACACTTGAATCATGTTGGTATATCATGTTTTTGAGTCAATTTTGCATGAATTTGGGTTTGGAAATGAAAATGGAAGATTACACTTTGTGCCATTTTTGGACTGTCTGGTTTTTGCCTAGACCGCTCATGTAGCTGCGAGCTCCGCACGAGTAAAGCATGGACCAAAACAGGGGAGAATATTTTTCTCGTTCAAGCGGCCACCACTTCCGCACGGGCGGAGCCTAACCGCTCCAGCGGTTGGACCTACTGCACAAGCGGCCAGAAGGGGAAAAAAATCCTACTTTCATGTGTTGACCTCTTCGACCTTCTGAACGCATTCTCGACCTTATCTAAACCCTCCAGAAAATGAAATGATGATTAGAAACCATTGAAAAATGTTGTGAATCATTAAAAGAAAAGTGTACGAAATGAAATGAATTATTTATCGAAGGTGTATGCGAAATGTTTTGTGTAGGTCGTGTGTCGGAGGAAACGCCGCAAAACCAAACGTACTGTGAGTAATAGTATTGTAAAGATATGTTTTCAATTAATTACTTTGAGTTATGAACGATGTTTTATTCCGATATTGTGTTTTGATCGAAATGAATGGATTTCATGAATGTTATATGACATATGCAATGTGGACCTAAGGTCATTTTGTTATACTATGATATGTTTCGGCCCGAGGCCGTTCTGTACAAAGTGTGGGCCCGAAGCCGTTCTGTTAATGATATGATATCATATGATTGGACTTTAGGTTGTTCTGAACAGCTGTTAATATGTGGGTCTGAGACGTTTTGTATTAAATGTGGGCCTAAGGCCATTCTGATAAATGTTAGGCCTAAGATCGTTCTGTTTATGTGATGGACCTAAGGCCGTTCTGTTATATGATGGGCCTGAGGTCATTCCATATTATGTTGGGCCCGAGGCCGTTCCGTAATATGATTATGATTATTGTGTGAAACTTATGCTTATCCATTTAAACCTCTTTGCTGTATTATTACTCATTAAGTTTCGCTCACTCTATATTATGTATGTATATGTAGGTGATCAGCAGCAAGAAGCCCAACATTAGAGCCTGCTTCAGGAGTTACTTTTGTGAACCTGTTTGGTCAAGTCTCCAAGATGGAGCTTTTGCTTTTGACTCACATCATGTTATTACTTTTGTTTTGGTTTTGCCACAATGGCCTTGGGTTATGTAATATGGTACATAAGTTGCATGAATATGTAAATGTGTGAATGTACTATGATATAAGCAATGTATATTTTTTTGATCATATTGGCACAGCTCAATGGACTTACATTATTGTGATATGCTTCCGCTTATGGCCCCACTATTATAATTATTCTATATGTTCGTTTCAGGTTGTAGGTAATCAAGTGATTACTAACCAGTTATGGTCTAAACCTCTAATAGCGGGTTTGGATAGTGATATAAGGTCATCTTACACATGAATTGGACCGAAGGTCGTTTTGTATGATTGTTAAATGGACCAAATGTTGTTTTGAACAATGAATTGATTGAACCAAAGATCGTTTTGAATGTGAATACGTATGTGAACATGATCATGACTATAAACGAACACATAAACACGAATTTGGAAATAACAGACATAAGGTCGTTTTGTACTTATGATGTGAAGGACCGAATTGTCATTTGTGCATGGATCCATTAAATGTGGACATGATCTTGAATTTGAATATGCACATGAACAAGAATATGGCAATGTTGGACCCCAGGTCGTTTAGTACATATGTTATGATCAGTTATGACAAATGTTTGGACCTAAGGTAGTTTCGTTCCTTCGACATGGACTATGTACAATGGATTGGACCCAAGGTCGTTCCGTTAAGTACGTTATGAATGGGAATAGCGTTCCATATGTATTAAATACAAGTATGACTTATTTACATACGAATCTCATTCGTTAACTCCTTTACTCTGGTATTATTCACTGAACGTTAGCTCACTCTTTATTTATACATATGTAGGTAAGCAAAGGGATGTCCAGCCCCAGCCCTAGTGAAAGTGTGCAAGAGTACCAAGTTTCTGAAGTCAGCCAAGGTTGCCTCACATATGGGGCTTGTGATTTTTCTTTTTGTTTTCTTTTGTGGTCATGCGTGACCAAGTTTTATATAACCCTGGGTTTTTCTTAAGATTGTTTTGAATGATCCTTGGCTTATCTTATGACAATTTATGAATGATTCTGAACATGTATTATTGATTATCATATGATGTGTGAGTTATTATATATATGTGTGTGTGTGTGTGTGTGTGTGTGAAAGATTTTTATTTTGCCACATATGCATAGCTCATTGGACAATCTTTGTATTTTTGTTTCCGCTTTTGGCCCCCTATTTATAATTGTGTTGGATTTTCTGTCTAAGGCCGTAGGTAATCTTATGATTACTGACCGATTATGATCCTAACTTCTATGGGCAAGTTCGGGTTATGACACAACATCAGTAAAACGATTAGTCATTTTCTTTGTATTGTAACTGTTTTTTTGTATTGTAACTTTTTTTTTGACGACTTTGTAATTTTTTGTTTGTAATTCTTGTTAAGTTGTTGTTTAGCCCATTAGGGTCTTGTTATCTTTTTCTTGTTCTATATATTGTTTACTTTTATTTTAATATAATTGCTTAATAATTTATCTCAAAAAATAAATAAATAAATTAACTAATATTAGTTTCTTGGGAAAGTTACAAAAAAACCTAAGGTTTAGCCCCTGTAAAAGTTTTAATTTTATCAATTTAAACCGTAAATTTTTTATTTATTTTTAATTTAAACCATTTGTCTATATCCGTTAAGTAAAATCGATACGAGTATATTTACATTGAGTTTAATAACTAAAATACTCTTCTTCGATCGACTTTTCTTAATAAAAATAGGAGAATGATTTAGATTGAAAACAAATCAAAATATTAAGATTTATTTTATTAAAAGTCTCAAACCCTGGATTTTTTTTTTTTTTTTTTTTTATAGTTGTCCCAGTTTCTTTTACTCTCTTAAAAAAAATAATAATAATAATAAATAATAAAAAATAAAAAATTTCCACAAATCAAAAATGAGGAAGGAAGATGACCATTAATGAGATGGATCAATCAATCATGATGCAATCGTTACCTAGCAGCTAGGAATGATCAAAGTTTAAACATTTCTAGTTTTTTTTACTTGTGTAATGTTATGGTCCACACCCTCAAAAGGGTATACACTATATGTAAATTATGACATTTATAGGATTGGTTATCATTAATGTCATACTCAATCCTAATTAAAAACAAGAAAAAATCAAACACCACATAATGTATAACCAAAAAGCTCTTGGATAATAAAATAATATTATAACTAATATCACAATGACTCATAACTAATACTATAATGTGTATAACCAAATTATAATCAAGTCATAAGTAACACCTCAATAGGTCATAAGCAAATATCACAAACGCTGTAACATGGGCATATAATACACACCCCAAATAGAATTTCCCTTTTGACTTTGAACAGATCATTTGCAATACAGAGTTACCAAGCTCCAATCACTGTAATTGACATATCTTCATTCAGAAACTTGGGAGCTGTTGGTTCACCAAACCTCACTAAAACAATCTTTGGCAGAGAATCCACCCTTTTCACCCAGCAGATCTTAAGATAGAGCACTTCATAATTCTATCACAATTATAGCCTTGTTAAAACAAATTCTGGAATAGCAGAGACAATCTCAGTACCAAACCTATTTTTCACTCAACCACGGCTCAAACATTTTTTTTTTTCTTTTTTTTTTTGATACATCCGAATCATAAGATATTATATTATCCTAAGGAAGAGCGGGAGGGGAGGTTGAGGTTCATACCCCAGTAGATGAGCAGGGAATCAAGGCCCACACCACCGGACTACCCTCGTAAACTCGTGTTCAGCAACATTAAACATAATTAACGGATCAAAACAAATTCATTTGTACTTTACATAATAGCTAGGGGTAAGGGCGAACCACAACAGAAAGGGTCAACAACATCTATTTTAAGTGAAAAATGTCAAACAAAACAACACATCACACGCGCATGCGCATGCGCGTGCACACATATTAGCATTTGGTTCAAACAAAACAGACTACAGAGCTCTTTCCCTCTCCTTGAGATAAATCCAAACTACATTAGCACAATATTCTACTATAATTGTGCGCGCACACACAAACACAAAAAGAAAGAAGAGAATTGACTCAGCATCACTTCTTCCACAAGATATCTGATGCATATGAGAACAAAACTAGGAGTCCTACATTTTAAAGGCCTGTATTGTATGGAACCATCCTTTTGAATTACACGTTTCAGATACCTACTAACACTCCGTACATGTTTCAGATATTAATAGTCAATGCTGGGAAAATACTGATTGACAAAAAGTCAAACACTACTGCTCTGCAAGCCAAAAATCTCCCTACCCATATGTTTTGGTTGATTTTGGTACAATATCTCTTAAACTTCAGCAATTGAACTTGGTACAAGCTGTTAAGAAAAAGCGAAATAGTTCTGGCATTTTCGAAGCCAATAACCCATCAACTGCCAGTTATGTAAAGAAAAGGAAGAATCAATGAATTTCTTATTCTCAATCAATCAATACAGTAGTCTTACATCATATATATACATCAGCTGAGGTGTATTTCCTCTCTTAAAGCTCCTAACTAACATACTAAGAAACTTAACCAAACCTAACTAACAGTAGTTACTCAGGCGTAGTTCTAACTAATTCTGGTGAATCAGTTGCACACTCCTTGTGACAGCTAATCACAGATTTACTTATGCAGCAGCCTTGCTTAGCTTGATCTGAATGGGGGTTGGAACCACCATGAGCTTGGATTTTAAAAACTGAAACTCGGCAGTGGGAAGAGGTTTGGTAAAAATATCAGCCAGTTGGAGATGAGTGGGAACAAATCTGACAGCAAGGGATTTGGCACGAACTTTCTCACAAACAAAATGATATGTGCTTGGTGCAGCAGGCATGGAAAACAGGATTAGAAGCTAACCTGAGAGCAGACAAGTTGTCACACCACAAAGTAGGAGGACTAGGCATGGAGATGTGCTAATCTGTTAACAACACAACATGTGCAGCCATCTGAGCTCGGAATATTTAGCCTCAGAGGACGAACGAGCAACAGTTGGTTGCTTTTTGGCACACCCAGAAACAAGGTTGTCACCCAGATAAACACAGTAGCCTGTTGTAGATCTCCGGCCTTGACTGTCCCCAGCCCAGTCTGAATCAGAGAACCCTTGCAGCTGAAGAGAGCTAGGAGAAAAGGTAAGACCAGAGGAGTACGTGCCTTTCAGAAATCTCAGAATTCATTTTAGAGCTGCAAAATGACCGTTTGTGGGATGCTGCATGTGTTGACAAGCACTGTTAACAGGCAACGAGAGGTCAGGTCTGATAATAGTAAAAGGTATTGTACAGCACCAACTAAGCTTCTGTATAAAGATGGATTAGAAAAAGGGAGGAGATCAGATTCTTGCCCTGAAGGTTTGAGAGAAATTGGGGTAGAATAAGGCTTGCAATCCAACATGCCCCCTTTGGATAAATGTCAATGGCATACTTGGACTGAGAGTAAATAGCAAGAGTTAGTTGGCTGAATGGAGATACCTAAAAAGTAATTAACGAGAGAGCACCATGCATGAGAGTGATTAAAGAGGAAATAAAGGACAAATCTGATCCAGTGATGAGGACGTCATCCACATAGATTCAGACCACAGTGAGCGAGGTAGAAGATTGTTTAACAAACAAGGAGTTATCACAATGACTAGCCCTGAAGCCAATGGAAGTCAGATGGGCATGAAAAGTGAAGAACCAAGCCTGTGGAGCTTGTTTAAGCCCATATAAAGCCTTGTGCAACTTACAAACATGATGAGGAAGAGTAGAACTGATAAACCCAGGAGGCTCACATAAGTAAACTTCCTCCAATTTTCTATGTAAGAAAGCATTGGAGATGTTGAGTTGTCTAATGGGCCAGTGATGATGTAAAGTCGAAGATAAAGAACTCTGATGGCGGGTTGCTTAGCAACAGGACTGAGTATCTACAAAATCAATACCCTCCTCTTGTAAGTAGCCCTTAGCAACTAGTCGAACTTTAGGGCGAGCAATAGACCCATCTGAAATCTTTTTGAGCCTGAAAATCCACTTACAACCAATAGCTGATTTACCGGCAGGAAGAGGCACAAGAGACCAGGTACTTGCTTGAGTAAGGCCTGATACTCTTCAAGCATAGGTTTGGTCCATTCAGGAGTTTGAAGGGCTTCTCTGTAATTGGATGGCTCAATGAGAGCACAGCAGGGGAAGACGAAGAGGAAGAAACAAAGACTGAGACAGAGTTGTTGTTTAGGTTTATGAACACCAGCCTTGGACCTCGTGAGCATAGGATGACAGTTCAGTGAAGGAAAATGCTGAGATGCAGAATTCTGACGAGAAGCCTGAGAGGAAACATGAGGAGGGGAGTGAACGGGAGAGGCCTGAGAATGAGAAGCTTGAGCTGGAGAGACCTGAGATGGAGAAGAGTGAGTGGGAGAG
Organism: Camellia japonica; assembly: GCA_030407325.1. Classification (NCBI taxonomy): domain Eukaryota; kingdom Viridiplantae; phylum Streptophyta; class Magnoliopsida; order Ericales; family Theaceae; genus Camellia; species Camellia japonica. Next base: position 95,708,266 of record JAPPVO010000017.1, on the reverse strand, counting down.
GCTTGGTATGGAGAAGCTGGAGAGGGAGAATGCTGAGGTGAAAGAGAATGACAGGGCACCAAAAGAAAGAATGTAATTGAGGTAGAGAGGAAGAAGTAGACATGGAAGCAGCAAACGGAAAAACGTGTTCATCAAAGATGACATGCCTAGAAGTGTAAGTTTTGCCAGTAGAAGGATCAAGACACCTATGTCCTTTGATAGTAGGATGATAACCTGAAAAGACACAAGAAATAGACCTAGGTTGTAGTTTGTGAGAAGTATAAAGTTGAACCAAGGGAAGCATCTACACCCAAATACCCGAAGAGAGGAAAAATCAAGAGAATGATTAAATAATTTTTCAAATGGGGTAATCAAACGAAGTTTAGAGCTTGGAAGGCAACTGATGAGACAGATAGAGGTAGTCATGGCATCAAACCAATAGGTTAGAGGTAAAGAGGACTGATGAAGCAATGTAATAGTGGTTTCAATGATATGTCTTTGTTTCCTTTCCGCAATACCATTCTGTGGAGGGGTATAAGGACAAGTCATGTCATGAAGAATGCCCTGAGATGCCAGGTAGTCATGAAACTCATGGTTATCATACTCACCACCACCATCAGATCTAAGGATTTTGATTGAAGTGTCAAATTGTTTTTCAACTTAAGACTTGAAAAGTAAGAATTTAGAAGACACTTCACTTTTATTAGCAAGTGGAAAAAGCCAAGTAAAATGACTGATAATCTATGAACAAAACATAATAGTGATAACCATCCAAAGAAGCAGAAAATGGCCCCCAAACATCACTATGAACAAGTGATAAGGGCTTATTGGTGGTAGAATTGGACAAACAAAATCTAAGTCTATGTGATTTGGAAACAGAACATGAAACACGCAAGGTAGTAAAATCATTACTAGAACAACTCAGCTTAAATCTGCAACCAAGATGATCAAGCTTGGAAGAAGAAGGATGGCCCAATCTTTTGATGCCAAATAGAGCTGGTGGCAGTAGCAGTAAGACAGACATTGGTAGATGGGAAAGGAAAAGTTGGAGATGACACTGGAAGGTGATAAGAGTCCTTGAGAATAATGACCTCTAGAAAGAATTGCCTTGGTATCCTTGTCCTGAATAACACAGGAATTTGAGTCAAAGGTGACTGCGCAATGATTGTCTTTGGTTAATTGATGAACAGACCACAGATTAGATGATAGATGAGGAATATGAAGAAGGTTATTGAAACAGAAACTATGTGTAGGTGTAGGTAGAAGACCTTTACCTGAATTGTGAATAGGCAGAAGCACCATCACCAATCGTCACTTGATCAGTTCCCTGATATGGTTCATGAATATTCAGATTGTCAAAATATTAGTCATATGTGTAGAGACTGCGGAATCAATGAACCACTTGGATTGTGGAGAAGTAGAAATGGAATCGGTGCCCAAAGCCATAAAAGCTTTGTTGTTGATAGAAAATGGACCAGAATAAGAATGCGAAGCAGATCTTGGTTGATTATCCAAATTCAGTCGGTGGTAACAATCAATAGCAGTATGATTTGTGCGACCACAAATTTGACAACTTGCACCAGTTTTACTGGAGTTAGATCTAGATCCATAGTTACCAGATCTGTTATTTCCTCCTCTCTGGGACTGATTAGGGCTAGAACCATAGAACCAACCTCATTGTGACTGACTGGAAGATCTAGACTATCTTGAATTGTTGTTGTGACAAAAAGGCCTTGAATTTGAAGAGGATCCTTGAGAGTAATTGGTACCTTTGACGGCAGAGAAAGCCATTGCGAGATTGGAACTAGAAGAGGGCTTAAGTTTGGTTTCAATGTGAATAGACTCTGAATACAACAGAAATGAAATGACATCTCTTCCACAATAATAGCTTAAGATCTGGTTCAAACTGATGTCTTGAAAGCATCATAGGATTCCGGTAAACCATTCAATGTATACAATACAACACCAGGTCTTCATCAGCCACAGGAGATAATGCAAGAGCTAATTAATCTGCTATGTCATGAATTTCTTGAAGATATTGTTCAACAGATCATGAACCTTTAGAAATCGCAAGTAATTTTGTCTTCAATTGGTGAATATGTGAGCATGATTGCGAAGCAAATCGGCGTTCAAGCGTTTGCCATAATTCTTGACTAATCACACAGTGAATTACAGAAGAGAATATTATAGGTGAAATCGTTGCAGAAATACATGTAAGTAGATGTGAATCAATGAGCTTCCATTCCTTGAAAGCAGGATTCAATAGAGTGTGACTGGTTGAATCAATGATCTGTGGCAACGGACAAAAGGTAGATCCATCTATGAACCCTAGCAATCCAGCTGTATCGAGAATATTACAGATCTGTTTCTTCCACAACAGAAAATTTGAAGAATCTAATTTGATGGTGATGAAATTGCTTATGTTCGAAATCAGAAGACTTAGATTTGAAGGAATAGGAGTAGAGATTGAAGAAAAGGAAGAAGATGATGAAGGAGTCTGTGTCTCCATGGATCGATACTGGTGACGTGAGAGCTTTCACTGCTCTGATACCATAAAGAAAAGGAAGAATCAATGAATTTCTTATTCTCAATCAATCAATACAGTAGTTATATATATATATATACATCAGCTGAGATGTATTTCCTCTCTTAAAACTCCTAGCATTCTAACAAACTTAACCAAACCGAACTAACTGTAGTTACTCTGGTGTAGTTCTAACTAATTCTGGTGAATCAGTTGCACACTCGTTGTGACAGCTAATCACAGATTTACTTATGCTGCAGCCTTGCTTAGCTTGATCTGAAATGATTAGCTTAACATTATGATTGTCGAAGGAAGCATTGCATTAAACACCGTCAAAGGAAGCTAGATGCATGTACAAGCAATGTACCTAACTATATACCCAAAATGGGTAAAAAAGAGAATCCAAGTTTTTAAAAGAATCCAAAAATATACCCAGGGGGGGAGCGTGGTCCCTTTCACCCATCTAAAGACATAATAAGAGTTCCTTGATCTTCCTGTCCAGTTTTCTTTCTTCAAATATTAGAAACACGCTAAAATAAATGAATGAGGTGCAGAAATTAATTGATTGGGAACAGGAGATGCTCCAAGTATGGTAACTGCGACTAGGAAATTTACCTTAAAAAAACTGAACATTCAAGCAAATGTGAAGTCAGATACACACAATACAGGATTCTGTCCAAATACCAACATAAACGTTCAAGCAATCTATAATTGACCATCCTTCATCTTTAATGAAACTGTGACAACCCCACCGCGCATGGTACTATGTATTTAATTAATTACGGAGATTTGAATTTTAGTTGCATATTATTTGGATTTAATTTTGGAATTTATGAGCATTATTGAATCTGATTCGTATATGATTTTGCTAAGGATTTATTTCGGAATTAGAAATTGAAGGCCTAAATGGCTTAAGATAATAAAATTGATGATTTGAATCAGTTTAATTTCATGTATTAAACCATATAGGAGTTAAATTATTCGATTCAGTTTAGTAAAATTCAAATTTGATTAAATTGAGTCCTAATTGGAATTAATTAAGTTAATTAAGTTATGAGGATTGGAAATTGTGATTATTCTGAATTGGAATTGCTTGTGAGGTGTCTAATTTGTATGTGTAATTTATTGATATGAATTTTGAGTCTGATCAGAAATTGAAGGCTTTAACGATTTGAGAAACCAAAATTGATAAACTCAATAAGTTTAGTTTAATATTTGAAGCCTTTTGGAAGTTTGATTAAAAATCTGATTCAGATTGAAAAACTTAACTATGATTAATTGAGCCTTAATTGAGGTTAATTAATTGAGTTATCTAAGAATTATGATGAATTAAGGTGTGTGCTAATCAAGATTAATTAAGACCAAGTGTGGTTTAATTAAGCTAATCCTACTCATGTGATTAATTGTGAAGTGGTGTGTAGAGGATTGTAGCTTGTGTGTGCGCTGGAACATTATTTTAGTGTGTGTGTGCGCGCGCGCGCACGCATGTAAATGGATGTGTTGGAGCCCCAAAGTGTGTGCACGTGTGCATTGTGCTGAGTGTTTGTGTGTAAATTATTTGGTTGATGACTTCTCAAAGTCAAGAAGAAGGGGTTCATTTGCTATGTGTGCTGGAGAGTTCAATTGTAGAGAGAGAGAGAGAACTCAACTTTAGAGAGAAAAAGTCCAAGATTTGAAGAAAGGAAGAGGAATTGAAAGAGGAGCTCAAGAAATTCTGCAAAATCAAGACTCTAGGTATGATTCTAAGTTTAATGTGGAAGATTAATCTCCCTACACCTTGAAATTAAGAGAATTTTGGAATCATGTTCGTGAAATTAGAATGGTTTTAGCAAGATGATGAAGAAATTGGGTTTTGAGTAAGAAATTAAACTAAATGCATGTTCATGGAAGATTATGTTAAGTTTCATCATTTTGTTTTGGATTTTGAAGCTTTAAAGCATGAAGGCTTTTATATTGCATATGATTTCAGAAAATTCATGGATCTACATGTTTAATTTCATATTTTGTTCTCCAAAGAAAAAGAGGTTGGAAAATCTTTGCATGCATGAGATTTTAATTTAAGTTTTGTTAAATTGATGAGATTTTGAGTAAATAATTTCTAAATGGTCATGTATTTGTGTTTTTCAAAGTATTTTTATGTTTTTTAGTAAGCCATGCATGAACCCAAGTTTTGAAAATGTTTTTGATGTCATTTTTGCTGCATTTCGGAGCCCAAAATTTTACAAACTGCTCAAGCGGTATAGTCACCGCTCAAACGCACATAGCAAGCATCCTGTGTTTTTGCAGACAGCACAATCCGCTCGAGCGGTTAGGCTAATTTCAACATGTTTTTGGAAATTGCATCTTGTTCGTATTTTCATCCTCATCTCTTTCTGAGCATTCCTAAGCATGATTATGGCTCAATTAGGATTAATAAGCTAAAAACCAACATAAGTTAATTAGTTAAAGAAGTAAAGTAAGAATTCGGTTTATTTGAGAAGAAAGAATAAGAGGACTAAGATTCAACCAAGAGAACAATATAATGTTTCGATGTGTATGTTTGTATGCTATGTGTAGGTTGGACATCCAAAGAATAATATTGGAGTCAAACCCAATGTAAGTAATAATTTTGTAAAGATATGTTCATAAATATTTTCTGAAACGTTATGAAATGATATGCTTTCTGAAGTTATATTTTGATATGAATGAATGAGTTTTCCTTTGATAATTTATTGTGACATCTTTTTATAAATTCTCTATGAAAATTTTATGTCGGACCTGAGGTTGTTCTGTCTTATCTGTTTTAAGTTGGACCAGAGGTTGTTTTGTACAGCTGTTATATATATATATATATTGGACCAGAGGTCGTTCTGTACACTGTTGTATATTGGATCAGAGGTCGTTCTGTCATGCATTGGACCAAAGGTCATTCTGCCAAGCTTAAATTTGTGTAATGCTATTAGATAAACCGCATAATTTATTTGATGAGAAGTTTCGATGAAACTTGTGTATGTTATATCTCTAAATGATTTTTGAAATGTGATAAGAATGTTTTCTAAAATTTGAGACTCATTCATTAACCTCTTTACATTGTTATTACTAATTAGGTTTTAGTTCACCCCCTTCCCCTATATGTATGTAGGTGAGCATCTGGAAGATCAGCATTAGAGATTATCTCAAAGTCCGCACTTTTTGTCAAGTCACCGAAGAAGTGCCTCCTTGACAAGGCTTTAGCTTTTGTTTTTGGTCAAGCTATGTTAAGCTTCATTTGTCAAGTGTTTATTATGTCCTATGTGTGATCTTGGGTTATGTATTAAATAAATGCCTGTATCTATATTGTAAATGTGTGATGAGATGTTGTATACATTTCGAATCTTACCATGTATGCATAGCTCAATGAATAATGTTATTTATGTTTTGCTTTCGCTTCAGGCCCTCGATATTATTTAAATATTTTGAAATTTTTTCTTTGAGACTGTAGGTAATCTATGATTACTAGCCGATCATCACTCTAACCTCTAGGGGCGGGTTGAGGGTCGTGACAGAAACTCTTCATAATCTTAAGGCCTATTCATCCTAATCATGAGCTGCTAGCTGTCACATTTCTCATCTAAACAATGCAATACTCCAATATTGCAAGCATTAAACTTTACTCTATCCATTCAATGTCTCTTTATTACTCTTTTAAATATAAGAATCAAAAAATATAACTCCTTGTCATGGTTAAAATGGCTTATTGGAGTTAGTTGTGTAAATTATTCTTGTACTTTCTAAGCCAACCAGCCATCCATACACCCTGGTCATATCTAGTTTAAGTGGAGCTAAACAGAAAATCTTCTTCAGGTATTTGACACAGACAGTGAAAATCTTAATCTTTTCAAGTTCATAGATGGATTACAACATGCAAGATCAAAGTTCCCATACAAACAAAAGTGCTATTGCAACTGTCAGAAGAAAAAAAATAAATAAAAGAGCTTTTGTAGTAAAAATACAATGGCAGAGTTCCCCACTTGGTACTACAGTGATTGGATCATACACCCTCTGCACCTTGACCAAACAGTTGAGCAAGCATCTTCACATATATTCACATCAAATACGACATTTCTAGTGAAGTCCATAACATGCCAAGATCATATTCATTTAAGGCTTTCTGTTCATTAATAAACTTCAGAAGTGTTGCTTCATGTTTGAAAGAAAGAAGAGAATATCCATTACTTTTGTGCGGGATATCTTATAAAGACTCCTCCAAAAGAACCTGAAGGCCAGAAAGTATAATTCTTTATTTCATCTACAACAAGATTTGACACAGTTTCAACTTTCAAGGACCAACATCCCTGGACTTCATGTAAGCTTTATCACACAACACAGTTTAATTGTGAAAGTGTTTCATTTGCTCATAAAACTAAACCCTGACACAAATATCTGACTCTGCTAAACTCCAAACAGCTCCTGTGCTACTGACAGAATAAATAACAGTAGAGAAATTGGCTCACCTCAGCTCAACTACAAGGTGTGAACAAGTATAAGAATAGTTGCCTCCCCAATCTTCCCATGAAGAGAGAGAGAGAGAGGAAGGGGGGCGAGATGAAGACATACTGTCATCAGAAACCCTAGAAAATCTGGGGAACTTGAGATGATGTTGTCCCCAGATCAATGGAAGACCTCATCCAGTTATCCAGAGAAGTTTGAGGAGCTTTTCTACCTTTTCAAAAACAAAATTTTCCCCGATATGTCATTGGACCTCGGAGGTCATTGTCAGTACATTATCAGACCAGATGGAAATGGCTTCACCGAGAAGACAGTGGCGTGTCATGGCAACGATTTTCATGCTCATAGAGGCAGCTTTAGTTCATCAGTCACAAAAATTGGTTGCGTGAAGTGTGAGGGAAATAGCCGGTAGAAGTGGAAGGCAAGGATCAAAATTTCATTTCGACGTGTTGTTTCGATTGGCAAGGAGGAAAAAACATTTTGGAAACAATTCAGAAGCATTTCAAAAATATTCCAAAAGCAACAAAAGAATTTGAAAATATATTTAAAAAAAAAAAAATTGGAGCACAATTCAAAATCTATCTAAATGTATAGAAGCCTAATAATTGGTTAATTAAACATATTGAGATTTATATAGTCATTTCCATAAAATAACTATTGTGGCATAAAATAAAATTTTCTATGAGCCAAATACTGTCAAATAACTCAATTTTATCAAACACAAGTATAAAAAATTCTAAGTAAAATCCCAACAAAATAAGGCCTAAAAATTTAATTTGATATTAGTAACAATAGTGATATAGTAAAACACAACCTTTCACATTATTTCTAAAAATAAATTGTAAAACAATTTATGAAAAAATTCTAAATTTGTGTCGGCAACTTGTTTTGATATATTGTTTTTTGTTCTGGTGTGTGTCGCCATGTTCTAATGTATTTTGATAGAAACACTATAATTTCCTTATACCACTAGTGTTTCACTAAAAAGCACAGACAGGTCAACACGAATATGCCAACACAAAAATTTTCAAAAAAATATAAGACACGAAACGTGAGGGACATGCAAAATATATAATTTTATATATTTATTATTTCATATATAAAAGTAAATCATTATTGCATGTCATGTATTATATATATAAATATTTAAGTCAAAGATATAATTTTTAAAATATAAATGAAGAGAACAAGTATAAAGTGGATTCTAAATTATTTTATTCAAACTTGTAGCATGTTTCATGTGTATCTAATTGTTGGGAAATGTCCGATTAGTGTCGTGTCAATGTCAATGTCAATGTTAATGTCAGACACGACATGTTACCTTCTTAAAAGTGTGCATTTTAGGTGGAGCGAGAAGAAAGGACCGGGACGGGGGGCGAGACACACAAAAGAGTCTAAGGTTGGGGAGTGCCTAGGTACGCGTTACAGTATTTTATTTATTAATATATTCTATGAAAATTTTTGGTTGTGTGGTTGTAATATATATATTAAATTTTTACATTACATAATCACTTAAATTGTTTTTTTTTATATAAAAAAATAAAAAAGCATAGTAAATTCTCAGTACAAAATAACCATGTATTACAAAATAACAATAACATATATATTTACTTCACAATTCTAACATCACCCAAACTAAATCACCTTTGTATTCAATCAGATCATGACTAAAGGAATCACCATTATCATTTTTATGATTAACATAAACTCCTCAAGATTGTCTTTTTGTCTGAGACTAAATACTCCATTAGCGTCAAAATCTAATGAGAAGTAAACCATAGGTTTTTTTATTGATGACATCCCCATTGTCCACATTGTACGAGGGAGCATCGACAAAGGAATTAGATCCAAAATTGATGAACTATAACTATCAATGTCCAACCCATGATGAAAAGGAACACCCGGATCATCCTTAGTTTCACCCACTGAAGCCCCACCCATAAAAGCATCCTTCGTAAGAAGCATGGACAAGATTATGAACATGGCGGATTTTAAAAAGTTAGGATATGGACATGGTGGGGATATAAAAATATATATGTATATTTTTATTTGTTAGGTATATGAATATAAATTTGGGACACAATGGTATAAGCGATATCAATGTATGTGTCGGTACATTTTTAGTTTTTTCCACTTCCCCCCTCTTTGTTACCATATATTTTACTTGACCCCAAATCAGCTTTCCAAAACCATATTAAAAAAGAAAAACATAAAGGCGTCCTGAGACGTGTTCAAACACAGGACACACAAGTCCATTAAGTGTCTCTCAATTTGTCCTATAAAATAAAAACTAAAAAAATTGACATGCCATTTAGCGTGTCAAAGTCCCATATAATGTAAGACACAGCACCGATTTTGAAGTGTTTATGCTTCTTGCCTATGGAATGATATTTGAGTTATCAGATGTTGCACAAGTGTTCACATTAAAAAAAATAATAATAATAGTCACATTCAGATGTAAATGAGAGTTCATAAAGCTTCAACGGGTTTAAGAAAGTAACATCTGCAAAGTAAACTCCTTGGCATGAATAGAAACTAGAAAGTATTACTTTTTCGCACTACAGAAAGAAACTAAATCAGTAATATCTCCTAAAATAACAACACACACTTAATACCCAGCAAAACATATCCTTTCCAACAACATTCTACACATTCTTAAGAAGAAGTATTAAAATGGATTTAAACAATTTGACATAGGACTGACCAAATCAAAACTATTCTGAAAGTTTACCTGTTCAAAGTTTTACCCCGAGAAACTCTGGAGAAAATTTGCATGTAAACAGCAAACTACACTAGTAGTCTGGCAAAATGGATCCACAATGAGGTTCTACAGAAAAAACAGTTAAGTTGCCAGGTCAACAGTTGCTGTTCATAAGTTTTCTTGGCCCAACTCTCCCCATCCACTACTGCTTCTTATATATTTATCAATAATACCAAACTGTTGATTCTGAGCAATCCTCCGAGAATAATTTTCTGTAGAAATAGGGCCCTTCCTAAGCCTCCTATAATAAATGATCTCCCAAGGCCACAAGCGAGCAGTACCAAAGTAAGCCTCTACAGGTAAATCCTTTTCGTTTTCCACTGGGTGATCCAGGCCATAGTGTTTCAGAACCATGTACCACTCCTCTGAAGAGATGCTTGTGGGAATTGAAGTGCTGGATTTTACAGAGGCTTCAGGATCTGGCTTCTCTATTGGTGCAGACAAATGTTCTATCATGAGGGCTTCGGAATCTGACCTCTTGGTTGATACCAACACCTGTTCTGTGACAAGCACATCAGAATTGTGAATGTTACTTATCTCTCCCAAACTCTGTGGTGACAGACTCTCAACAGTCACATCACATTTCTCTAACAGTGGGATACAAGAATTTTTTACTTCAGATGAAACCTTGGAAATAGCACGGTTGTTATCCTCATCATTATCCTTCTCTGTTTGCTCTTCCACTTTGAAGGGTGCTATTGCATTATTATTTTCCACTGCAACTTTCATAGTTTCAAGTTTAGAATTGTCCGATCCAGCATCCCCTTCTACCAGTTGTGCCTGCTCAACCCAAATCTCCTTTGATTCATGACAAGTGGCATCTACCAAAGAGCACTTCTGATTCATATGTATCTTATTCAGAGAAGATGGTAAAGGCCGACCTAGGGATACAGATACAGACAATGATGTAGGAGAGCTGGACCTTGACCTTGCCCTGGACTTATAACTTCCAGACCCAGAATATTGTGATGTTGATCCAGACCTTGACCTAGAAGATGAACATGTTCTAGAAGATATTGATCTCGATCTCAAATGCGAACCAGACCCAGATACAAACTTTGAAGGTTTTGAAAGCGACAGTGATCTAGATGCAGGATACTCAGAATGAACAGGAGATGACACTGAACCCCTTGCTTTCTTTGCATAACGTCTTTCTGGAGTCCCATTCTCTCTCCTACTATGTTTCTTCTCCACATAGTCCTTTCTCCATGCTCCTCTACAAGTTTCTTCTTTCACTTGAGAATTACCACTCCTTATCAACCTCCGATGCTTTCTTAATCTAGATGTCTTCCCATTACTCTTGTGTCGCCTCATCAATACAGCATCTCTACTTATAACCAGCCTCCCCTGGGACTTGGATCCAAGCCTTTTCATATCACCTTCAACTTTTTCTCTAAAATTCATGTCGTTGTCACACCTACGATCAAACCTACTAAACTTCTTTCTCCATGACACATTTTCTTGGGGGCAGCTATGCATTTTGTGACCCAATTCCCCACAAATATAGCAAGTCTGGTGAGATTTTAGATCATCAAGATGACTTAAAGCTCCCTTACCCATTTGCTCTCTCCCTATTTTATCTTGAGATTTTCTCAAAGTTGGTGAACTACCTGAATGTGTCACCTGCTGGTCTCCATCCTCATCCCTCCTATCATCATCATCATCATCATCATCATCATCATCATCATAAGGTTCATAGCGGTCAAATTCCAGTCCACCTTCAACCTCGATTTCATTTGATGGGACACCAACTCTCTCTTCCCATCTGTCATTGTCCATGAGGTTTCTTTGAACATTATTGCCTTCATCATGCAAATCTTCCCTCAAGTTATGGTGTTTCTCTCCTTTGTATTCTTTGATATTGTTTTGATGGTTGCTTGTCACTTCATCAACTATGCCAGCAGAATTAAGCCTTCCACCATCATTAACTGGATGCTTAAAACCAATTTTGTAATCTTGTCGACCTTTTGAACCCAGTTCTCGATTACCATAATTTTCTCCTCTGGCAGACTTTCTTCCAGGTTGTGTCTCATAAGACCTGTTACCTCTTGAAAATCTCTGCAGCGGTCTAGGCTGTCTATTCGACCATGAAAGAGTAATTGGCTCCCCACAGATATTTTTGCCACGAAGTGCTCTCAAAGCTTTCTCCGCATTTGTAGGGAAGTCATAAACTACAAACCCAAAACCATCTTTCAGCTGTACATTACACAAGCCAAACCTCCGAAAAACACGCTCAAGTTTATCTCTATGAGCACGAGACGATAGATTACCTAGATGCAAAGACATCTGCAACAACAACAAAAAAAACTAATTACATACAAGAAAACACAATTGTAGATTAAAATATAACTGAGGCTGCATTCTGTATTATGAATTTTTATGTGTAGAAATTGCTTCAAGGAAACACCCAAAAGCTCATATCTGCAGCACATAAAGGCTAATACTTGTCAACAGATATTCTATGGCCCTACATGACAAAATTGTCATGCTTTTCCAATAGAGTAATCTGTAAGATTAAAAGAACATAGAAAGAGCAGCCAAAGCAAATAATTGATCTCATAACTTGGCAATATCATAGCACTGGTCAGTTTTATGGCTTTAAAGATGCATTCCAGTCATCTATTTTCAAAACACAACCACACCGATACCCCATCCCCCTGCTCTCTCACAACCATACCTACCCACAAGTGCAATGGAAGCCACTAGAAAAGCCATAAGTTGTGGACTCAAACTCCATTCCACCAAGATCCAGAGGTAAAGAGGTAAAACTATGCAAATCAAACAATCTCTTAATCCAACACGTCTAAAATTTGAACGATTCTTGTCCGTTGTTAACGACATCACCATTCCTACACTTGTTAGGTCAACTCTGTGAACCTCTTTACACAATGCCACCCCAAAGGACGAGGAAAGGATCTGTTTGCTCCAACAAGTTTTTGACAGATGAGAACTGGCCTCTAACTAGTACTCTCGTATGTAATTTCTTATTTTTTTCAAAAACAAAATGAGGGTTGTGTTTTGAATTTCGGTTGGGGTTGTGTTTTGAACTTTGATTTAGATCTGGAGTGTGTTTTGAACTTTTTAAAATCTTTTTGGTTGCACTGTTTGGGTTCTAAGATCTGTGTTGTGTTATATTTTGGGTTCATCATTCCCTCTCCTTATATAAAATGTTTGTGTTAAGAGACAACTGGGGATATTTTTGTGGTTCTATCTTCATTATAAGTTTATTTTATTTTTTTTGCTGGTGGCATCAAAAGCTACTATGTATTCATAACAGGTAGGAAGCTGTTTCTCCATCTTAGTGGAAACAAATTTGGGAAAAGAGATTTCGAGAGTTTTTTTAAACTGAACGCCTAAGCATTTTGGGCTAGGATCCTTTAATGGACTATGAAGCACGGGTGCGGGTGCGGGTGCGGGTGCGGGTGCGGGTGCAGACCTAAAAAAAATAGGATACGGGTACGGAAATGGCAAGACCTAGCCAATGTTCATCATCCACATATTGCTAAAATTATTTTAAACTAGTTCTATCTTCATAGTTCTCTTTTCTCTCTGATCTGTGTCTTTTACATCTTAAATTTTCCAAACCAAACAAAGAGTAAATGTGACACCCCAAAGAATGTCAGTTCTAAAACTATATTGCTATCTATCCTTGAATACCCCGAGTCAAATTAGCTATCTCATTACACAAAATAGTTAAAGTAAAGATTAAAAATGAGTAGTTAAGAAGCTTTGAACTAATGAATTTCCCTTATCGACTGTTAAGAGTTAGGAAGTAATCACCTTTTTAAACTCAGAAAACAAATATATACCACACCGAAAGCATTTTTACATAACATGATCGAATATTTACCGTAATTTAAGATGGAATCTTAGAAAATGAATACAAATGATAAGGAATTTAAGAGAAATATATGTGTTAAAATTATGAGACTTGGGAAAATTAGAACAATTTTAAGGAAAGCCTTTGTACAAAATTTTAATGAATAATATTGAGTTAGGGAATAACTTTGAACTTGAAATTTAAACGTTTAGACACCTTAGAAACCTTAATTGAGGAGCTTAATAGCTTTAATTTAATGATTATAATATTTTAGACACTTCGTCAAAAAATTAATCGAGGTTAACGAAAATTAAGTGAGATTCATTCAACTTGACTTGAGAGAGAGAGAGAGAGAGAGAGAGAGAGAGACTAAACAAGGGAAGCAAGAAGAGAAGAAAGAGGGTTGAAGGAACAACAAATTCAAGTTTCAAATTTAAGGAAAATTTATCAATAGGCAAGGAATTTCATCCTTTTATTGTATTATTGCTATAATCTAGTTAGAAAATCATCTAAACTAAGTTTTGAGAGATTGAAATTGAAGAGGATAGGAAAGAGTTTGGGAAATAGAAAGGATTTGAAGAATTGGTAAAAAAATCATGTTTTGGCTTGTTTTTACTTTGGATTGATTACATATGAATGTTTTCCCACAAAGCCCACATCATTTGTTTATACTTTGAAGTCTCAAAATCTTGTTTTGAGGGATTGAAATGAGGGAAAGAAAGAAAGGTTTTGAAAAGAAACTAAGTTGAGGGATTCTTGAATTGAACTTTGTTTTTGATTAGTTTAACTTTGAATTCATGCATTTAAATGAGTTTTCAAGAACTTTGCATCATGTTTTCATGTTTTAGTACATCATACAACATGTTTTGAGGCTTTCAGGTGAAAAAAAATGTAGTTGGAACACCAAGGACACCAAGAACATTCACTAGACTTGAATTCTGCTAGTCGGGCACTTGAGTGGCCACCATCGGGGCACATGAGCACGCAGAATCCAATCTGCCCACTCGAGCGGCTAAGCCACCGCACGTGGGGCCAACCCTGTTTCAGCCCACTTTCATGTCACACCTTGCAACTTCAAATGAGCATATATCTCTCATTCGAACTCAGTTTTAAGCGATTCTTGAGTCTAAATTCAAACCCCAGAAATCTAGTTTCCAATGATGGTAGTCACACATCCGAATTCTAAATATACAAAAAGATATGTTTAAATTAGTGAAGGATACTCACTTTCTTCCTAACCATTTCATGCTAATTCCTCTCCTAACTAAGTTTTTTTCATTTCTTCTTGTCTCCTTAAACCTTAAACATCTAAACATGATATTTTTCAATGCATAGCATATGAAATTGTTGTAGAATGCTTAAGGCCCTTCAACGTACGTTTTCGGCACACTTCGACATTTTTCAAGCCTTAATCACCTAGGATGCTTCTAGGCATGCATTCGATACATGTTTGACACTTGATTTAGACTTGAATTAGGCTTAGAAAAGTCTTGGATAATCTAAGAAAATATTAAGAAACACTAAGTTAAGTTAGAATACTTAAAGTGAATTTAGAAGCTCGCTAGTTTGAGTGTTTCCAATGTCTTACTTATGCTTTGTGTAGGTCAAACACTCGGATGAGGAAACCCTTCGTTCAAGGAGCCATTTGTGAGTAATATTATTGTAGAGTTATGCTTGAAAATTATTTTTGAAAACATTGATGATATATAATGATTTTGTGAAATTCTTATTTTGTTTCCGAATGAATGAATATTCTATATTATATTGAATCTATCAATGGATCCTTAGATAGTCCTAAGTCATGGGGGGCGACAGCATGGACTATGGCCTTTATGAGATCTCATCAACCACCTAAAGATGTGGCATTGTCTAACTGGTACCCGAGCCAATTATTCTATTAAGAGGTTCTAATGGTTTTGAATATGAAATATTCTTATGAGAAATGTTTGAATGCTTTTCGAAATGCGATATGATATCTATGTTTTGTAAATGGTTTGGAATTCATTTATTTACCACTTACTATAATATTATTCATTGTGCAATGGCCCATCCCTCTCCCTTGTATATATATAGGTGACGAAGAACTCGATTATGAAAGGAAGTTGCTAGAAGATGATCTTGTATATTTGTGTTGGATTTGTAAAGTTTGTCATATGTAATGTACTCTACTTTTATTGTATCATCCATGTAGTATTCAAGATAATAATCCAAAGGAAATGTATGCTTTCAGTTCATATAGTTATACACTGCTTTGGATTGATGTCTTAAATGGTTACAATATAAGAAAATAATGGCTTCCACACTTGCAAATGGAATAGATTTGCCCCAATTATTGTAAGAGTTCAATTAGTTTTGAAAGTTAGGCCTTTGGTAGTCTACGACTACTGGCCGGTCACAAAGCCTTCTTATTTGGGGCGGGCTGGGGTCGTGACATAAAAGGTCACTTTTGGTCTTTTACTTTTCCAACCTCACCTCAATTGTTGAAATTCCCTCATTTACTATATTTCAATCAAGAATTGTAATACAAGAAATGTGTTCGCCAAATCATTCAGGAATCATAATACGAGAAATGTGTGGGCCAAAAGTTAATAGTAAGTTCTTT